>OY754989.1:12371928-12911928 GCA_963576475.1 Molanna angustata
TTCAAAGATGCGCCGAAAAAGGTTACTTTTAGGTAAAAAAAATAACAAAAAACTGAACCTTCGAAGACTTTTTTTCATTTGAAAGGTTAAAGAGGTCATACATATGATGATGGCTTATCTTTAAAGTTAGCGGCACTTAAAATGGTTGAAGTGTCAAGACACTCGTGTGCGTTTATTAACTAACCCCCTTTTTGGGGTTGTTTTATTTAAGGGAAGTATACCCTTACGAAATTCTTGTTTTAATATATCGGGCATACAACGCGACAATAAACATCAGAACTAGAAACAGATTGTTAAGATGAAAATGAAACTTTGAATAACAACAATCTCCCTTATACTCCATTATGTATTTTTTTTTCTTTATCTTTATTTTACGGCGCTGCTGGCCGATTTACTAATCATATTAAGAACAATTAAGCACTACAAATAATAACACTCAATTATTATTATTATTACCATATACACTTCCTCAAAAAAATTAGCAGATCAATGTTGTTGGAGCAAATGGACTGTATGAAGGGTATTTTTTAACAGATTTTTAATTATCTCAATAGAGACGAAGTTGGAATATTTATTGTAGGAGAACCGGGAAATCAAGGCACCTACAGGGCTTACGACCTGTCATCGGCTGGTTTAGTTGGAATATTTATTGTAGGATAACCGGGAAATCAAGGCACCTACAGGGCTTACGACCTGTCATCGGCTGGTTTACGTGATCACTTTATGCGCTTGCGCAACGTTCACCAATTATGCCTTTTAATGAGGTTAAAAATCGGGAATTGAAGGGTAAACAATATTTCGAAGGAGCATAGAACAATGACGGTAAATTATACTTACCGCCAGCCGCAACTAACCAATATGAAGTTGAACTAGAATGTTATTTGCAGCACAGGAACACAAACACGAAACACTATACGAAGAAACTATAACTTGACGAAGAACACTATAATTACAGAAAATTACTAAAACGCAGGTAATCTTATGAAATATATGTAGATGAAGTGCACTGTGTCGTCTCTCGAAGTTAACTCGCTGTACTGTAGATCTATACTGTTGTAGGTAGTCTTCTTTTTGTAACATTTCTTCTCGGGTTGGCATACATTGTCTATGATAGGGATACGGATAAGGAGAGAATAAAAAAGGATATCTCTAACAAATGTTACAAACACATCATCAAGCTTTCAATTGGGAATAATTCACTCATCCAGATACTTAACATACCTATCAAAGGATTAGGCTCTGAGGAGGTCTCTATACTATATATCAACCCTACTGATTCCCGATTATTAACGTTTAAAAAATCACCTTTTTTTGCATTTTTATTATTAAGTTTTTCAATAAATCTAAAATTTCTAAATTACGGATTAACGATTTGGGAATAATGCCAGTGGCTGAAATAATGAACGGTAATATTCTTATTTTACGAGAATGTCAAAGTCTTTTAATCTCGTTAATAGAATATTTTTATTATTGCATATGCGCAAACATTGGATTTTTTTCCCTGTCGGGAGTCAAAGATATTTTTTAACAGATTTTTAATTATCTCAATAGAGACGAAGTTGGAATATTTATTGTAGGAGAACCGGGAAATCAAGGCACCTACAGGGCTTACGACCTTTGAATTGATAGGGATCTCATTAAAAGGCATAATTGGTGAACGTTGCGCAAGCGCATAAAGTGATCACGTAAACCAGCCGATGACAGGTCGTAAGCCCTGTAGGTGCCTTGATTTCCCGGTTCTCCTACAATAAATATTCCAACTTCGTCTCTATTGAGATAATTAAAAATCTGTTAAAAAACTCGTTAATAGACTTTGGCATTAACTATTACTATTATGTGATTTTTTATAAACAAATTAAATTGGACAATTTAGATATTTTTTTTAAAATGCAATACATTTTTAGGAAGAAACGAGTGGGTCGTGGCCAACGCTATACTCCACATTACCAAGACTCTTCACAAAGTATTCAAATTTTGTATGGAACATTTTCAGCATTTTTATGAAATGAGTTTGTTAAATTATTTTTGATTTAAATATTTAATTATGAAAACTTGATAATTCTTCAATGCCATTTTATGAAAATAATGTGCCTTTTTAGTAGTTTGAGAAGAAAAAAAATCAAATTTTAAGTTTCCTTGGGGGTAAATCTGATCCGATCGGCGAAATCGAAATCCCAGTGATTACCCATATTATGGATATAATTAATAGGTATATGGAGTTCTATAATATCTTTAGATGTCATAGAACTCCATATGATAATTATATCCATGATATGGGTAATCACTTGGGTTTTGATTTCGCCGATCGGACCAGACTTGCCCCCCTGATCTTGGGGTTAAATTGAAATATTTGACAGTTAAAATAATTGCGAAGCGCTGATGAGATATCTTTCAAATCGAATGTGATCTAAGCGAGTATTAGAAATACAATTCGCAAAATTTAAAAATATTCGAATGAGTTCTTTTCTATAATCGATATATACTAGTTGCATGTAACACATGAGATCCAACTGTCGATAGCGATAGTATGTATATTTGAAGAATAAGAATCAAACCAAAAACCCATAAATCCAAATTATTGAAAATTTTTACAAATGTTGGTACGTATGTCAAGATAGGACAGTATGGAGGTCTGTCCTGTTTTCCTACCCGGAATATGAAAACAGCATGATGGTTCTGTATGTATGTTTGGAGATTAAGTACCTATCAAACTATTATGTCTTCTTACATATTGTGTATAGGCGACTCCCATACAAATTGTATGAAGCAATGTCGTCACTAAATTCAATTTTTATAAAAATTGTTAAAAAAAGTTTGAGATGTGCTAATACAATGTTAATATTTTTATAGAAAATTAAATTATCTAGTTGGGGTGTTTCAGCTTTTTTCGATATTTTTTAAAAAATTTGGAAATATAGGCAGTTAAACTTATAAATTAATCATAAAAAAATATTTTTCTTAATAAAAAATTTTTGAGAAACCCTGGAATTTTTTTGAAAAAACAAAATTTGAGATTTTGTATTTGTCTATCTTTATACTAATTTTCAGCGTTCTAGCTTTTATGATTTCTGAGATATATGGAAAAATATAGTAAAAATTCAAAAGTTGATAACCCCTGACTGAAACAAAAATTCACAATTCTGAATATAAAAGTTTTGTAGGCCTATAACTGTTTATATATTCTGAAAATTTGGGCTCTGTAAATTGAGCGGATTAAAAGTTATAAGGACACACACACACACACACACACACAGACACACACACACAGACACACACACAAAACTCACATAAAATGTTCTACTCCGAATTCTGAGTAAATCCATGTATGGGAACATATATGCTGCGAGGCCTCTAGTTGGTGTTATTAGCATGCAAAAAGTCCAGTACACCATACAAAATTTTCCTTCGTACACGCATCTTGGCTTAATAATGTCGATTCATTAAGAGAATTGAATTCTCATGAACGAATCGACAGTTGGACAATTCGCAAAATTTAAAAATATTCGAATGAGTTCTTGTCTATAATCGATATATAAAATAAACACGCCGTACATAGTACACATCACACAAACATATACATGGTGATGAAAATTTCAGAATACAATCTCAGCATGATACTAGTTGATACTCTGCAATAAAAAATTGCGAATTCATAACCCCACAATAAATTCCCTTGGAATAGTGAAGAATAAAAAAGTAAAATAGGAACTTGTCAATCCACTTAAGTAATCCATAGCAATAATTACAATTATAAAAAAAAAACTAAAAAAACACATGTTTAAGTTTCTTCGTATGCATACTTGTATACCATTAACATAACATGGTAAACGGTAAATATTTTTTATGATCGGCAGCAATAATTTTTTTACATGGCTACATAGCTGATTTGAAGTGTCAACCTTGGATACGCCTAATACGCAGAGTTCGACAAGCGAGAGAATGCGAATGACGCCACCTGTGTATGTACAAGCCAATTTAGTACCAACAGGGATATTACTCTGATTTGAACTTTCGACGTTGTGTAACGTATTGCTAGTCATATTTTCCCTGAATTTGCAGCCATACATTTTCAATTATTTTATTTTTATTTATTTTATATTATTTTACAACGGACAACACACAGTATATGCATACAATTATTAAAAGTAAATAAGCATTTTTTTAAATGAATAAGTATGTCCTTGTTAAACAAGTACATATACATCTTCCTACGTTCCCTAAAATAAGCAAAAAAATGCTTGTGCTATTGGTGAACGAAATCGGTCGAGGCAGGATACGAACTCGCGACCACTGGATTACTAGCCCAGCGTGCTAACCGCTCTGCCATTGAACCATCTAGGTATAGTACATCTTATGTACAATACCTAATATCAAAAGAAGACAGTAAAAAAGTGTGAATTAGTGTGGTTGCGCGCATGAGAGAAGAGTAACAATATGTATGTGTGTGTTAAAGATATATCTAGAAAGAGTGTGAGTGTGTGGGTGTGTAATTGTGTATGTGTGTGTGTGAGAGTGGGTGTGAATATGTGTGTACATACATGATAGAGGAACATATATTGACAGATTCGTAAGTTGAGAAGATCAAGAAAATATATTTCTGAGGGTGGTTAAAAATAAATATAATTAATAAGATGGGTCGATGGCAGAGCGGTTAGCGCGCTGGGCTAGTAATCCAGTGGTCGCGAGTTCGAATCCTGCCTCGACCGATTTCGTTCACCTATAGCACAAGCATTTATTTGCTTATTTTAGGGAACGTAGGAAGATGTATATGTACAATTGTAGGAAGATGTATAATTGAATGTTTTATCCGCCAAAGGCTTGTTTTGGGAAAGAACAATCCTTGACCAGTTTTTAAAGGACGAATATAAAGACAGACCGCAACACACGCATTACACTAGATTTAAATTTAACGACGGATATGTAGTTCCAAAATATAATAATAAATACGGTAAGAGAACGTTAGAATATAATGTACCTAAATTGCTTAATATGATGCCGGCATCTATTAAGAAATGCCAAAGCAAAAATAATGTAAAAAGGCTTGTCAAGGAATGGCTATTGAGATGTGGCTTTATATATAATTAACAGATCACAAACGATTTTACTTTTTTTTCTCATTTCATTTATTTTTATGATTTTAAAATGATAACTTTTGTAACATAGGAAGGAGTGTGTGTTTGTTTGGGAGAATCATCTTTGTGATATTTGTATGTCTCTTTATACTGTACCTAATGTTGTTTGTTATTTTTAAATTAGGTATACATATATATTGTCTTGAGAACACGCCGACAAGTCTAGAAATTAGACTTGGCGTGACTCATAATCATTGTTTTCTTTTTTGTAGTATCATATGTTTTTTATTATTTATCAATAAAAAAAAACTTGTTTAACAAGGACATATTCATTTTTATATATAAAAAAAAAAAAGTAGGTGCCTAGTTGTTTATTGCTATAATGTCACGATGTTAGATAAAAGTTTATTTTTGAATGTTATATGTGAATCAAAAAATAGGTTTAAGTTGGCATTTTTTCATAAGAGTTGAATAAGTTTATTATTCTGTTAATCGGGGCGTTTTTGGAAGCATTTGCTTTCCAATTTATGGAAAAGAAAAGTGACGTATGTTTGTCCGGCGAGTAGGATTAAATTTTATTTTTAAATAAAGTAAACACTTGTTTTTTCTTTCTACATTTGTTTTATTCCTTTCCAGTACGACCGTTTCGCCTGGAGAGGAATAAAATAAATATAGAAAGAAAAAACAAGTGTTTAATTTATTTAAAAATGGAATTCTACATAGTCAACGCTGTCAGAGTAAATAAAATTAAAAGTATTAAATTTAATATTGGTAAGAATTTCATGGCTTTATATGATTCCATTTAGTATGCTATGAAGGAACATAAGGTATGAAATTATTTATTTATTTATTTATTTATAAACGGCATAAAATGCCTTTTACGTACATAGATAAAAACACATATTGATGATAATAATAGATAGAATAAAATAAGCAATTAGGTATACACTTGGCAAACAAAAAAATTTATACCTTAACAATAAGACAAAAAAATAAAAAATAATAAAAAAATAGATGTAAGCAAACATAAAAAAAGATATACATAAGGATCCAAAAAAAAAAAAACAAAACAGTAAATTCAAAAATAAAAACATTAAATTATAAAATTAAAAAAATCAATAACGTGTGCAAACATAAAAAAATGATGTACATATAGACTCAAAATCAACCTGAACATTAAATAAAAAAAGTATTATTAATAGAATAAAAATAGCAGGGTCATGTAAATTATAAATAAACAAAAAAGATATACAAAAAAAACAAACATTTAACAATCGCAAATATACAAATCCGTACCGAAATATCACAGGTTGTTTCTCTCATAAAAAATGTGCATATCGTCTGTTTATATTTGTATTTGGACAGCATAAAAATGTCACCTAAATAAGAATATTCATTTCCAGTATTATGGAGTCGACTGATTAGCGAGTGATTATTAAACAGTCACCCTCATTCTCTCACTTGTCGAGCTCTACGTACTGTTATTCATATGGCATTCTTATACCGAAGGAAGCGTGTTTACCATACTAACCCCCTTTTTAAGTGTCAAAAATTTAAAAAAGGATATAAAAAAACTATCCTTTGGAGGATTGTCAAATCATTGAAGATTAAGGATGCCGTAAAAACAGGAAACATTAAGTATTTACAAAACAAAACGAGTGGGTTGTGGCCAACAGTAAACTCCTCACTAACAAGTCATTCCACAAAACATTCAAATTTTGTATGGAAAATATTCTGCATTGCCATAAAATGAGTCAGATAAATTATTTTTGATTTATATATTTTATTACGAAAACTTGATGATTCTTCCATGCCATTTTATGAAAGTGATGTGTCTTTTTATACCAATTTAAAATTAATTGAAATATTAGACAGTTACAAAAAATGTGAAGCACTATTCTGATATCCTGTAAAATGTAATAGGGTCTAAGCGGGTATTAGATATACAAATTTGCTTAATTTGAAAAGAATCGAATGAGTACTTTAGTCTATAATCGATAAAGTAGAATAAACACGCCGTACATAGCACATATCACACAGCACACATGCACAGATGCATTGTGATGAAACTTTCAGAATACAATCTCAGCATGATGCTAGTTGATAATCTGCAATAAAAAAAAACCTTTTAAAAATTGCGATTCTATGATTCCCCACAATATCCCCTTGGGTTAATGAGAAGTAAACATACATTATTAAATATAGGTAATATATTTTCATATCATCACGCCATTTCCGTGTTTTGGGGTAGGTAGAGAGAACCGAACGCCAGAAGCTTTATACGCGTCCATGCATCATCTCATACACGTTATTTTATTATTCCCTTAACGCCTACATCCTTCAAAATTTTATTTATGTGATCGTACCAACTGTTCCTCGCTTTCGGGGTGGGACAACAACAATTTTTTTTGCTGCCCCATTCCTGGGGGGCAAATCTGGTCAACCGGTGGAATCAAAACCATCCACGTTTACCCATATCATGGATATAATTATCTCATCGAGTTCTATAATATCTTAAGGTATTATAGAACTCGATAAGATAATTATTTCCATGATATGAGTAAAGATGGATGGTTTTGATTCCGCCGGTTGACCAGACTTGCCCCCCCTTATGGGGATTAGTGATATTACCCCAGACGTCAGTGTATTTTGATACCACTATAGTAAGTACCCACTTAGCTAGTGACGTCGAAGTGATATTGTTATTCTACTAAAGAAGGTTATGTTAGGTTAGGTTTCCATTGTTAACGCACAATATTGTATACAGATAATATAAAAAAAAACAATATGATGTTTTCTGCCGTGTGAATAACAGAACATTAACTATGGTTAATTTCATTTTTCTCTAATATTCATTTATCGTGCAAATCAGTTCGTGATAATAATTATTGTGTACCGTGTCGATACTGTACTTATGTACATAGGTATAATGTACATACATACCTTACTTCATGATAATATATTCATTTATCGTGCAAATCAGTTCGTGATAATAATTATTGTGTACCGTGTCGATACTGTACTTATGTACATAGGTATAATGTACATACATACCTTACTTCATGATAATATATTCATTTATCGTGCAAATCAGTTCGTGATAATAATTATTGTGTACCGTGTCGATACTGTACTTATGTACATAGGTATAATGTACATACATACCTTACTTCATGATAATATATTCATTTATCGTGCAAATCAGTTCGTGATAATAATTATTGTGTACCGTGTCGATACTGTACTTACATATGTACATAGGTATAATGTACATACATACCTTACTTCATGATAATATATTCATTTATCGTGCAAATCAGTTCGTGATAATAATTATTGTGTACCGTGTCGATACTGTACTTATGTACATAGGTATAATGTACATACATACCTTACTTCATGATAATATATTCATTTATCGTGCAAATCAGTTCGTGATAATAATTATTGTGTACCGTGTCGATACTGTACTTATGTACATAGGTATAATGTATATACATACCTTACTTCATGATAATATATTCATTTATCGTGCAAATCAGTTCGTGATAATAATTATTGTGTACCGTGTCGATACTGTACTTATGTACATAGGTATAATGTACATACATACCTTACTTCATGATAATATATTCATTTATCGTGCAAATCAGTTCGTGATAATAATTATTGTGTACCGTGTCGATACTGTACTTATGTACATAGGTATAATGTACATACATACCTTACTTCATGATAATATATTCATTTATCGTGCAAATCAGTTCGTGATAATAATTATTGTGTACCGTGTCGATACTGTACTTACATATGTACATAGGTATAATGTACATACATACCTTACTTCATGATAATATATATTCTATCGGAACTATATACCTAGTTAAAAAATATACCCTATTCGCAGGGTAACACTTCAGGAAGGAATGTTCTCTTACATATGTACACGATAAGGACTTCAGCTAGACTATGGAATAGTCTAAGTCCTGATACTACGTCGTCTATCTCATTAAACATCTTCAAGAAAACGCTAAAGCAAAAATATTTATCTGACAACACCTGATTACATCTTCTCTCCCCTTCTTTTCCTTATCCTTTAGTTTTCCTATCATTGCTATGAATTGTTCTTAGGTATATGCTATACCTATTCTTTGTTTTTTTTTTTATTTTTCTTCTGCTATCTTTTTTTATTTTGTAATGTGATTAACTTATTGCCATACTTACTTACTTTCCGTGTCCGGAACACCATCATATTCGTAGCCCCCAATATTCGGCCACTCGGATTCCACTAGTGTTTGCTATCTATGTACTGTGTCTTGGTGCGTGCATGTCGCTCCTATCATACATAGGACATGACATGACAGTAGGTGCACGTTGTCCTGTCTGGCGCCACACTCGCAGATGTCTTCCTCTCTGTATCCCCATTTCTTGAGGTCACTGTAACAGCAGGAGACTCCCGTTCTGAGCCTCCATGTTGGATAAGGCAGGTGCACATTGCCATAGTGCACGCTGTTTTGTATATTTAACCTTTACTCTGGTTAGTTGGAAGAAATTGCCATTAGGCAATAAGCCTGTCAGTGTACTAATTATATGTACAGAAAGATTTAAATAAATAAATAAATAAAAGGCGCTTGAAATTGTGAGAGAAGCTTCCAGCCTTCCAAAGGATTGAAACCTTTGACGGCTTTTGGAAAAAGTCAGTTGTAGCATTTGTACAACCGGAATAAGAAGTCAGACCTACGACAATGAAATAAGTATCACATAACATAAATAAACATGGCCGAACAGTGCGCAGTATGCGCCTAATAAATTTGAATTCTAATTATAACCACAGATTTTTATTATAATATACTAGATGAAGTACTCCGTGCTAAAAGTGAGTTATGGAATATCGAGCGTTTGACGTTTTGGTTGGCAACATATTTCAGTTTTCCATCCTAGATAACTGTTCTCTAAACCTTAATAATTTTGATGTTTTTTAGACAAATAAATCTAAAAACAATTCACATTAGTCGTTATTCTGGAACCAAAACGTCAAAAATCCCCCGGAAAAATGACTCACTTCGATTCATACACAATTTGCTAACTACGACATCTAGGTAGAATATTATAAGAAAAATCTATGATTATAGCCTGTCTACGGTGCAGTAATTATGTAGATTTTAGGGTTAAAAACAATGTCAGTAATAGAATACGAAATAAAACTAGAATGACCTTAATTCTAAAATTATAGAACGTTCTTATTTCAGTTCAAATAGTTACTGAATCGGACGTAATGTTACACTTTATTTACCTAGTATTGTTTGTTAAGAAAAAGAAGTGATTTAAACGAAAGTATGTATTATTTATTTTATAACAAATCGAAAAGTAATTTATATGCACTGTCTTTTGCGACGTATGCCATCGATCATCTGCAATTGTTCAGCAACTTATGAAGTAAATTTGATTTAGATTGATGACAATTAATCTGTAGTAAATGTTCGATTATATGTCTGATGAGATAGATAACAATAGATTGAGCAACTTATGGCGCAACTTTGACAGTGTACAGACAAAAGGTCGTAGTCACTTGTAGGTCGGGCAATACTCTGATGCGATGAATCGCCCTTGAGCTCGCTGTGCGTTTTCATTGCAACAATAAATGTATATAATATGTACAAATAATATACTATTCGCGTGATACGATGTGCAAAAGAAGGTAGATGTGTACCATAGGTATATATCGTGTAGGCAAACCATGATCATTATTCTTTGTTATTGATTTGATTGACATGATGTTTCAGTGCACGGTTAGTAGCATCGTTGGATCTTTGAAAGAGTTAAAATTGGATGTAGGGAGCAGAATGTATGGAAGAGTTACAGTATCTTGTAAGTATGGTACATGAAGTATACGAAAAGAACGGACTGAGGATAAATGTCAGCAATTCAAAGGTAATATTTTTTTTTTGAAAAGAGTGAAAGCAGAACAGCGTGTTAAATAAAAGTAAAGAATGAATGGCTTGAGCAGGTTGACGAATATATCTATGATAAGGATATCGATAGAAGAGTTATGACAGGAAACAGAGTTATTGGAGCACTTAGACCAGTCATGAATGTTCGCAATATATCAAAGGATGCTAAAGTTGCCATTCATAACGCTATCGTAGTGTCAACCGTGACATATGCAATCTTATGATATGTCAGTGTCTCACTTTCATATAATTAAAAAATCTACAAATATCACATATTTGCATTGTCATAAATATTTTTTTTATTGATTATTCGAGAGCTATATCTACTTCTTCCTGGCGCTATCATGACTTATCGCCTATTTTACCTGGTCCTCAGACTGTGTCTCCCTCGGTCGTTAGGTGTTGCTATCCTCAAGTCGCTGTCGTCTCTGCAGAATCCTTCTGCATTGCGTCAAGTTCTTGAGGTTTATTAAAATAACTATCTGGTGAAATCCATCGATATCGCCTATTTTACTATGAGGTCTGGTGAAATTCTCTTTATGTTATTCTATCTTATTGTTTGCCAGTGACACCCATGCTACAACTAATGCGTGAAATAATTTAGTGAGGGTCCTTCAGTGAGGGATTCTAACAGGGGAAGATACAATTGATCTAACGGTAACACATTGATTTGTGAACTTTCAATTCTTATGTCTCATAATTATTCTGACTTCATATTACCATTTTTCAAAATCTCATGTATAAAATCATGTCAATTCTTTCTCGGTCCCTACATATCATTCCACTATTTTCAGCCTTGTATACTGTCTTTGTCAGGCGTTCATCATTGTTTATTATCTCTACGTTTTCGAACCATTGCAAAGCATTCATCTTCGTACTACTCACAATATCTCTTTCAAACATATTATATTCGCGTCTAATATCTTCATTACCTATATAATCATTAATTGTTTTGGCACACATTCGTCTAGAGACCTTATTTCCACAGCTTTAGTTTTACTTTCACGTGTCTTATCCCATGTCTATGTTTCCTTTGCATACATTATTGTTGGAACGACTGTTGCATTGTGCACAGATCCTTTTTATGGTGAACCTATTTATGATTCTTAGTGGTAGGGTATGAAATATGCTTGGTGTTAATGTCCGGCGAGCAGCCGTTCCGGGGATGAAAAGAGCTACAAGTTTTAAAACGTTCCCTATGGTGTGGGGTAGGGGACTGCGACTTCTGTTAAGAACCTATTTATGTTATGTTTTAGCAAGTTTGATTAGTTCTATACGACCGATTACGAAGCGAACATCGGAACGGATACCTACTTATGTCAATCTTTCGATAGAAGTTGTTATCCGTGGTTAAAACAATGTGAATATATATTTTTTTTCTTTTAAGTAAAACGCTAATTGTTTGTGAGTTAACTACGTTTAGTGATCATTTGCCTCTCTGTAAAAATCATCTTCGAACTATTCTTCCACGAAGGTTGAATCTCAAACACGTTATTATTGGCATAGTTTTATTTCATATTCACCATGAACGGAATCGTAATTATCACTCCAACATGTAATTTTTTATTATTACTATTATTGTGGTAGAAATGATTGAATAATTATTATCGAAAGAGAATCAGACCCGTGTTCGCTTTGCCGCCATTTATCTGTATAAGAAAGTGCAACGCGGGAAAAATGTGTTTTTTGCGTGCATGTTGTGAACACACACTTTTCCTTTGCGCGCACTTACGAACGAGATGAATAATGCCTCTGGCGTACTTTCATTTTCCGACATCATCAATTTATTGTCATTATTGTTATTATTTTCTGTTGCACAAACAATAAAATGCACACACATAATATGAAGCGGTAGATGATAAATAATTATTAGTTTTCGAAGAAACTATCAATAAATCACACACAGCACATGAGTCTTACTTTCATAAATAGGTCAGAGCGTAGAAAAGTGATTGCAATTGTTTGTCTATGCATTTACCAAATTAATGACAAAAAAATAATTCCAAATTTGAAAATTCGAATGCATGTTTTTTATTACAGTAATATAATAATATCCTTAATTCATTGTACTTACTATTAAATGGACTAGATTTCATACATACATACATACATACCATCACGCCATATCCCTTACGGGGTTAAGCAGAGAGAACCGAGCGCCATACTCCTCTATTTTTGCACACATTCCTAGCTTTCTTTACATCCATGCATCGTCTCATACATGCTCGTCGATTATTCAAGCTTCTTATATTTCTTTCTTAGATTCAAGCTTCTTAGATTTCATATGTATGTCATTTGGACCTCTCCTCAGAGCGTATAAAAATGATTCTGTATAGCTTTTCGGACAACTACCAGTTACCTACTATGTCAAATATTAATTTAAGACGCATCTAATAACAAGTTGCCACATTCTGGAGACTGTGTTTCCGCCGGGATTCGTCCCCGGACCTTTCGCTCAGTAGTCAGATATCTAACCAACAACAAAGAGCTACATAACAATAATTGATGAAACAAGAATTAACATCGGAGGCTGCCCAGAACCGAAGAGTGCACAGCCTGAGGACTAGAAGAGCTGACCCCAACAGTCTTCATCGACGATAAGTTGGGAAGAGGCCAGGAAGAAGAAGAACAAAGAGCTACATAGGCCGACATTTTTTTTAAATGAATAATCTCAAGATGTTTTTATACTCATTGTTTTGGGATTTGTATCAGGAGATCATGAAGCGATGACAGGTTTAATTAATATGATTTCATTGTTGTCGTGTTAGTGAACAATATTATTATTGTAATATATTATTGCCGAGTAGGTACATAATATATGTACATGCACTTATGTATATTAGCGCACTATGTAAAGTGCATTCGCTGGAGATCCGTGACACGGTTTCCTATAAACTTGTCGAGAATAACAAAACATACATACATACAATAAAATGACATCTTTTGTTGGATGGATAGGTAAGTAAGGTAACTTCAACTAGAGTAGAGAAAATAATACCTATTAATTAATTAATAAATTTATTTATTAATCTATTTATTATTTGGTAAGAGTTCCAAGATTGGGTCCTGTATACTGGTTCAAATAAAAAGTCAAGGCTTCGGCGGCTGGAGTATAACTAAATATATTTTTATATTTATTTATTACAATACAACAAAAAATACATATAATAAAACAATATAATATATACAATATACATAACATAATCTTATATAAACTAATAATAATTCACAATGTAAAATACAACAACACATGTGGGCACGAAATACACAGAAATGACGTATGTCAGCCAATAGCTATGATGCACCGGTGTGCGCAGTCGATAACGAAGTTATCTGCTGCACGCCGGTGGCACTCTATTGGTAGCACTGGTTTTACTTTACGCTTACATCTCCAAAGGTGGCGCTATTTATTTTTTTTATGTTGGTATTTTTGAAAATGCAATGTAAAATTTTCAGATCTTCAGCATACTTCAGTTGTGTTTTGTTGTTTGTTGTGACGCGAAACATTTTGATCCTTTAAAATCTTGAAGTAAACCAGATAATAAATATAACACGTGTGATTTTGTAAAATTCTTGTTGTTTTCGGTGTTCATCTACATACACACTATCACGCCATGTGATGGTGATGGTGTTAATCTATTGCCAGCTTTTTGTGTTTTTCGATTATCTTCGCAAGATGGCTGACAAGTTTTGTTGTGTTTTGACGAAATTGTCAATTGAAATACGGCGAAGTGAAGTTATATAGTTTTCCGAAAATCACTATTAAATCTTTCTTTGTGGAAAATAAATTTAAAAAACTTATAATCTACAATGCACATTTTATTTAGAACAATGTATTTTATGAATTATTTGGCATGATTTTTGAAATATTGCAAATAAAATCCATCATATGTGTTTTTTTTTAATAAATAATGATTGAAAAATGGTTATTTTTTATTTAAGTTATCCTTGAATCCATTCCTCAAAGCTGGAAACATTTTAAAGTGGAAATTTAAATTTGCCGTGGACCGGTCGCGTATTCATTGCCCCTATAGCGGAGATGCGAGAAACCTTATGATTATCCGGTTACAGCTTCTATGTATTGAGTGACACATCTGAAGTATACTGAAAGTTTACTTCCATATTATCTGTGATCTGCTGTGTAGCTTTATTGCCATATTGAAGAATTGAATATTATTTTTTATTTATTAATTAATTAATTTATTTTAACAACTATACCTATTTATTTATATTTTTATTTTTCATTCTTGCTTTATCGCAGGATGGTGCGAATCCCATGGACCGATATGGTCACCAATGATATTGAAGTGTTGCGATGAGCTGGCGTGGGAAGATAGTCGTTGTCCAATATAAAAATGGCGTAGGTACTTGAGATACAATCTCTGTAACAATAAATACGGTCTACCGCACCTCAACATGACAGGAAAAATTGAGGGTAGTCGCGGTGTGGGTTGTGGGCATATTGGAGAATGTATTGGTTAAGATGTTTCGGGGAATGGACCGGAGTCCATGTTGTGGAAGAGCTGTTCCGACAGCTTAAGACAAACATGCCCTTGTCAAAGTAGTAACAGGCGTCGGTCGGGAGAAGTATAACGAGTGGGCTGTGGCCAACGCTAAACTCCTCACTAACAAGTTAGGTACTCCATAAAGTATTCGAATTTTGTATTGAAATATTTAAAATAATGGATCTCAGTAAATTTTATATGTATAATTGGTGAACGTTGCGCAAGTTCACGCAAATCAGCCGATGTCAGGTCGCAATTCTGCAGGTGCTTGATTTTTCCGTTTCTCCTATAAATATATATATTCCAACTTAGTTTCTATTGAGATATATTATAAAGTAAATTAATGTTATAGTAGTAATAAAATAAATAGCTTGACAGTCCCATCGTTGTGTTCGGTAAATATGTAATTCTGAATTGTTTTATAGTCAATTGCACTGTTAAGTATGTATTATGTACATACTGACTTGATGATACTTGTGTATTTATCTCTTAACTTGTCCACTAAATGACTTATTAGCACCTATCTTTTATATCATTATATAATAGTGACGTAATATATTTTTCTAATTCTAATATTAGCACATGTTATTCAACATATTATTAAAAGCCAGCAAAATATATAGGCCATGTATTGCGACACGAAGATCTCTTGCACATCATTTTGGAGGGAATATGTAGTTGAGGGAAGAAATGGCGGAGGGCGTCCCCACCGGGTGTATCTATAGCAATGCGCGAACCGCAGATAAAATAGTACTAAACTCCTATCTTCTCCTATGGTTTTTATACGAAATTGAGCTTCTGGGTAATGTTCACAATGAACGCTGAAAGAACTTAATGACGCTCTAATTCGTTCATAATGACCGGAAACAGACACTCGAAAGACACTCTGTGGCGTTCAGATTGAACGTCGAGTGTACGCACCAAACGCTCTGTTAAATATTGTCGAGTGAGAAACGATCTGACAGTTATAGTATCTGTTGACTTCTATTTTATCTGTGTAATGATGGCTCCTATTTGTTTCTGTGGTATCTATTAAGTCAGTTGACATTATTTGTGATGATAATAAGTATTCACAAAGAGGTTAATTTATAAAAATACCATTCAAAAATTTCCAATAAAAGTTCGGAGATCATTATTTACTCCACTGCCCAATTGTTGTCTTTCTATGAAAATATAACCTAAAAAGAGACACATGTATGATAAACGACATTTGACATTTAAAACGCCCGATGCTGCGTTCAGATTGAAACGCCGCGCCGCTCGAAAGCGTTCAGTGGGATTGGTGTGAAAAACGCCATAATCTGCAACTTCAGGTACAATCGACGCCTGAAGTCGAGCGTTGTATCTGAACACAACCATTTTTTTACAGTGGACATTAGTTCGTCTTTCAGTAATGGTCAAATATGACCATTCTGTTGTATGTTAGCCGTCGGAGTAGAGGCATTGACCGGAGATTTTGGAGGACGATTTAAATTAGCAAAATGCAAGGAGGAAATTGGCAGGGCAGACGGCCTGATTGCTCGGGCGACAGTTGATGCATACAACGGATCTGCAGGGTTTGCACAAAGAGATCGTCGGCAGTCATAGTGGATCTAGACGAATCTCGACTAACGATGGGAACATAATTTGATATTCTACCTAATGACAGCTTACATTGAGATCATCTGGATCACAGAGTACCAACTCTTTAAAAGAATTGGACAGAGTCCGGCCTTCAAAGGAGAACATACTTCCACCTGACATACGTCGAGATCAGAGCATTGACACTTTCGTTAAATTACTGGTTGTCTTGTTTCGTAGAGCCAACAATTTAGCTATAGCCCCCTTAGAGTGATTTTTTATCAGTAAATGGGGCTTTATAAATTATTGTTATTATGTGTATTGTTGTTTATCGTCCATAGACCCTAGCTTGGGTACTTGGACTCGTCAATTTTATATTATAATTTGTTAACAATATACAATGTCAATGCGAAGCAGAGTGTAAAAGACTCTGTTAGCATTTCATCAGGGACATCAAAATAGATTGATTCATGAAAGTTCCAAAACAACAACAATTACATAGATTAATTATAAAATAGGAACATAAATTAGGCAGGTTCTGCACTCACTAATAGTTCTATGAAAATATAATCCAACTGTCGATTTGTTCAGGAGAACTTTGTTCTCTTAACATATCGACAATGTATCAAGCCAGAATACGCGAGAATTGTATGGAGAGGTCTACTTTTTTCACGGCTTTTCCAACTTTGAAGTCAAAAAACACCAACTTAGAGGCTTCGCAGCATATATGTTCCATACACGGATTTACTCAGAATTCGGAGTAGAACATTTCGTGTGTCTGTGTGTGTGTCTGTGTGTGTGTCTCTGTGTGTGTGTGTGTGTGTGTGTGTGTGTGTGTGTGTGTGTGTGTGTGTGAGGGTGTGTGTGTGTGTGTGTGTGTGTGTGTGTATGTCTGTGTGTGTGTGTGTGTGTGTGTGGAATTTCTTTTTCAAAAGAAAAAGAAAAAGGAAACGGAAACGGAAGCGGAAGCGGAAGCGGAAGCGGAAGCGGAAGCGGAAGCGGAAGCGGAAGCGGAAGCGGAAGCAGTAACGGTAACGGTAACGGTAACGGTAAGTTTTGCCCTGATTAACTATTTCAAAAGAAAAAGAAAAAGGAAACGGAAACGAAAACGAAAACGAAAACGAAAACGAAAACGAAAACGAAAACGAAAAAGAAAACGAAAACGAAAACGAAAACGGAAACGGAAACGGAAACGGAAACGGAAACGCCTTCATCACTTGTACACTGATTCGATAGTTTTGCTGTGAGAAATCTCTTCGTACTCCAAACGTATAAGGGTAAAGCTGGTTGTTAAAGGTAGGTTTATAAAAGTATAAAAGTTTATAAAAGCAGGTCTTTAAAAGTATCGGGGCACAGCTGGTTGTTGAAGGTACCTACATATAAGAATAATTAAAAGAAAAAGAAAAAGGAAACGGAAGCGGAAGCGGAAGCGGAAACGGAAACGGAAACGGAAGCGGAAGCGGAAGCAGTAACGGTAACGGTAACGGTAACGGTAACGGTAAGTTTTGCCCTGATTAACTATATCAAAAGAAAAAGAAAAAGGAAACGGAAACGAAAACGAAAACGAAAACGAAAAAGAAAACGAAAACGAAAACGAAAACGGAAACGAAAACGAAAACGAAAACGAAAACGAAAACGAAAACGAAAACGAAAACGAAAACGAAAACGAAAACGAAAACGAAAACGAAAACGAAAACGAAAACGAAAACGAAAACGAAAACGAAAACGAAAACGAAAACGAAAACGAAAACGAAAACGAAAACGAAAACGAAAACGAAAACGAAAACGAAAACGAAAACGAAAACGAAAACGAAAACGAAAACGAAAACGAAAACGAAAACGAAAACGAAAACGAAAACGAAAACGAAAACGAAAACGAAAACGAAAACGAAAACGAAAACGAAAACGAAAACGGAAACGGAAACGGAAACGGAAACGGAAGCGGAAGCGGAAGCGGAAGCGGAAGCGGAAGCGGAAGCGGAAACGGAAACGGAAACGGAAGCGGAAGCGGAAGCGGAAACGGAAACGGAAACGGAAACGGAAACGGAAGCGGAAGCGGAAGCGGTAACGGTAACGGTAACGGTAACGGTAACGGTAACGGTAACGGTAACGGTAACGGTAAGTTTTGCCCTGATTAACTATTTCAAAAGAAAAAGGAAACGGAAACGAAAACGAAAACGAAAACGAAAACGAAAAAGAAAACGAAAACGAAAACGAAAACGAAAACGAAAACGAAAACGGAAACGGAAACGGAAACGGAAACGGAAACGGAAACGGAAACGGAAACGGAAACGCCTTCATCACTTGTACACTGATTCGATAGTTTTGCTGTGAGAAATCTCTTCGTACTCCAAACGTATAAGGGTAAAGCTGGTTGTTAAAGGTAGGTTTATAAAAGTATAAAAGTTTATAAAAGCAGGTCTTTAAAAGTATCGGGGCACAGCTGGTTGTTGAAGGTACCTACATATAAGAATAATTTTGTAATACTTTGTAATTCCACCACATCATTGTTTTCAAATGTTCTTTCATCATTCTTTTCATAATCCCGTTTCCTACCATTATCTTTCTTCTCTCGACCCCCTTTCCTATTATAATTACACTTCGCGTATCACCTCCGGAATATGTTCGGCAAATTTATATAAAATAATATTTTTACACTTGATCTGATATTTGCGTTGATTTGTTTGTCTCTAGTAAGTTACACTCTATCATCATTTCTGACAGTTATGGTTACCTTTTATAATTTATTATTTTGTTGTACACACCGGATTATTGAATTTTGTCAAATTCAAACAACTATCTGAAACTTCTACTTAATAATGAATACACAAATTTACTATATATATTTCTTTAACAACGCAGTTAGTGAATATTCGTATCATAGTGTACACAACCTGATTATTATTATTATTATTTTTTTTTTTTTCTAAGTACTACAGGTAAGTCAAAAATCGTTAACATATTATGTATACTGAATTTGAATGCTCATATTTTAAATGTCATTTATCCCATATTAAATTTATAAAATTGACATCTGCAAACATGAAACATATAGTACTAAATTATGTTTTGCTAACTATTCATGCTCAGCAGTCCTCATATGCGTGGACATTCGTTATTTACTTTGTTTACATTAACTCTATCACTGCACTTACCTATATTATTTAAATGTGTGTGTGCGAGCGAGTGCATGCACATTTGGTATTTATATATAATATATTAACATAAATCCACAAATAAATTTCATTAGGTAGTTAACATTCATTAATAAATCATCATGATTTCATTATTCTATCAAAATTGCAGAGGTCTTCGTACAAAGACAAATTTATTTTATAATAATATCCTATTAAACGATGAGTATCAACTGTTTGGTATTACTGAAACTTGGTTAATTGATTGCATTTCAGATTCAGAAATAGCGCCTACAACTCTTTATAACGTATTCAGACGCGATAGGGTTATCACCTCTTCTTCTCAAACACATAGCCATCATCCCCGTGGTGGTGGCGTCATGATATTATCTTGCAGAAATTTACAAGCATATACCAGAGAAGACCTTTTCTGTGACGCCGAATGCATTTGGGTAACCATTCCCTCATCTAATGCCACATCCTATCGCATCATTCATGTTGCTTGCGTATATCTGCCCCAAGGACGTGAGTATGACACTGCTATTAACTCATTTCTTAACTTGTTATCTCGTGTGCGCGATCAACACCCCGATGACGTCATAATAGTAATGGGAGATTTTAACATGCCTAATATTAAGTGGAGTAGGCAATCGAATGACATCTTTCTCACACCAGTTAATACACCACTTAATAATTCTTGTTTTGTTGACACTATTTCATATACTGAGCTTCACCAATATAATAGTATATTTAATACGAACAATAGAATTTTGGATCTAATTTTGAGTAATATTGTATGTGATGTGTCCCGGGCTCACAGTCCACTGGTGAGAGAGGATCTACATCATCCTGCTATCTCAATTAATGTTCACCTTAAACCTGTCACAACCATTGCCGCACCACCCAACAAAATTAAGCTTTTTCACAAAGCGGACTACTCAGTTATAAACAATCATTTATCCACAATAGATTGGTCATTGTTGAATGATATTGATAGTATAGACTTCGCCACCGATCATTTTTATACAATATTATGTAAAACAATCTTGGATTTCGTACCTACAATACCAATAGGAAATAAGAAATATCCTTCATGGTATTCTCTTCCTCTCATAAAAATAATAAAAGAAAAACATAAAATGCACAGAAAGTGGAAAAAACACGGTAATTACATGGACTATGCTGAATTTTCAATATTACGTACAAGACAAAAGACAATACAACGTGAATGTTACAAACAATATATCTATTCTGTCGAAAATAACATCCAAAAAAATAGTAAAAAACTTTGGTCTTTTACAAAAAATTTAAAAAAAAATTCTGATATACCTCAAACGATGTACTTAAAAAAAAAATCATGTACTGGTGGTGAAGACATTAGTAAACTATTTAGCGAACATTTTCAAACAACTTACGATTACTATAACTCCATTCCACCAATCGCCACTGACAACACATCAGATTTTTTTTCTGAGGGGTTAGGTAGTGTCATTATTACAAATTCTTTAGTTTCAAAATATTTACGTGAACTGGATATCAAAAAAGGGGCAGGTAGCGATAACATACCACCAATTTTCATAAAACAATGCGCAGATACACTCTCTATCCCACTGAACATATTATTTAACAGATCAATTTCAGAAGGAATATTTCCTAAAAAATTCAAAGAAGCTCTTATCATACCAATTCACAAATCCGGTTCAAAAAATGATGTACAAAACTATCGTCCGATATCGATTCTACCGGTGTTTAGTAAAGTGTTTGAGAAAATTGTTTACGACCAAATCTATCACATTATCAAACTAAACATTCAAAATCATCAACACGGATTCCTACGCCGTCGCTCTGTCCTTTCAAATCTAACTACCCTTACCGAATACGTCACAAGCAACATTGATAAAAGATGCCAAGTGGATGTGATATACACCGATTATGCAAAGGCATTCGACAAGGTAAACCACGATATACTAATATCTAAATTACTTAACCTAGGTATACATGGAGACTTATACAGGTGGTTTGTGTCATATGTTCGGAACAGAATGCAGTCAGTGATGGTCGAGGGATTTAAATCCAGCTTCTTTATTCCTCCTTCGGGCGTTCCTCAAGGTTCACACCTAGGTCCGCTTCTATTCAATATCTATACTTATGACATTTACAAATGTTTTAATCATTCATTATATCTTGCATTTGCCGATGACATGAAAATTTACCTTGCAATTAACTCATTGGCCGATTGTATTAAACTACAAGAGGACCTTGACAGGCTATACACTTACTGTGAATTAAATAAACTAATACTTAATATATCGAAATGTAACAAAATAACATTTACTCTCAATAAAAACAAAATAAATTTCACATATACCTTTAACAACTCTGATATAAAGGAAGTCAATTATATAAGAGACCTAGGTGTGATACTTGACTCTAAATTAAATTACATAAACAATATTGATAATATCATAAGTAAGGCAAATAAGATGTTAGGATTTATTATTCGCACATGCCGTCCATTCAGTAACATTAAAACCTTATACACTTTATACACTACATACATACGCCCTCAGCTAGAATTCTGTACTCAAATTTGGTCTCCTTTCTACGCAGTACACATCACAAGAATCGAGAAAGTACAGCAAAAATTCATAAACTATATAAATCATAAATTTCACCTTAACTTCAATACATATCACCAGTCACTTAAATATCATAATTTTGATACGCTTGAATGTAGGAGAGTCTTACACGACCAATCGCTGCTGCATAAAATTTTGAACAATGCCATAGACTCGCCTGTACTTGTCAACCTAGTAGGTATCCATGTTCCAGGTAGAATGGTTCGTAGACCTCAATTACTTCATATTCCAACAAGTAGAACAAATATCAGGAAAAATTCAACAATTACACGCATATGCAGCCAATATAACAATACATTCTCAGCTGAGATAGACATATTCAACGCAAAATATTACAGATTTAGACATGATGTTCTGAAGGTGATGCGCAACCAATATCCCTCTATCCTGTCCTCCTAGTCTCTCTTCTCTCATTTCTCTTTCCTTCCCTAGTTGTTGTATATGTGTGTATATATGTGTACTTATGTATGTAGGTATGTGTGTGTGATGGTGTGTATGAGTGTGTGTGTGTATAAATGTGTGTGCATGAATTATTTTTGGCTTGTAAACTGTTATTTGTTTTTATAATATGTTGATGGAATGCTTTTTTTGGCTCTAACAATGTAAAAATTATTTTGTATCATTAAACTGTAAATGAGCTGTAGCTTCCCAAAGAAAAATAAATAAATAAATAAATAAATAAATAATCTGGTTGGTTGGAGAAGAAGAAATTGCCTAATGGAAATAAGTCCGCCAGTGTCCAATATATTGTTTATTTTATATCTAAAAAAAATCTTAACGAGACGCTCAACTTTTTCATGATGAATACCGTAATAGGTGGTTAATGTTCGAATAATCGTACACTTCTCTTTTTGCATAAAAATAATAAAAAAACAACATTTTTGTTTTTTTCTTCTAGGACTTAATTTTTCATCACAAATTACCATATATTCGAAAATCACGAATTTTCGAAAAAAATAGTTTCAGGATTATCTGGGTTACAACCAGCTTTGCCCCGATACTTTTAAACACTATACTGCCAGGAGATGTGGTCTTAGTCAAATCGTGAAGATGGTTGGATTCTGTGCACTAGTTGTAAACGATGGACGCATGAAGCCTGTTCCGGGTGTGATGAGGAGGATGATAATATTTTCGAATTTTGCCCTTAATTTTTTTTTCAGATAAACGATAAATGAAATGAAATGAAATGAAATGAAAAGAAAACGAAAAAGATAAAGATAAAGATAGAGATAGAGATAGAGATAGAGACAGAGACAGAGACAGAGACAGAGACAGAGACAGAGACAGAGACAGAGACAGAGACAGAGACAGAGACAGAGACAGAGACAGAGACAGAGACAGAGACAGAGACAGAGACAGAGACAGAGAAAGAGAAAGAGAAAGAGAAAGAGATAGAGATAGAGTAAAAATTGAATTTAGTGACGACATCGCTTCATACATTTTGTATGGCAGTCGCCTATACACAATATGTAAGAAGACTTAATAGTTTGATACTTCATCTCCAAACATACATACATACCATCATGCTATTTGCATATTCTGGGTAGGAAAAAGGATCTTCCTCCATACTATCCTATCTTGACATACATACCTACATATGTTGTATAGAAAACAAAATATCTGAAAATATTCAATAATTTGTATCTATGGGTTTATAGTTTGGTACATATTCTTCAACTATACATACTATCGCTATCGACAGTTGGATCTCATGTGTTACATGCAACTAGTAATACAAGGAACAATTTATAATACTCAATTTAATGCTGAAGTGAATGTAAATGGTTCACTCTAGCATTTCGTCCACAGAGTAAAAAGATGTATCAACGAGGTTCGTCTCCACTGTTCCTCGAAATTTATCATCATTCAGAGACTGCATTTCTTCTTACTTGAAGCTTGCCAGTATTGAGGTATTCAAAAAACATCTGAAACATTTTTGGATGTCACTATATTTTTGAGACTCATAAGCGCGCTTGAAATGAGCTTTTGTTAAAACGGCGCTATATAAATATTCCCAATTATAATGTTATACAGTTTTACGTCAATGAAGCACAATCATTTCAAATCTTCATCTTTTCCTCTTGTTTTAGATATAGATCCAGGGATCTATCCCGGAAGATAAACAAAAATCTTTATTTATCTTCCGGGTTGGATATTGTTCGTTTTTCAAAAAAAAAATACTACTAATTTAAAATAAAGACAAGCGATACAAACAACATCAGTTAATGTAAAAAACACAGAAATTTAAAAATAAATTGTAAAATTCGTAACGTAATATTTGTTAATATAACTGCATGTTTGTTTGCTCTTAAATAAAAATATATATTAAGAAATAAAATGAAATAAGTTATTTATTTCAGATTCACTATAAATTATATTGAAATAAAATTCAAAATCGAAATTGGAAACATGTTTTCTGTATTTGTGAATTTATTAAGTTTGTGTCAACCCTGATTTACTGTAACAATGAACAATACAATACGGTCGCATTATAATAGTCCACGTTACAAATCATTATTGTATTGTGTTCACCAAGTGCATATAACAAATGCACTTCTATCATCGCTTGATATGACGACCATACATCATACATTATCATCATACTTATAAACTACATCGAGAATAACTGTGCGGTTATTAATGTTAAAATTTTAAAAGTGTGTAGTATGGGACTCTTGTCTCGCCACCCACCAGTATGGTCTCACCTAAAAAGGCACAACATTTAGGAATGGATGGTGAACCTCATTGCAGAATTACGTGAGATGTTATTGTTGCTTGTTGTATTTTCGATAACCCGGTCCTTAATAATGATGAAAATAATGGAAGCACTGTTCTAAGGTGGTGCACCACAGTACAGATATTTACATTTATAAATAAATAAACTCTTCCTTGCACCCTGAGCAAGTGGTGAATTTGTTGGCGAATACAAATTTCATCTCTGTTGGAGATCGAACCCTAAATATATAGAACAAATAAACACAAGATATATAATAATAATAATAATAAACACTTCTTTGCACCCTGCGCAAGTGGCGATTTTATTGTAATATGGCAATTTCTTCCAACTAACCAGTGTTTCCAGCCCAGAGAAGCAATATTTGCGTGAGAAACAAATTTAAAGAAATTTCTCCTCTGATGGGAATCGAACCCAGGACGCCCGCACAGAAACCGAACGGCTTACCAACTGTGCCACGGCGATCGGCACATATATACAGCAAATACTAGAAATATTATCAACACATGAACCCAAAAAAACAACCAATAAACTAAAAATATGTACAAAAAAAATCCAAATATACAAAAATTAAATCCAAAATAAATATACAGTAATTAAACTCAGAAACTATAAACAATAAATTAACAAAATACAATATAAACAATAAATTAAGGGGGGGACTGCTGCCAACGTACCTATTTTTCAATTTGATATACCATCATTATTTCTCATCAAATCGTTTTGAAAAAAATAATTTAGATACTTTGGGTAATAATAAAGAAATGTATATCTTTACTTTTTGATAATGTTCTGTATAAATTCTTGTAGAAAAATAATGGCATACCCCGATTTTCAACGTTTATCTTATATTTTTAATAAAATATAAGGTGTAGTTCAACATATTTATTTTAAACTAAAGAAGACAATAATATCTAGAAAAATATGATGTGAAGTTGCATTAATGCTTAAGGTTTAGTAAATAAACCTAAAAAACATTACTTTTCCATTCATGGACAAAAAAGGTTTTTTTGGTTTATTAACTTAACCTGATGCATTAATGTAACGTTACATCGTATTTTTCCAGATATTTTGATCTTCTTTAATTTATAAAAAAATATAATACTCTATTTTTAAGATAAATGTCAAAAATCGGGGTATGCTTATTATTTTCCTACAAGAATATATACAGAACATAATTAAAAAGTTAAGGTGTATTTTTGTTTATTAATATCCAAACTAACTAGGTTATTTTTTTCAAAATGAATCGTTTTGTAGTAATGATGCACATTCAAATTGAAAAAATAGGTACGTTGGCAGCTGTCACCCTCTTAACCCAAAATATATACAACAAATTTTATGTTTCCTGAACTTGGAGTTACAAATTTGCAAAATTTTAAAATAATCGAATGAGTACTTTAGTCTACAATCGACAATGTTACATTGTGATTAAACTTTCTGAATACAATCTCAGGATTATACTACATAGTTGATAATTTGCAATAAAAAAACCTTAAAAATTTAATTCTTAACTAACTCTTTCCCCACTATATCCCCTTGGGGTAGTGTGGAGTAAAAATGTATGTATTAACGTTATTAATATGTACCTACTTGAGAATCAAGTACATAACTTTGTTAAATGTGGAATTTTTTTCAGCTGTATGTTCGTACGTCATTCGAATCAGTTAACTTTCGGGTGTCATCTATAATCGCGGGAGTGATCTCTGAGATGACACCATCTCCTGTATGCGCAGATTCGATATCGTGTCGTATTTCGGTACATTCGGGAAGGACGCGGGTGCAATCTGTGTGCAGAGTGCGAATGGTGACGCTCCAAAATGCGTGCAATTTAAAAGTGCATTATTTTGTTCCTCGTCTGTTGTTTTAAATTAGTCGATGACCCAGATACGTCGTTTTGAATTTGTATTATGTATGTTTGTATGTTGTATGTGTATGTATGTTTGATTGCTGTGTATGTATGTGTGTTTAATGGACGCTCCCGTTTATTCGGGCAATTTTATTATGTTAGGAATATTTCACACATCAGACGATGTATGGCAATCTATGTACCTATTAATTTTTACTCCTCACTAACCCAAGGGGATATAGTGGGGAGTTATGATTTCGCAATTTTTAAGGCTATTTTTTATTGCGGATTATGTATCATGCTGAGATTGTATTCTGAAAGTTTCATCACAATATATCTGTGTGTGTGTGCTATGTGCTGTGTGATGTGTGCTGTGTGCTATGTGCTATGTACGGCGTGTTTATTTTACTTTATCGATTATAGACTAAAGTACTCATTCAATTTTTTTAAAATTTTGCAAATATGTATATCTAATACTCGCTTAGACCCCATTAGATTTTGAACGATATATGAAGAGTGCTTTTCAATTTTTTTAACTGTCAAATATTTCAAAGTGACCTCAAACTCAGGAAACTTTTTATTTTCAAATTGGTAAAAAGACACATCATTTTCATAAAATGGCATTGAAGAGTTATCAAGTTTTCATAATAAAATATTTAAATAAAAAATAATTTAACAAACTCATTTCATGAAAATGCTTAATATTTTCCATACAAAATTTGAATACTTTATAGAATGACTTTTTAGTGAGGATTTTAGCGTTGGCCACAACCCACTAGTTTTCTTTACACTGAAAAATATATTATGACCACCGAACTGGCTACCTGTGTTTTAACTAAAACTTTGTTATCAGTAATAATCGTTTATCTATTTATGACTGCACTGTTTGGCTGTATGCACAAAACATTTGGTTGGAAAAAACAATTTTTTTTGCAGTCACAATAGTTCGGTTAGTTGTAACATGAAATTTTGTTACTATTCATAAAAAAAATTCAGTGTCTTCGCTGATCTTCCGTGTAGTCTTCTGTTATTGGGTATTGCTGTCTTCGCTGACTGTCTTTATTTCTATAAGAAGAGAGCTTGCAAAGCATTTCTCACCAGAAGCCACAGAGGCATTCAGAGACTTTATTACTGATGATTTTAATCTAAATATTGACGTATTACAGAGGTCTATATTCTTAAAGAACACATTGAAATTGTTACAAGTTCTGTGAATAATTTGTTTTACATATTGGTAACTTAAACGGTAGTGGATTCCTGGTATGACGTAATGGGCAGATATATTAAATGATCTTTCTAAGGACTTTCCTTTCAAATATCATCTCTTTGTTTTCATCTCTTTTGGTCATTACCCAGCATTCGGCACCATATGCAATGATAGGACAGAGGAGCGTTTTCCAACTGACGATTTGTTCAGGAGAACTTTGTTCTCTTAACATATCAACAATGTTTCAAGCCAGGATACGCGAGAATTGTATGCAGAGGTCTACTTTTTTCACGGCTTTTCCTACTTTGAAGTAAAAAAACACCAACTTAGAGGCTTCGCACCATATATATTCTATACACGGATTTACTCAGAATACGGAGTAGAACATTTCGTGTGTCTGTGTGTGTGTGTCTGTGTGTGTGTGTGTCCCCTTATAACTTTTGATCCGCTCAATTTACAGAGCCCAAAATTTCATAATATATAAACAGTTATAGGCCTACAAAACCTATATACTCAGAATTTTGAATTTTTTTTTCAGTCAGGGGTTATCAACTTTTGAATTTTGAATTTATTTTTCCATATATCTCAGAAACCATAAAAGCTAGAAAGCTGATAATTGCTACAAATGTAGACAAATACAAAATCTCAAATGAGTTTTTTTCAAAAAAATTCCAGGGTTTCTCAAACATTTTTTATTAAGAAAAAAAAATTTATGAGTTTAACTGCCTATATTTCCAATTTTTTTAAAAATATCGAAAAAAGCCGAAACACCCCAACTAGATAATTTAATTTTCTATAAAAAATATTTATTTTGAACAAGTTAATCTAAAATTTTTTTAACAATTTTTATAAAAATTGAATTTAGTGACGACATCGCTTCATACAATTTGTATGGTAGTCGCTTATACACAATATGTAAGAAGACTTAATAGTTTGATACTTAAATCTCCAAACATACATACATACCGTCATGCTGTTTTCATATTCTGGGTAGAAAAAAGGACTGACCTCCATACTATCGTATCTTGACATACATACCTTGGTACATGTGTTGTATAGAAAATCAAATATCTTAAAATATTAAATAATTTGTATTTATGGGTTTATAGTTTGATTCTTATTCTTCAACTATACCTACTATCGCTATCGACAGTTGGATCTCATGTGTTACATGCAACTAGTATTAAAGGTTGTTTTGGTTTTTCTACCCAGCAATTTTGACCTCAGATGCTTAGACAGCCATGAATATATAATATAATATATGTTAAAAAGTTATCGCTGAACATACATAAAAAAAAAATCACTTCGAATTGATAACCTATTCTCAATCGATTCATCTTTTTAAAAAGAAACTAAAGCTGTTTTACCTGTCTTGTAATTCTTAACTGACACCCCATATCCATCCTCCCTCCCCTCCCCTCCCTCAACCTCTATCTCCTTCCTTCCTTTGTTGCTGTCAATTTACTCTTAATAATGTTACGTGTTTCTTTCCGTTTGTTCTAAATTTAATGTACCTACCACTAAACTATCTATGGCCTCACGTTGTTTTGGTTGGTTGGAAGAAATTGCCTTGTGGCAATAAACCCGCCATTGTACATGAAGCTTTATAAATAAAAATAAATAAAATGTTCCGTTTTTGGAAGCCTGTTGGATCGGCGGCAGAGCGACTAGCTCGATGGATTAGTACTTACCAAAGAGTGAGAAATATACAGAGCTGCCCCCCTAGACAACGTGTCATTTAACTCAAGAAAAGAAACAAGAAAAGATAACTCAATATATGGAAGTGACAGTTGCCAGTCACGTGACAATTGTCACTTCCATACATTGAGTTATCTTTTCTCGTTTCTTTTCTTGAGCTCAATGACACGCTGTCTAGGGGGCTGACACAATCATCATTTAGTTGTCTATTAATGTATGTATAATAAATAAAGTAAATGTATGTACCTACTTTTTGATATTCAATTAAGGGTTTTACAAACTATTTACAACTTGTTCGACGCATACTTACGATTTTTCAACTGGCGTATCTTATGCATTCTGTTTCAATGTATCGTAGAAATGGTTAAAAATCTGTGGGAGAGATGCATTTCAAGTAAACCTTTTTTTGTTCTTCCACATGTCAGATGTGGAGTAGCAAAGCGTGTAATGTGTGGCACGTATGTCATTTGACACCACATTGGCCTTGTTTTGTAGTTATGTATATTATATGCCATATTTGCTACTTGTGGGATAAAGATTCAACCAGTTGACACCATCACCCCACTGGCATGACCTACCCTAGAATACTCAAAATGGGGCGCACATTATATATAATATTTATTTATTAATCTTAAGGCCCTACTATACCCTGGATATACGGATGTACGCAAAAATGCACACTAAATTAGCTTCTAATGTATGAAACACGAGAAAATATTGTATATCACCTGATATGTGATATACAACATTTTATCGTGCAAAAATGGTAAAATTTAGAGGTTTTTTTTAAATAGCAAGAAAAGTTATTGAAATTTTATAATAATAAAAAACTCAGCCGGTAGATTTTCATATTCTCTATCGAATAAAGTAAAAATATACTTCATAGGCCTTGTAGTTTTTTAGGTACTTACAATAAAAAAATAAAAAAGGGTTTTACTAAAACTAATTTTACAAGAAAAGTATTAAACAAATTCAAAATTCAAAAAAATCATGCAATAGATTAAAGATGTACATACAAACTGTTTCTTATTTCAAAGACGTATCTTTTGAGGGTATTAGGGAAATTATTTTCAAAATATAATGTATAGCCTACTATAGCCTCTTAATATACCTATAAAAATCTCGTCTCGCTATATTCGTACACGCTTATCTCCGAAACCGCCCAACCGATTTCAATGAAATTTTCTAAATTTGTATGGTTGGTTTCGGATTGAAAGATAGAATAATTTCTTCATATGTTGCTATAACTTTGTGGAACATTTTAAATATTTTCACAAATTGAAATTTGGTACAAATGTAAAAATTCTGCATATACATAAAGAGGGATTAAAACTAGATAATTTGGAAGCCCATGAAATTAGGAAGGCTCTGAACAAAAATGATAACATTATAAATAATCAAACAATTTTGAATAATTCACCGCTTCTCAATATGTTTCCACTAGCTCGCCATCCATAACAATAATGCTTACTCCTCCCCTTCCCCTTCGTCTTCCGCGTTACCACCAACACCATAATACCGCACACGTTCGTTCATTTTTTAATAATAATTTAGTACAAGTCTGTACTGAAGAGGGAGCGGTCAGCTCCGAAAACTGGTTAGACACCAAGTATTCATAGTGGTTTAAACAAAATTTTACCAAATTTCAATTTGTGAAGATAGTTTTTGACTCGATGGGTGGCGCTGTTATCGAGATCTAGAAAAAATATTTTTACTTTTTCAACGATTTTTCTTTACATATTTAATACATTTAACCACAAATTTTGGCTTCCCAAGATCCCTCCAAGAGTTTTTTAATATGAAAAAAGGGACGTAATTAATTTTTAAGTTGTGTTATCTTTCCATTGATGAGAGCGTAAATAAAAATATTGACATTATATTACACGAAAATAAATTGTAAATATAAAATGCGATCTACATAGAAGACGGTCTATGGCAGAACAATACATAAAAGGAGGTCTATATAAAATGCGATCTGTGACAGAACAACGTCTGCCCGGGCCCATTAGTGTAATATAATAATTTGTTTAATTTATATACCGCCGTTTTCGTGAATATCTCACCTCAAAGGCGATGCAATTGATGAAAATGTATCATTTTGGCTCTGATAAGATTTGCGAAAAGTGTGCGTTTTGAGATTTTTTCTGAACGAAGATATATTTACGGTATGTCTGAGGGTGTGTGTTATATTCTTAATACAATTTATTATTTATTTATTCTTGAAAGTTTGAACATCTGTTAACAAATCTGGATTTTTTTGTCGAGTCTTTCCGTAATGGGACACTTCTAGCCCGAAACGCATTTTGAAATTCCTGAACCAAACCTGTCATATGTAGTTAACATGGAGAATTTTAATTTCTATGATATTTTGTCTTGCTGTGGTCGTTAACTTTTTTAATACTTACATACCATTATGTCATGTCTCTCGCGGAATAGGCAGAGTGAAACGAATGCCACATTTTTCTATCCTGGCACGCATCCATCGCCTCGTCAACATTTATTCATCGTGTTCGTCTGTTATTCACGCTTTTAACATTTCGTTTTTTTTTCAAAATATCGTTCACATGGTCGTGTCATACCTTTCTTGGGCGGCCCCGACCTCTCATTCCATTCCTGTCCGTAAGGTTTATTTTCTTCGTCCTCATTCATTCCATCCAAACCTTCTCAATGTGTTCACTTTCATTCTATTAATGGCATATTTCTTCGTCTTAAATTCTTTCCTTATGTCATCATTTCTTACCCTGTAATGAATGAATGAATTAATGAATAATATATTTCCAACAGAATAAATATTACAAAGGAACAAAATACAATTTAATTTATACCTAATTACAGTTTTACAATTTGGAAATTTTACTGCATCGCTAGACATAGTCTGTTCTGAGGCAGTACTAGTTTAAAATTGCTATGGCTACTCTGCGATCATATGATTTGTATTCTTTTTTTTTTTTTAATAATACATCGTTATATTACAGATTCTTCTTAGCGATCTCGTTTCAACTGCATTTATTCAGCTTTTGTGCGACTTCTGCCATGTCCAGGTGTCACTTGCATACGTCAAGGTTGGCAATATGATAGTGTCATAAATGCCAACTTTGACTTCTTTTTATGTGTTGCGATTATTTATAACTGGTCTAAGTGCTACATTCAATCTGTTTCTTGTCGTAACTCTTCTTTCGATATCCCTATCATGCTTTCCGTTGAGACATACTTCCTATATAGACAAATTCCTCGACTTGCTCGAGCCATTTTTTTAAACCTTTATACTAATGCCAATGCAAATATGTGTGACAACTGTAGATATTTTTATTCAACAGAATCTATGTTCCTGAAATGGCGAAGTCCAAATATCCTTCCATCTCTTGGATGGTCTTCCGAGTAGACGGTGACCAGATGGGATTTCATTTGCTGCTATATACGCAAGTTTATCACTGTCCATTCTGACTACCTGGTCCCTCCAATGTCTTCTTCTGGATGTACTCCACCGAACGATGTCTTCTATTCCACATGTTTTCCTTACTTCAACATTGCGAAAACGATCTCGGAGATTTTTTCCAGTGATTGACCTTAGAACCTTCATTTCCGTTGTCCTTAGGAGCCCCTTGGTTCGTACAGTGTCTACTCGCGTTTCCACAGCATACGTCATGATCGGTCGCACGGATGTCTAATATTATATTCTGACCTTACTGTCAATACGCATGTGTTTATATTTCCAGATCATATTTATTTACATCCAGATACGACAGATGCTTTATTGACTTGTTCGCGGATTTCATTTTTTTAATTACCTATATGAAAGTGAAACATCGACATATGAAAAAAAGCTTGATTGATCAGTGGCATATCGTCTGGTACGCTGAGTTTACTGTGGTGAATAATGATTATGATACTCTAAAAAAAATCATGTTAAAAATTCGCTTAAAAATTGTAAATTGATGACATCTGGGGATGAAACTTTTAACTATGCCAGTCAGGGGCGGTTCGTGCTCCAAAACGTATCGAATTCCCAATAAATTAACCCCGGAGTAGGTGTGTCCCCTTGTAATTATCTAGTCACAACACTGGAGCCCATACATCAATATCCCATGACCTGTTGAGCACGAATTTTAACTATCAATTTCATTTAATTGTGAGAAATGTATAAAAAACAATTATCACCTGCAAGATGTTTGGGTGGAAAAATACAGATATGTTTTGAAACTGTCATCAAAGGATTACAACTTCCTGCAATTTTTGAGCTAAAAGAACACTTTATATTCATAGATGTTTTGCACTCGGTAAATGATGTGCAACAGAATGAATTTTACATTCCACTAATATGAAATTGTGAAGACGAAGAATATTGGCAGTAAGAGAGAATCACTGAAATTATAATTTCGAAATGAGTTTGTTAAATTATTTTTTATTTAAATATTTCACTATGAAAACATGATATTTCTTCAATGCCATTTTATGAATGAGATGTGCCTTTTTAGCAATTTGAAAATAATACTATCAAATTTTCATGTTTCTTGAGCTTGGGGTGACTTTTAAATATTTGACAGTTAAAAAATTAATGAGTTACGTGTTACAGCTCTTCCTTAAAATTATTCATGCACGGATTCGCAGTAAATGTGGACAGGACCTTGATGACACACAATTTGGATTCAGAAATGCCTTTGGTACAAGAGAAGCATTACTGGCTATCAATGTATTATTACAAAAATGTCGTGACCAGAGAAAAGAGGTCTTTGCGTGTTTCATAGGGTGAGACATTGTGACTTCATTGAAATGGTGAAGGAGTACAATCTGGACACCACGAGATCAAACGTGGAAACTTAGCATCGCCAGAATGATCGCCAACGTCCGGGGTTCCTGACAGGGCACCGAAGAAGACGATAAAAATTGAGAAGCACTGTTCAGATATCCTTCAAAATCTAATGGGGTCTAAGCAAAGACCTTATTATAAGGTCTTTGGGTCTAAGCGAGTATTAGATAAACAAATTTGCTAATTTTGAAAGAATCGAATGAGTACTTTAAAGTCTATAATCGATAAAGTAGAACAAACACGATGTACATAGCACATAGTACACACACACATACATTGTGATGAAACTTTCAGAATTCAATCTCATCATGATACTAGTTGATAATCTAAAATAAAAAAATACGTTTATAAATTGCGAATTCATAATTTCCCTTTATATTTCCTTGGGTTGGTGAGGAGTAAAAAAGAATTGCACCATTCAATAAGACAGACAGAGTTATTGATTTCATGTTAAGATTACGCAATATACAATAACAGGTTTTTATATTTGTACAGTTGGAGATATTACAATATAAATTTAATTAATTTGTAATAATAATAATAAACCGGCATGATTTATATAGCGCCGTTTTTGTGATAACCTCACCTCAAGTTCGCTTTGAATTTATGTATGAGATAATAATTTAGTAGCGCATAATTGAAAAATGAAGAGGTCTAGCATGGGCCGGCTTTGATAAACTCTCTTACATCCCCAACTATCTTAAAAAGAAAGTTTTTGACGCTTGCGTTTTCCCGAAACTGATGTAAGGCTGTGAGACTCTTGTTTTTTCCAGACAAAATGCTACATAACTTAACAGTAACACAAAGAGCCATGGAAAGGAGGAGCCGGGTATTTCGTTAAGATATTGAAAAACTAACTTACGGAGAAGAGAGAAAAGCAAAATTACCGACATTGTCCAAAAGGTTGCCAAGCAGAAGTGGAGCTGGGCAAGGCATGTCGCCCGAATCCTGATGGATTAAGGATATGCTAGAATGGCGACCTAGAACTGGCAAAAGAAGTGTTGGAAGGCCTCAAACAAGGTGATCTGATTTTATGTATAAGACGAGTGGCTGGAAGCGGATGGATGTGGTCTGTCCAAGATAGGAAGCTGTGGAGGTCTCAGGGGGAGGCCTATATCCATTGCTGGACGAAGGAGTGCTGAAAAAAGCGCAGAAAGCAAAGGCTCATATTCAGAGTTCTGGAAAATTATCATTTTTTTTCTACTTTTAATCGAATTTTTATGTGTCCTATTCTTATTAGAATTACTTGAATTCGTGTTCCATCGTTGATGAACTTGAATCGAATCCGTAATATGCATAGTTTGCAATAGTGTCCGCGCATATCTTTCTATTTCAAAATGGCTATGTATCATAGATTTTTATTATAATTATACTAGATGTCGTAGTTAGCAAATTTTGTATGAATCGAAGTGAGTCATTTTTCTGGGGGATTTTTGACGTTTTGGTTCCAGACCACATCGTTTATCTATAGAGAATAACGACTAATGTGAATTGTTTTCGGATATATTTTTGTCTTAAATACATTTTAATTAGTAAGGTTTAGAGAACCATTATCTAGGATGTGTTGAAATGTAAGGAAAACTGAAATATGTAGCCAACCAAAACGTCAAACGCGCGATATTCCATGACTCACTTTTTGCCCGGAGTACTACATTTAGTATATTATAATAAAAATCTATGCTATGTATAAGGTTCTATTTGTATTAAATTCGTGTTATGTTGACTATACACCAATCATTATAATAACTCCTTCTGTAATTTAGTATCGATAGTGTTTTCAAAATTGGTAAAACAGATAGAAATTGATGCTAAGATACAAAAGGAGTTGTTCTTATTAATGTTATATCAGATATCTACTACATTCATGTATGTATGATCTTTTTGTTCATATTTTAATCAAATTTTCAATAAATGTGTTCTATTCTTATTTGAATTTATAGAATTAGTGTTCCATCGTTTGTCATGTATTTGAATCGAATCCGTAATATGCATATTGTGCAATGATAGTCCGCACATTTGATCTTCCTATTTCAAAACAGCACCATAGATAGGTATGTAGGTACCTGCAATAGATTAACGAGGTGTTGTTATCTATGGTATATTAGAGTACAGTAACGTTCCGTTCGGCCCCTAGCTACTACTAAATAGCAGTGTAGTTGTTGAGTTGTATGTAAACGGTGTCACCGTCCCGTGTCCCGTAGACAATCTTGACTATGACATGTGCAATAATAGAGATAGTAGAGGTAACGTAATAGTGGCGCGCGCAGTCGGCCAAGGTTGCCCGGTAATAATAATAAACACGATCGCGCCTGCGCACGCGCGCTTCATGCCGCCTTCCTGCATAAACGCTAGCGTCAAGCATGTCAACATTGTTGGGTGCATCTCATGCTCTCCTATCCCAATATTTTTTTAATAAATTTTATAATTAAAGCCAAAACATTTCCACAGTATAAACATTTGTAAATATATTGATGAAAAGTTTACAAAAAAAACAAATATGTAGAAAAAAAAAAAAAAAACATATGAAGAACTATAAACAACAAAAAAAACATGGACCATCAGTCAACGCGAAACCAAACATCTGTCTGCGTTTGAGATGTTGTGCAACAGTCGCATGGCTAAAGTTCACTGGTCAGAACACATCAGCAACGACGAGGTACTAAACAGGGTTGGAGAGACAAGGCAACTTATGAAAAGAATTGCCCAACAGAGAACAACTTGGATAGGCCACAACATCCGGCACCCAGACCTGCTTTTTACCATCGTCGAAAGAATGATTGATGGGGGCAACTGTAGAGACCGCCCCAGAAACAACTATATAGACCAGATAATAGGTGACGTGCGCTGTAGTACTTACAAAGAGATGAAGAGACTGGCGGACGATAGAGATAAGTGGAAAGATCGAGTGTTTGGTGCAGACCAATCCTAGGATTATGACCCAGAAGAAGAAGAAACAACAAAAAGCTTATGACTAACAGTAACAAATATACAGATGGAGGAGAAACTGTAGAAATCGAATAAGAAAGTAGAGTCAGGGGTAGAACAATCAATGATATCAATGGTTTTACAATAACATAATTTAAAAATATAATTTTACGTGTACAAACACAAACTCAACTCTTTGTAGGACGCTTCTTCGAAAGAAAAAACGGACCCGAATCTTAATAGCTAGTTTCCACTACAGCCAAGATCGATTTTGAGGATTGTTTGACAGCAAAGCATCGCATTTTTTCTTCCATTGCAGCCCATATCCTTCATATTGTATTCCCGGCGATACGTTTCTTCGACAATAATACAACGTTTATACAATCATGCTATATGTGATTGACAAACAAAAGTAGGGCATTAAATACACTGATTACACACTGGCTTCTTACTAAAAAACGCAAAGACTGCGAAAATTGTGTCCGTCGTATTACTATAGTTAAGTAACCAAATACAATAATTAAATATAATATCATTCATACAATATCTCACCATAATAATATGTAACCATTCCTAATGTATCTTAATATACTACAATAACTTCAGCGACAACCTGTAATTGGCTTTATTATTAATCAAATCATCTTTATTTTATTTATATAATTATATGCTGTAAACTGTCCTCTAAATAAATAAATAAATATGAAACTATTTTTACCCCACGGCGAAAAGGCTCAAGAAGTTTGGTGGCATCTATAATTAGTTGATAGATGCTATGAAAATTGTAAAACATAAGTTAAATGCTGTCTGGAATGTCTTTAGATTTACATAGAAACTGTTAATGATTGAGAATTTTAGTCAAAATCATGACAATTGAATATTGGAGATTTTTTTTTATATATATTACACTCACGACTCTTGGTAGATATAATTTTCACCAAACATTCTGAACGAGCTTTCGGTTGCGCAGAGCGCAAATTTGTATCTTTTTGCTTCGTTGTTTAACGTGTAAATCGCCCCCCTTCTCGACTAAAAGTTCAAGATGTTTGGCTACAACTATACTACCTACTACGAAAATTGTTAACTTAAAATCAAATGATTATGTACCTAAACAAACTCAGAGAAAACGCATACTTAGCTTGACTTACTTTGAAAATCATCATTTATATGTTGCATCGATTTTTTTTAAATGAATATGTCCTTGTTATACAAGTACATCTTTCTACATTCCCTAAAATAAGCATAAATGATTGTGCTATAGGTGAACGAAATCGGTCGACTTTAACCGAACCACCTTTGGTCAAAAGAAGCCGAAATAAGCCAAAAATAAGCCGTAGTCGAAGTTTTCTATCAGCCATTAAAAGCAATTAAATTGGTTGATAATCTTTTAAGAATGAATATGTCACATTCCCTAAACCAAGCATAAACGCTTGTGTTATAGGTGAACGAAATCAGTCGTGACTGGATTCAAACACGCGACCACTGGATTACTAACCCAATGCGCTAACCGCTCTGCCATCGACCCATCTAAATTATGTAATATATTTGTACCAGTCCAAAAACTGACATTGTTTCAAAGATTCGTCGATGTGCTATCGTTGAGTCAACGGTAACACAACAGTTGTAGAAGACTGTTTGATATGACCTGCAGAGTGCGTTCACATCGAGACCTTGTCGTAGTTAGGTAACACACTCACAACTATATAATATACATATTATTATATTACACTACACTATGTACTATCCATCAACCTTATTATACAAATATATATATATTATTTTCCTCATCTGTTTTAATATCACAGTTACATATTATCTATCGATCGTGTATTCGTGTTGTATCCAACGAAAATTTATATTTTTTTTGCGGGTGGCAGTTCTTAGATTGACACTTTAAAATAAAAATAAAAATCAAAATAAAAATAATTTTTTTTTTAAATATAAATAATAAAATAATAATATTACTTAATAATAAAAATGCAAAAAAACGGTAATAATGAATACATGTATAATCGTTAAAGATTTTTTAAACGTTAATATTCGGGAATCAGTAGGGTTGTTAGGTAGTATAGAGACCTCCTCAGAGCCTAATCCTTTGATATGTTAAGTATCTGGATGGGTGAACTATTCCCAATTGAAAGCTTGAAGATGCGTTTGTTGCATTTTATTTTACTCTTTTAAATAATTTACAATAGACCCATTGATCTGCTAATTCTTTTGAGGAAGTGTATAATGGTAATAATGATAACTGAGTGTTATTATTTGTAGTGCTTAATTGTTATTAATATCATTAGTAAATCGGCCAGCGCCGTAAAAAAAAAATGCAAAAAAAGGTAATAATGAATACATGTAGAATCGTTAAAGATTTTTTAAACGTTAATATTCGGGAATCAGTAGGGTTGTTAGGTAGTATAGAGACCTCCTGAGAGCCTAATCCTTTGATATGTTAAGTATCTGGATGGGTGAACTATTCCCAATTGAAAGCTTGAAGATGCGTTTATTGCATTTTATTTTGCTCTTTTAAATAATTTACAATTTACGCATTGATCTGCTAATTCTTTTGAGGAAGTGTATAATGGTAATAATAATAATTGAGTGTTATTATTTGTAGTGCTTAATTGTTATTAATATCATTAGTAAATCGGCCAACGCCGTAATTAAAATAAAAATAAAATACCACAAATGTCTGCCATCCCCTGCTGTCATCCCCTCATGTCAGTTATGCCATTACCCTGACCAAACTTCAGAGCACATCCTCTGGGAATGCTCTCACCCAAATGTGTCCTACAACAGAACGGAGCTCCTCGCTGCAGTCCGTAGGCCTCTTCAAGGTCCCATTGGGCATGCGGATTTAGTAGTCTCTAAGAAGAACTCTACAGCCTTCAAATTGTTTTGCCATGGCTATAGTGCCCTTCTATCTGCTGAATAAAAAAAAATGAAATTCCAAAGTGTCCTTGGTCAACTCTCTGATGCCCAGTTTTACAGTCACAGGCTTGAAGTATTCTCACGACAATCCATGTCTGTGAATTTTATCTTCACCGACGTTGAATGTTATTTTTTGCACAATTTTGCCGAGACCACGAGCCTAGAGAAGCTTCTAGAGCTACTCTTCGTGCCATGCATTCTTTGTCATTCTTACTAGCGTTCTGCGAAGGGGCCGTTTCAGTCCCCATATGAGGAGCGGGTGGAGGTGGGCGTAGCTAGCTAGGGCTTTCATCCCCTTCACTTATCCACCCTGAACCGGCCCGAGTGGCTAATGAATGTCGTAACGTCTCCGATATCAACAGATGCTGTATCCATCAGATCATCATAGAAGTAACTTCCCAAGGAGCTTCTCATATTTCTAGAGATAGATCAGCGCAGTGACAGAGGAAGTGGACTACAGTCTCTTCTTCCTTTTCGTCTCTGCATGCTCTGCAGTAATCGCATGTCTCATGCCCAATATATTGTGGTACCTATACTTCCTTATGAGCCAGTGTCGGGTTAATACCGATATGGTATTGGCTAGTGAGTCTCTTCTGAACGAGGGTATCAATCTGGTTCTTCTGAGATCATAATTTAGTCGTGTTTATTTGGCAATGGAGCATGTGCTATTCTAAAACAATCAAACATAGAATCATTGATACCTTTAAGATGTGGTCCATGGCGAAGGATGCTGCGAATACCAATGTGTCCCAACTTGAAATGCAGATGAAGCATCTCATTTTCACAGCATTTTTTGTACTTTCATGCGTCGCTTGCCACGTCCATGTTTCACTGGCATACGTCAAATCAGCCGAAACTTAGCAACCAAATCAGCCGAAATGATCGCTCTGTAAATGGAAATAAATCTTTATGGAAATATTTATCAAAAAAAAAAACTCTAATATGGAGTTCTACAATATCAATGACGTCAACATTCACAAAGATAACCTAGTCTTCACACCATTTTTGTAAACCTAACCTACAAAAGTTTGGTAAAAATAGGTTGGTTAGGTTTGTTTGTAGTTATAATTGCGACTGGCGTGAGCCAGTTGCATTATATATTAAAAAAAAGTAACTAAAATATTAAAATAAATGACTAAATTGGTATTCTTACCAAACTTTTGTAGGTTATGTTTAAAAAAAAATGGTGTGAAAACTAGGCTATCCCATTCACAAGGGTTAAACTATAGTGTTTACACACACAAAAATGTCGTTTAATTATATATATTAGATCTGGCAATATTTTTGATTAATATGTGCCACCGATTAACATTAATTCCAATTACCTAATTGATATTATAAAAATAATAAATGTTCTATTCATCTTTTCGCGCTGAGAATAAATAAATAAGAATACGAATGATTCAGTTGGTATTGCCGCTTTCGGTGTTGCAATTTGACATCGTTTTCCTAATTTGGTGTGGCCAGTCGGCGGAAAAAAAACCCCTTATGGTAGCTGTAATTATTCTCCTTTCAGACTCACAGTATACACACTTGTCTATGTACATAAAGAACCTACTTATGTATAAATCTGTTATATTATACAGACTGGTTGATATTTTATTTTATTTTATTTATTTTGGATATCCAACAGTACAGTAGAGTATAATGATATTAAAAACAATGAAAAAAAAACAAGTAAATGTAGACTACGGTATATAGTAATAGGACATCATATCAAGTAATTTTTAAAGCTTAACATACAATTTACGACAAATGGGAAAAAACAAAACTATAGGATCACACCTGAAACATACAAGGAATAGTACCAAGAGGATTATATTCTAGAATCATAACATGGGATTCTAAGGTACTTAAGGATCAACGAAGAAAGTGTTGCAACCATTATGGTGACACATACATATATTTATGTATATACTAGAGAGTTTTTTCCGTTATTTTCAATATTTGATAAGTGCTTTATAATAATGAAACAATGTATTTGTCTGCAATTGCCTTATTTCAAATGTAATACGTTCTGTTCATAACGCTATCGTAGTGCTAACCCTGGCGTATGTAAGTGAAACCTGGACATGGCAGAAGTCGCACGAAAACGCAATGAATGCAGTTGAAATGAGATCGCTAAGAAGAATCTGTAATAGAACGATGTATGACAGGGTAAGAAATGAGGACATAAGGGAAGAATGAAAGTGAAAGGGATGGCATGACCCATGTGAACGATATTCTGAAAGACGAACAACGGACGTGAACAACAGACGAACATGTATGAGACGATGCATGAATGTGAACGAGGCGAGGGATGCGTGCCAGGATAGAAAAATGTGGCGTTCGGTGAAGATGAAGAGGCTGGCAGACAACGAAGATATGTGGAGAGATGGAGTGTTTAGTACAAAACAATCTTAGGAATGTGACCCATATGAATAACTGTAACAATTTTTCTTATGAAATAATTCAATTATTGATTATAACTCGATATATATGATAAGTCTAGTTACGAACTGGTAAAATCTTAATCCAACTGTCGATTTGTTCAAGAGAACATTGTTCTCTTAACATATCGACAAAGTTTCAAGCCAGGATACGCGAGATTTGTATACCCGGTCTACATTTTTCACGGTTTTTCCAACTTTGAAGTCAAAAAACACCAACTTAGTGGCTTCGCAACATATGTATATGTTCCATATATGGATTTACTCAGAATTCGGAGTAGAACATTTAGTGTGTCTGTATTTGTGTGTGTGTGTGCGTCCCCCCTTATAACTTTTGATCCGCTCAATTTACAGAGCCCAAAATTTCATAATATATAAATAGTTATAGGCCTACAAATATTTTTTGCTCAGAATTTTGAACTGTACATACTATCGCTATCGACAGTTGGATCGCATGTGTTACATGCAAATTTTGAACTGTACATACTATCGCTATCGACAGTTGGATCGCATGTGTTACATGCAACTAGTATATATTAAATAACGATTTTATTCAATGAACTTTACCGATGACGTGTCCATTAGATGTAGAATATGAAGTGTATGTTGGTCTTCAAGGTTCTGCACGATTTTGCACCGCGCTATATCCAAGAACTGTGTCAAAAAAATAGCCCTTAGGGAGACGTTCTATGCTGACATCATCCAGATCACAGATTATTGATACAAGATCAACCCAAGGGCGCTCTTGCTTTGTAGACAACAAAATAATATTTATTTATTTATTCATTTAGGAATACAAACAGTTACAGAAAATATGCATATAACTAATGGTAACATAGAATTCAAAGTTTAGCTGCAACCTTACAGTATTCACAATATAAACATATGAAAGTGAAAATTTACAAAGTAATACAATAATAATAAAAGACAAAACAAGTAAAGAAGAAAAAAAAAAATCAATTTAAATTAACATAAACGAAATGAAATAGATAAGAAAATAATTATACAGAAATAAGTATTGAGGCGAGAAATAAATATTGAGGCGAGAAATAGAGAAACAAGAGTTATACATTAACATAATGATAAAAAAGAGAAAAAAAAAAACAAAAATACATAAAATAAAATTAAAATTAAGGAGCCATAATTCAATAAAAGAGATGGTGTAGTATGTTATGACAGATGATTAATATCTCAATAGAGTATGTGTATTATTATGTCATCGCGTGTTGTGGTGATGATTTTTGAATGTGTTTTATTTCGTGTTTGAATGCTGTGTATGATTTGGAGAAGATGTGTGTGTCTGGAAAGGTTTTGTTGTATTCATTGCACATTCTGTTGGTTGGTTTCCTAAATCCTGCATTTGTGTTTGAAGTTGACGGGAGGAAGAGCAAGTTGTTTCTTAGGCATCTGAGTGGTGCATGTATGTTAATTGTATTAGTCTTAAGTAACCTATCAGAGATGTCAAGACTAGAGCGCACTTTACACGGACAAGGTTTTCAGCGGGTTTTTCAACGCGGTGGTAAAAAAATAGAACGTGTTCTATTTTTCAACGCGTTTTGTATCGTTTTTCGTAAAACAGAAATCTGTAAAATTATTCGTTGCCGACGAGCCAACATGGCTGCCGTTTGTATTGCGTTGACTTTGACGTTCGCGGTATCTATTGTTTATTTGGTATCTCTCGACCAGAGAGCTTTGTTTTAAAGCAAAAAACAAAAAAAGTGTGGGTCCAAAAAAAATCAAATGGTGTCCAATTCAAGTCAAATGCCGGGTAGTCAAAATACAAAGTCAAACGAAAAAAACGAGAGAAAGATGAAACGCGGAACAAAACAAAATGTTGCTATTTTTCACATAAATGGCATACTTATTTTTTTCGTAATTGCAATAATAGGGGTCGCAAAGAAGGGAATAATACCTATTCGTATAAATCGATGTTTGGTGTAACCTGTATTTTAGATGTTGTTGTGCGCTTTAGCTTCACTTACATTAATGTATCAGGGGGTGATTCATAATTATGTAATTTACACTTCAATTGAGATCAGTAAACCACTTTTTTTTTCTGTCAAATTTTTCATTCGTGTCAGAGAGGGGTGCCACACCAGAAATGATGACTCTTACGATTTGTTGTCAGTTATTGTGTTTTGCTCTCCAATATGCTAGGGATAATTATCTGTGTTATATTGGGAGCAGTCTTTGTTCTCAATGATTTCAGTATAATAGATTTCACAGTTCCTTATACAAAAATTCACACAGTTCCTATTATAATCACTTATTAGTTCCTATTATATGTTCGACTCACCTGAGCTTGTTAACCTAGTGGGTATCCATGTTCCAGGTAGCATGGTTCGCCGATCTGAACTTTTACATGTTCCGGTATGTAGAACAAATATCAGAAAGAATGGTACAATTCCACGCGTATGTGATTCTCATAACACGTTGTTCTCAGCCGGGGCGGGGTGGACATCTTCAATGTGAAATATGATAAGTTTCGTCGCGAGATATTGAAGGTGATACGCTCCTAATTTTCCTCCCTCGTACCCTCCTATCCATCCCAAACAAATTGTATATGTGCATGTGTGTGTGTGTGTGTGTGTGTGTGTGTGTGTGTGTGCGTGTAACATGAGTTGTTTACAGTATTTTCTTGTTATTGATGGAAAGCTTGTTATTGGCTCTGAAGTCTATGTTAAAATTTGTATTATAAAAAATGTAAATGAGCTGTTGGCTTCCCAAATAAATAAATAAATAAATAAATAATATTAATTCATACATATACATATACACACACACATACAATCCTCCCCTCTTCTTCCTCGTTTCTTGCTAAATATCCCGTTTTTTTCCTTCTATTTTTGTTGCAATTAAAATAAGGATATATTTTACATAATGATATTCAAAAGTGAGTCGAGATACGTCTCGTTTTTGTAATATAAAAAATGTATCAATGTTTCTATATTATAGAGTACGCGTAGATACACACCTTTTGAAAAATAGATAAAAAAATTTCCTTAAAAATACCAAAATAACAAATTAAACTATATGTAATAGTATTATAGTATGCAATTCATAATCTTAGTGCCAACCTTGACGTATGCAAGTGAAACCTGGAGTCGCACGAAAATAGAATAAATGCTGTTGAAATGAGATCGCTAAGAAGAATCTGTAATAGAACGATGTATGACAGGTTCAGAAATGAGGACATAAGAAAAGAATGTAAGATAAAGAAAGATGTCATTAATAGAACGAAAGTGAACACATTGAGATGGTTTGGCCAGATGGAGAGAATGAATGAGGAACGCCTGACGAAGAAAATATACATTACGGGCAGGAATAGAATGAGAGGTCGGGGCCGCCCAAGGAAGGGATGGCACGTCCATGTGAACGGTATTTTGAAAGACGGAAATGTCAGAAGCATGAATAACAGACGAACATGTATAAGACGATGTATGAATGTCGACGAGGCGATGAATGTGTGTCAAGATAGAAATAAGTGGCGTTCGGTTCTCTCTGCGTACCCCGCGAGGGACTTGGCGTGATGGTATGTATTTAATAGTATTATAATATATAGGCGAGCGCCCTGCATATATCCACTGTTGAATTTTATTATTATTTTTTTTAAATTAGACGTTAATGTATTTGTAACTCTGTGAAACATTATAATAGGCTTCTTATTAATTAAATTTTAACTGTATTATATTTTATATACAAAAGCTGTTATGTTTCCAAATAAAATAAAATAAAATACTATTTGGCTGTATTCAAAAAAAATTTTTTTTTTAATATTTTCTAACATCCCAAACATGTTGAGACATTTAGGTTTATTAATAAACATAAATAAATAATCTTCTTCTTCTTATGTTAGGCCTAAGGGCCTGTTATTTGCAGAGACGTTGTTCTCCTGCGAGTTTGAGTCCCAGCTGTCCTTCCACCTCTTTGGTGGTCTGCCTGGTGGTCGTCTTCCTTCGGGTCGGCTGTGTAGTGCTATGTAAGGGATCCTGGATGCCTCCATCCTATTTACATGGGCATACCAGAATCTCCTTCTTTGCCGACCCTATCTGACGACATCCTCAACCTCGCAGATCTCTCTGACTCTCGTGTTTCTTATTCTGTCTCTAAGCGTGAGACCGGCTATTGCTCGAAGAGTTCTCATTTCTGACACTCTTAAATAATAAATAATACTCTATTAAATATATAGTTTTCGGTAATAAACATAAGCAATTTCGCCGTGGAGTGCCTAGCGCTTCGCGCGTATGCGAACCAAGTAAGAAAAAACACAACATGCAATCTGCGCGCCCCACGTGACGTAGGTACTCAGGTGTTTGGCGGTAACTATACCGTTTGTGTGTGAGAGTGTATTTTACTTACAGTACAGCGCAATGATAAATCAAGATGGCGGCGGGTGTTCCATTTTCAAAATTTTCGCGGTGTTTCGCAACGCCGGTCCAAACACCACACACACATATACAATACACACCACACTTCAACCTCAGTCAGGTGTGTGAGGCAATACGGATGTCGAGCGAAGCCAGGCAAGCAGTCACTAATCTATTGCGAAACAATTTATAAATATATATATATTATTTCATACTGTATGTACGTATTTCACTTTCGTTCATCTACAACACTCTGATCAGCATGGATCGCAAACAGCGGATTGGGAGCCGATCTCATTCTTCTTATCGCGTCGGTCAACACATTTAAATGCCCATTCGCGCTTTTGTGACAGACAGGAATTCAGAAATACGCGTGCGCACAATCATTTAACTTAATAAATAAAAAATAAATAGTAATAAAAAAAGTAGAGATCTTACAACCACGTAAATAATATGTTGAGAATATATTAAAATTGTGATCAAATACGAATACATAATAAACTTATTCCTAACCTCAAATGGCATTATTAAAGACTAACTGAACCTAACCAAAAAAATTTATTTTATTTATTTATTTGGATAAGTATACAGTCATATTGAAAATTATATAAAAGAAAAGATGTACAAAAATGAGACCAATTACATATTCATCACAGGTGTATATAAATTACAAGTTCACAAATGTATATAAGTAACAATAAAATAAATAAGATATCAAGTAGTTAGTACTAAAAAAAAAACAGTACATAAAAAAAGAAAAAAAAAATATACCAGAAAAAGTTTTGAAAAAAGTAATGAAATGTGGGAAGGATGTGGATGATAAGGATGGGTGAGGAGGAATGCGTAAATATACTTATTTAATCAATTGTCATTCACTTGCAAAACTTTAATCATCCGATTTCTGTATGACGAAAGTTGAGGGAAATTGAGGGGAATGGGATATATATACACATCATATTATTATTTCATTGTCTTATTTTATTGCATCCCGTATAATTTTCCCTAGATTCATCTGTCGCCAGACGCTAGTTCTTTTGTGGCGTCCTCTAGGCTGCGTTCGGATAAAATACTCGACGTCAAGTGTCGGACGTACCTGAAGTTGCAGATTATGACGTTTTTCGCACCAATCTTTCGAGCGGCGGCATTTTAATCTGAACGCAGCATAGGGCTTTTCAAATGTCAAATGTCATTTATCATACATGTCTCTTTTTAGGTTATATTTTCATCGAAAGGTAAAAATTTGACAGTGGAGTAAATAATGCTCTCTGACGTTTTATTTGAAACTTTTATATATTTTTCTTAAATTAACCTCCCTTGTGAATATTCTCTCATATTTTCATCGGATATAATGTCAACTGACATAATAGACACCACAAAAACAAATGAAATTCATCTTACCATAGATGAAATAGAAGCCAACAGATACTAAAATGGTCAGAGGGTTTTTCACCCGACGATTATACAAAGCGTACACTCGACGTTCAATCTGAACGCGACAGAGTGTCTTTCGAGCTTCTGTTTCTGGTTTAGTGCACTCGGCACTCATTTTGAACCGCAGACCTAGGTGGGCTCATTTCCAAAGCAGACTACCCAGGAGCTATTGGGTATGGTAGAAGGTGCTCGGTGTTCTGTATTTGTCCGCAGTTGCACATTGTGTCTCAGGCTATTCCTCATATTTGGAGGTTTTTCCTTGTACGACCGACCCCAGTCCAAATCCTGTTGGGGGTTTCCCACAGTTGGTTATGTCCTGGGGGCAGTATGCCCTACGTTATGCCTTAGGTGTATCTGCTAGGGGTTTAGTCGCGTTCGGGAAACTCCTCCGAGATTTGAGTCAGGAAAAAAATAACGAAATGCATTTATCAAATACGTCTTTCGTACAATATTATTTTATTATTATTTTAGCAATATGTAACTTACCAATGGTTGTGCTCCCCATCTCAGTTGATATTTCACTACATATCTACGGCCATGAACCAATGGCAGTTCATTCATTTTTAGGTTATGTTGCTTTTTCGTAAACATTATTATTTTTTTATCGCCTATTTGAATTAATAATAAATCTTATCACAGGTAGGCACTTATGAATGTACCTCACAAGTATCATGATGGCAACGGTGACAGAAACATTCATTTTACACATTTATTTCGTATCGCTACACATTTTTAATAGTTAATTATTTATTTATTTATTTTTATTTAAAATACATGGAATTTTATAATAGGTTTGACCACGATTATCTTATTATTCAGTACTTGAAAATGTGCTTAGCACGAAACCGGTTGTAGGTTGTAGTCTAAATAAACAGTGGAATTAAGTTATAATTTTTTTTTATTTTTAATGTTCATTAAAAATTTTATGAAATTTTAATGGAATTTCATCAAGAACTTTCGATTAAATAATTAAAACTAATTATCTTATTGGTATATATTTATGTATGTATGTACGAATGTTTGCATGTGGCCGATGAACTCCTATACCATCCATCCGATTACGATGAAACTTTGGGAATTCGTTCAGCGCACACCCGAGAAGATTTTTGCATTAAAACTTATTTATTCCCTCTCTCTCTTTCTTTTGGGTTCTTTTTTTCGGAAGTCAAATTTTTATTCGATTATTTTTTAAATAAAAATGTTCTGCATGTGACCTTGCGTTGATATCATTTACATAGTCATGCTAAGATACGACAAAAAAAATCTTTTTATTTTCACGAGCTGTATGATGATGTATATGTCAGGAGATTTATCAGGATTGGGAGACTCGGATGACTTGGACACGTGGAAAGAATGAGTGAGCATATGCTTTCACCATAGAACAGAGGGTGTGAAGCGTAGGAGGATATCCAAGCTGAGATGGATGGACTGCGTCCAATGGGACCTGGACTCTTGGTAGTGATGATGATGACACTATTTATGTTGTAGAACTCCATATTATTTTTAGATTTTATTTAAATCAAATAAATTAATTGTATTCAATTAAATTTTAAGTTCTAGTTTTTAAAATGATTAAAAAATTTAACGCTTTTTTATTGTTCCACTACACAGAGTAAATTGTAAACAGATTTGATATTTATTTATTTATTTATTTATTTATTTATGTTAAAGTTGGACAAAAAACAGCGTTAAGACATAGTACAATACAATAGTAACATCAAGTATTAAGGCCTATTACATTTTGTCGTTATGATTGACATAAAAAATACAAGTTTGCAAAAAATAAAAAAATAAAATATGATCATAGGTTGGTATGTAGGTAAGAGCAACATTTCAAGTTAACAATGATTTAAAACATAATATTGAACTAAAAGGAAAAAAGAAAAAAGAGAATAAATGCCGTCAAGGTTTCCTATAATAAGTGGTTATTGATCTTCTTTTGTATGGAGTATTTGAATGTTGTGGAGCTGAGGTGGAAGATGTCAAACTCTTGAAATCTGTTATTGTATGTATCGCACATTCTATGAATTGCCATGTTTTGTGCGTAATAATATAAACTACGACTTTAGGCCAGGGAAATGGTACACGAATTAAGTTGGAATGGGGACTATCCCAATATATTCAATGCCTTCATATTCAACATACTTAATTAAAATTTGACTTTTGGGTGTTACTGAGGATGGATTAGTACAGTCCAAAAACGTTCTTACAATTATAAATGTGGAGTGGAAGAAACAAAGTTATTTAAATCTACCAGATTTTTTTCTCATTTATTTACGCGACGTCCTACGTAGGCGATTCAAAGCGAATGCGAAGCGGCGCGGCGCGAAAATAACAAGCAGTCGGTAACTATGGTAGTGTCCTACGTTACCGACCGCGAGTTGGTTTCGATGCGGCGCGGCGCGATGCGAAGCAAACGCGAACAGTTGGTTTGATATTTTCGCGCGAATCGATAGCGGCGCCATTGTTTTTTGACATGTCAGAAACAGAAATTTTAATTTCTGTCCATGAACGTCCCATATTATGGGACAAATTATTACAGAACCGCGAATTTTAGGATTTGGCAAAAATGAATGGGACTACAAGTAAACACATTTATTTATTATTGCTATTTTACAATAGGATGTTGTTCAAAACACACAAAGTTTTCTCTCGCTTGCACGAATGTCAAATTTTGATATGTTTCCCGCAAAGATGTAAATTCAGTCTCATTTATTAATTCAAAATCACGTAATTCTTCATACAAATCGTGATATCCCCCATAAATATGCCTCTCTAAGTACAAAATATTAGTTTCACTTCTCTGCCGTACATACTTCTCGAGTATTTTATATACGTACATCCATGACAGTAGCTGGCGGCAGAGGGAACGATTCGCGCACACGTAGGACAGAGCCGCCGCGTCGCACCGCATCGCGTTGAATTCGCTTGTATCCGCACCGCATCGCTTCGCAATCGCGTTCGCTTTGAATCGCCTACGTAGGACGTAGCGTTACAATGTTTCAAAAAGTTTAAATTTATTATGTGCTGAAATGCTGAAATGTGCTGAAAAAAACAATTATTGCTTGGCTTATATCCATAGGTATAGATAAATCAAATAATAAATTTACTTCATTTCTAACTTAATTGGACCTGAAAATTTGTTAAATATTTACCTTATTTTTAGAATCATTATTGTATGTGTGTGTTGTGTTGTGTTGGTTATTGCTACTATAGTAACTATTCCTATCGGACGTCCATAAACAGGTTCACCTAGTTGGGCGTCCAACGTGTCAATATTTTTTATACAGCGTACATCTCGGACAAATTTACATGAAAAACTTACTTTGTTAATGTACTAATATATTTTGTTGTACATACTTTGTTAATGTACTAATATATTTTGTTGTTATAATTCTTGTTATGTTACTTACGCTGTTTTATGTATAATAATACTATGTAAAAATAAAATAAAATAAAATTATTTTGAAAATATAAATAAAATGATATAGAATATATTATGGCAACAAAAAGTATATAAGATATCACTAATTGATATTTGAAATTCTCCCTGAAAAGCAGGAAACCATGTGCTTCGGGGAGGGTTTCAGAAAATTTTCAATTTGTAACATAACATAAGAAAGAAAATAATCTACGATTCATATAAGGCACATAAAACATCAGAGTTCAGAAAATTGACTATTTAAATTTACCTAAAAAGAAAAAATTAAATAAAGCTAAATTTTATATAAAGATATACAAAACTTCACGCACACATATCATATACAAAACTAAAAGATTCATATGGTACAATGAGGAGAAAATGATTTCAACCTTTTTTTAAAGCTGATCATGAGTCAGTATGTTTCAATTTGATATATATTTGTACTCAGTTCATTGTACCATTTTATATTCAGGAACGAATAATGGCTCTACCCCCAGCTTTGTTAGCCTCATGGGGAGTCTTATATAGCCCCCAAAGCGTAACCTATTAAACTCTTAAAAAATGTTATTTGACCATGTCAATTTGGTTACATGAAAATTCTTCGAAAAACAATTTTAAGAAAAACAATTTTTCAAAATACAATTATCAAAATAACAATTCTTTGAAAGTGGATTGATTGTTGGAAAACCAAATTCACCGAATCGAGTTCATTTTTGTGTCGTTATGTTGCCTCATTTTGTCATATTTGTTACCAGTAAAAAAATCAGGCTACTTCCTTATATTTTAATTAAAGATTTGAGCAAAAAAATGTAAATGTAACCCAATGTTATATTATCATATACCTACCACACGGATCCGCATTTTTGCATCTTTTTGACTGCGCAACGCCTTAATATTTCCTACCCCATTGTTCTCTTTACTACATAACATTGGTTTCTTAAAAAGAATAAGAAATAACTTAGATTTTCACACATCAAGATTAATTTTTAATTCAGTTGTAATTCCCCATTTAAATTATTGTTCTAGTGTCCTTTTACTCTGCAATGAAACTCAAAATAGAAAATTACAGATCATTCATAATATGGGAATGATAACTATTTTAAAATGTAACAGATATACAAGAATAAACCTTATGTTAAATAAACTAAAATTAATGACAGTAAAGCAATACATTATATACAACACTAATTTAGATTTTCAAACTAAAAAATAATATGCTTCCAAAATATATGCAGAAAAATATATTATTCAATGCCAATGTTCACACTTACCCTACGAGAGGATGTCAGGATTTTAGACTTCCAAAAACGAGATTAACAAGTACACAAAATTGTTTATACCATAAAGGTTTCAAGATCGCTTAGAAGAATTTGTAACAGAACGATGTATGATAGAGTTCGGAATGAAGATACAAGGAAAGAATGTAAGATAAAGAAAGATGTAATTAACAGAATGAAAGTTAACACATTGAGATGGTTTGGCCACTTGGGGAGAATGAACGAAGAACGCCTGACGAAGAAAATATACAAATCTGACAGGAACGGAATAAGAGGTCGCGGGCGCCCAAGAAAAGGATGGCACGATCATGTAAACGATATTTTGAAAGATGGAAATGTAAGAAGCGTGAACAACAGACGAACATGTATAAGACGATGTATGAATGTTGAGGAGGCGATGAATGCGTGTCAAGATAGAAAAATGTGGCGTTCGGTTCTCTCTGCCTACCCCGTGAGGGACATGGCGTGATGGTATGTATGTATGTATGTTTCAAAATATATAATAGTTTGCCACCAAACATAAAAGAAACCACAAGTCTTGCCACCTTTCGTAGGCTAGGTGCTGAACACATAGTTAAAAAATATTAATGTTCTCCATACTTTTACATATTTTAATAATTTAGTGTCATACTCTGTACCATAATTTATTATTGTATCAAAATAAATATATGTATAATGTTTATTTTAAAATGAAACAATGTGTTGCTCAGTTGTTGTTGTGAAACGACATTAATTGTTTTTATTTCAAATTATCTTTACAATTATTTTTACCACAGAATCAATTATGAAAAACACAGATAATGAAAAATGACATAAAAACAAACATTGAATCATAAAAATGAAAATATCGAAACAAAAAAATATTTTAAATATGGAATGCATGAAATGGTTTAAAATAATAAGTAAGTACTGGGTGACATGAGTAGGTGAATATAAAATAAACAAAATAAATCATGATAATTATTCATTCTTTTTGTTTACACTAGATGTATTAATTTTGTATTTTTACGTCTAAATAAAAGATTATTATTATAACTGAATATATAACTTGGCCGCGAAAACTGAGCTGACCCTTAATTCAGCGGGAAAATGTTGTTAGGAAAAAAACAAAAAAATATCTAATAGCTTCATAAGTAAAAGCATCAAAGAAAAAAACAAAAAAATATCTAATAGCTTCATAAGTAAAAGCATCAAAGAAAAAAACAAAAAAATATCTAATAGCTTCATAAGTAAAAGCATCAAAGAAAAAAACAAAAAAATATCTAATAGCTTCATAAGTAAAAGCATCAAAGAAAAAAACAAAAAAATATCTAATAGCTTCATAAGTAAAAGCATCAAAGAAAAAAACAAAAAAATATCTAATAGCTTCATAAGTAAAAGCATCAAAGAAAAAAACAAAAAAATATCTAATAGCTTCATAAGTAAAAGCATCAAAGAAAAAAACAAAAAAATATCTAATAGCTTCATAAGTAAAAGCATCAAAGAAAAAAACAAAAAAGTAGGTAATTATTATTTATGTATTATTTTACCCAATAACAAGTATTATGAGTATTTGACATGAAATTCCTGCAAAAAATAGTTAACAGTGTTATTGACACCGATGCACTTCTTGCGAAAATTATATTGAATATCTGCCTACCAAAATCACTTAACGATTTTCAGCGTTACTTTTTAACATCTCAATAGAGACTAAGTTGGAATATTATAAGAGAACCAGAAACTCAAGGCACCAACAGGGCTACGACCTGTCATCGCCTGGTTTGCGTGATAACTTTTAGCGCTTGCGCAACGTTCATCAATTGCCTATAGATTTTAATAATGAGAAACATATCGTTTGAATATGAAGTAACGAAAAAACCTTTTTGTAACACCATCTATAGAGAAATTGTTTTTTTTGTAAACAATGAAAGCAACAGTCCTCATATGCAATATTTTAAAAATTAAAAAAAAAATTTAAAAAATTATCGGTTAATTTTAAAATATATCTAATAAATTTTTGTTAATGTACGAAGTAGCTGGTGAGCTGGCATGAAATAAAATAAAATTAAAATATCATAATTTCTCATTTTTTTGTGTTTGTTACTTTTTTTATTAATTAATTTATTATATTATTTATTAATTGATTCAATTATTTGTTTATTGATTGAATAATTGATTCTTTTTAATTATTTAAATTTAAAAATAATTAAAAATTGGATATATCGACAGTCTTCACTGGTCCATATGCTGGTAACTCATTTGTGTTTATACATTGTAGATATTACTGTTTTTACTCGATAAAATTAAATAATATAAAAAAAAAATAAAATTGGCACCTCGATGTGAAACGAAAATGAATATAATTATACCACAATTTTTCGTGGGTATTTTTTCTATAATGAATTCAGGCATTGAAACCGCCATTGGTTTGTTTTCAAATCGTTTTAACCGATACGTGAATTGAAGTGAAGTGTTCTGAGAATTTATATAGTTGCGTAACATCCGTTCAATGTGTTGGACTCTTTTCTCGGTTCGGTTTTTTTTTTGTTTTCAATGTCCATTGGGCAACATTCACGTTATGAATTATTCTGTTTTGGCAATGCATCGTTGTTTTAAAGATCATTGTGTACAATATCGATGTTGTACATACATTTGTTTGTATTTACAAGAGTTGGAAATCGAACATAATCAACAAGATTGTACTATTGACGATCCAAGGCTTAGATTAAAAATAATACACCAAAATATACGGAGCATTACCCAGAATTTCTACGAATTTGTGATTTTCATAAATGGTCTGGATTTTATGTTCGATGCTGTGATACTGATTAACTTTTTTATATACTTTAAATAATAAATCGAAATAACAAGAGTATTATTTTATTATTAATCATTTATTATATGTCTTCTATATGTCCAAAACTATGTCCAAAATTCATTCATCCAAAGGGCATGTAACATTTATAATGTTTTTTTAAGAGTGTTGATATTTTTAGACATACTAAAATAAAATATAAAAATGTCATCTCTGAGACACTTAGAGGTTTACGGTATCGGATTCCTGCTTTGTTCTTTTTGACTGCGAGTGCTACGACCTTCCTTTCCTTCTTTTTCTTCTGAATTTTGAGTACCTACTAAATTTTAAATAGCAATTTGTTTTACACTGTGCAGCTTAAAAAGATAATGTAATATCCGCAAACAAAATCGGTCTATGATATATTGTCGAAATTGAATTTGTTGTAATATTTGTTTGTATGACTGTATGTTTGTTAGGTTTAAATAAAATAAAATAAAATTAAATAAAATATTAATCTAGTGTTGCCATTACTAATATTAATTAAGTACCTAACTACCTTCTTAACTTACATATAACACATCCCTACTACCCCCTATTCAGTAACTAAAATAGGAACGTACTAAAATTGTAGATTTTAGGTTTACGGTCTTATTTCAGCATTATAAAATATCAACTTGGACTAAATGGAATAGGAACGTACCTATACTGGCCGGAACGCTCTTAAAAAGCTACCGAATCAGACGTATTATGAATAATTATGAAAATTATGATATTTTCATCATTTTCATAATTATTCAAAATACGTCTAATCAAGTAACTTTTTAAGAACGTTCCGGCCAATATAGGTACGTTCATATTCCATTTAGTCCAAGTTGATATTTTATAACCCTGAAATAAAACCGTAAATCTAAAATCTACAATTTTAGTACGTTCCTATTTTAGTTACAATAGTTACTGAATAGGGGGTATTCTTAGCCAAATACTTCGCATACATTATTACACAAAACTTATAAAAAATATATTTTATTTTATAACTTACATCAATCTTTTAATCAATACAATAACATTAATCCCTACCATATCTTGTTACATTATCATTTTTGTTATCGTTTATCTTATGTATTGGCATATAAACATATTTATTTTCATATTCATAATTATAGGAAGAAAAACTTTTTTCATTTTACAAATCTATTTTTTAAATGGAATTGATTTCTTCTATAAATTTTTCCTTTTTTGTTTTTAACAATAAATGATCTTGGAGATTGAATGTTGGGTTTCGAATATCTATACAAGTAAAAAAAATCAATAATTACCACGAAGTACACTCCACGAATTTCATCAATTATAATAGTGGTCTAGTAGTACACATATTGTTTCGATAGAAAACTATAAAATAAACAAAAAATAAATTAACTAAATTTTTTTTTAACTTTGTTAACACCACGTGATATGGTGTAAACAAAGTTAAAGACATTTCTCACGTGGTGTAAACAAAGTTAAAAAAATTTAGTTGATTTTTGTTAAAATGTACCACAAAGTTAAAAATACGATATTTGATAATAAAAAATAAATTGGCTGCCTTAAATCAGGAATTATTCCTAGTTAGGCAGACAAAGGTAAATAGTGAAACACAACCTACCAAAAAAGGTTGAATTCATGTATTATATACTTATTAAGATATATTAATATTTTTTTTCTTTGTATAAATTCAGTATTGTTCCAATGTAATATGTTTTTTATAGAAGTAAATAAATAAATAGATTGTTGGGAATCGACTGAAATATGCGAGTTCAAACAGCTCGGTGGCAGAGTTAGCGCGCTGGGCTAGTAATCCAGTAGTCGCGAGTTCGAATCTTGCCTCGACCGATTTCGTTCACCTATAGCACAAGCATTTATGCTTATTTTAGGGAACGTAGGATGATATATATGTACTTGTTAAACAAGGACATATTCATTTTTTTGTAAAAAAATAAATAAAAGAGTGTATGTACTATTCTAAGCCTACATACATACATACATACATACTACATATAAAGGTCCCGGGTTCGATTCCCGGTGGAAACACAGTTTTTAATTGTGTTTTTAGTCTGGATCTGTGAGACGATAAATATCGCAAGTCTGCAGAATGTGGCAACTTGTTATTGGGTGTGTGCTAAATTAATATTTGACATAGTACCTTTTCCTTGCCCGAGAAGCAATATTAAATAAATGAATAAATAAATAAAAAAACAAATTAATTAATTAATTAATAAAAAAAATAATAAATAAATTCAAAATACCTGTAATGTTATTATTAAATTACTGTGACATAAGTCATTACACATAAATATACGATTATAATATGATAGTTGTTACAGTAGGTATGTATGCATATTAATAGTCTTCCTCTGAAGCGGCGTTGATATGACGCAGGCAGGCTCGGGCTCCGGGCGGCCTCGCCCCCGTTGGGGGACACAGACCCCCAACAAACACACACAGACACACATAGGTACACAACATAACACTTGCTTGTTTGCTTGCTTCCAGCGGAGGCCAACCAACACGGTGCGTCAACTGACAGACGCTAACAGTGCTAACAATTTGACCCGTAGTGCGATTACTAAAGTAGCATTTTCTTGTTGATGTTACAATATTTATCTTTTATTTTATTTTTTTGTATTTATGTATATCAAATGCAAATGGGCGGTTTTTTGCAATCTCTTTCAACTAACTCAAGAAATGTGAATTATTAAGTTAATTTTGTGCAATCTTGATGTCCGTCCAAATGCAGAGTTCTTAAATATTAACCATGTTTTATTGCACAGTCGCTCATTTAAGTTAGGATATCACGTGGCTTCCTAACTGGAGGATGCTACGAAGTTTTTGTATGAGAATTGCATTGCAGTGACTTATCTAAATACTTAGCGTATGCGCGTTGGCGTAAACTAACATTTGCGAACTGTCAAAAAGTGTGCCTTTATACCTTCTATGCTCATTTTTTCTTTTGTAGTCTTTAATTTATTTATGTAATATGTCGTATTTGTCGTAAAATTTTTAGCGTATTTTTATCTTTTTCATGCTCAAATACTTATCAAACTCTTCAATTTGCAAAGTGATCTTCAATCTGTATAACACGTGGTCTTCGGCCTTCGTGGCTCAGTTGATTACGTTTCTGACTGCTGACCCAAAGGTCCCGGGTTCGATACCCGATGGAGACACTATTTTAATTGTGTTTTCAGTCTGGTTCTGTGAGACGATTAATATCGTAAGTCTCCAGAATGTGGCAACTTCTTATTGGGTTCGTGTCAAATTAATATTATTTGACATAATGCTTGATAGTTGCTCGAGAAGTACCTAATAAATACTAAATAAATACCACGTATTATTGTATATGCGATTTGTATGAAAGATAAAAAATATTACTACATAAATAAGTACGCCATGTCCTTCATGGGATAGGTAGAGAGAACCGATCGCCACATTTTTAATATTTTGACGCACATTAATTTTGAAATCGTTTTTTTTAAATGAAATATTATTATATTATCTAGTTTTCATTTGATATTTGTTGTACCTATATATTAAGACATCGTAATATATGTAGATTTAATCATACAACCTTTTTCTTTTTTTTCAGGTAAGGAAACTTCTAGTCCATTCTAGAAACCGGTAGCATCATCTTCATACTTCATACAAGGATATCGGAAAAAAATAACTGCATAATATTATGTAGTACATCTACTTCTTCCGTAAGTATCATTTTGTTTTGATCGTACTCATAGGTCCGAATGCAGAGTCCTACCTAAATACTAACCATGTTTTCATTGCACAGTCGCTCACTTAAGTTAGCAGATCACGTGGCTTCTTAACTGGAGGATGCAACAAAGTTTTTGTATGAAAATTGCATTGCAGAGACATATCTAAATAATTAGCGCATGCGCGTTGGCGTAAACTAACATTTGCGAACTGTCAAAAAGTAAGGTTGATCGCGAGGAACCTTACGAGTGGTTTAATAATAAAATACGAAATGTTTTCGATGGATGATGATTTTAGCGACTTCGTCAAATATGTATTTGGTAATTTTGTCAAATCAAATACCAAACAGATTGTTCAGCGATCTATACGAGATGCCGAAAATTCGATAGAGTTTCAGAAAAATCGCGATATTAAGCTATCAGTGTGAGCTTTGTTACATGTGTTTGTGTTGTTATGACAAAAAAAAACATTTTAAACGTCAGTCTAAGCCCATAGAAAGCTATCTATCTCCTTTTCTTCATATGCAATAATGTGAAATTCTACTCCATCATCAGTTTGTCGTAGTATTTAGTTAGTGATGTCTCTGCAACGCAATTGCTAACTTAAGAATACTAAATACTCCAGTGAGGTTAGTAGTAGTTAGTATTTAGGTACCTAGATTGCATTCCTAGCACAGTCCTAGCGCTCTGGCGTTAGTAATCCAGTGGTCACAAGTTCGAATCCTGCCACGACCGAGTTTCGTTCAACTTTAGTTTATATGTACATCTTTTTTCTATTGCAGGTATATTTTGAAATTTGTATTTGTTTTATACTTTTATTATAAAATTAGTTTTAGTAAAACCCATTTTTAATTTTTTATCGTAAGTAATTGAAGAACTACAAGGCATATGAAGAAGATTTTTACTTCAATCGAAAGAGAATATGAAAATCTACCGGCTGAGTTTTTTAATATTATAATATTTTAATTACTATTCTTGCTATTTAAAAAATGAGCTCTAAATTTTACCTTTTCTTCACGAAAAAATGTTTTATATCACATATTAGGTGATATATGTACAATATTGTTTCGTGTTTCATACATTAGATGGTAATTTAGCGTTCATTTTTGTGTACATCCGTATACCCAGGGTATACAAGGGCCTTAAGTAATTTACTCAAAAGTGGTGTTAACAAAATAGTTATTATTTTAATTTATTATTTAAAATCAGCCACAAAGTATCAGGATAATCTAAATAGTATTAATAGAAAAAGTTACGGGCGAATGACCACATCTGCAATCTGCATAGTTTATCCAGTTTAGCCTTGAAGGATCTAGTTGTAGTCAATTCCCTAATACTACTATTCAACTGGTTAAAAATACGTGTAGTTGTGAAGTAAAAATGTCTTTTCCCAAACGAGATTTCCATGGATTAGTTTTAACTTTCATTTAAATTATTCAATAGAATTTTTTTTGTACTCAGTAACTAGATACATAGATTTTTAGAATTTCAGAGTCATTAATAATAGCAAAAGTTCTGTCAGGTTTTTAGAAAATGTAATTCTCTAGGATGCGTAGGTATTTGGGGTTTTTCGTCGGGAACAAAGACTTTTCTGAGAATTTTCCTCAACTTTTATCCGGCAACCCACAACTCGCCCGGCAACAGATCTTTCGATGCTGAAATTTCAGCACGCGTTTTTTTCATACTAGAGACTCTTGTTATAGGCACTATAGCCCCAGGGAAATTCACTAGATCCAAACAAAAACTTTGTTATATAACCAACCTTTCAATTTAAATAGTCTCAGGCTGAAATTCTATTCCTGTATTACGACGAGGCGTCGCTATAAATTGATAATCGTATCGTTATAGTTATAATTGTAATTCAAGGTCATTTATATGGAGCTGTTAAAAGATGTCACACAACACCTCTTCTTAACGAACTACAGTGGAAGAAATGTCCAGAACGCATGGACTAAAAGGAATGCCTGATGTTGTCTAAGACTCTGCACGACTTGGCTCCACATTACATTGCAGAACTGTGCCAAAATAATGTTCCATCAGGAATACAGCCTACATTGAGATTGTTTGGATCACTGAATATCGACACTTTAGAATTTTACAGTCAGTAAGGTGGCTTACTATGATCGCGGTCTCAGTGTGAACGGGCCTTTGAAGTGAAATAAATTGCCTCTTGACATACGTGGAGCTCAGAGCATTGACACCTTCGGTAGACTACTTAAGACTGTCTTGTTTCGTAGATCCAACAAATAAGTTATAGTGCCCTTGGATTGATCTAATCCATGGGCTATTCTTCGTGATGTGTATTTTTTGTCGCTCACTTAGCGTTCTGTCAAGGGATGGATTACAGTCCCCATAAGACCCCGTTCCCACTTGTCGTGTGTTAGGTCCGACAAAATGTCGGGTGATCTAGTGGCAATACATTTTAAATGGAACTGTTCACACATGTCGTTATCGTGTAAGTGTGAACAGTTCCATTTAAAATGTATAGCCACTAGATCACCCGATATTTTGTCGGATCTAACACAATACAAGTTGTGGAAGAAGTAACGGAAGAATTCACCAGTTTGGTGGACGAGTTCAGACTATTTATATTATCAGCTGAGTTACTAATTTAACTATTTAGGGTCACCAGAATGATGATGATCAATCATCCTTCAAAGAATTTAGTAAATCTAAAGTAATAAAGCAATCAAAATGTTAGTGTATGTGTGTGTGTATGTGTGTGTGTGTGTGTGTGTTTGTCTCACGCCTTCTGAAAAACCAAGAGCATCTAAAAATCTAATTTATGTGCGAACGTGTACCAGTATACCTGATGCAGTGTCACGCTAAAAATAATGCGATAAAAATGCTGAATTTTAAAAATATTTCAATAATTATTTTTTTCATACAAAATTTTCCAAGTCATATCTGTCAAAAAAGTGTACATTTTGCACGCAAATATCTGTTAGTTTAAAAGTTAGAAGTACGTATTTACACGAAGAAAATATATTTTCAAGTATAACTTAGCGTTTAAGTGAAAAACATGGTGAATATTTTGTATAATTATAATGTTTAACTTATTTTTAAAGTAAGCGTTTTGTACAAATGTACATATAACCCCGCCATTTTAATATCTTTTCATACGATATTTAATTTTCCTACCGAATGAATATGTTCTTTAAAATAATATACCTTTGAAATAAATGTGATTATGAAATAATAAAATGAAACACAAGACATTACAGCAAGTTTTAAGACATATATTGTAAAAGTCTGTTAATTATTAGTAAAGATATAGGCATAATAAAATTGCATAATTTGTATGTAATATTTGATATTTTGGACAATTTTCGTTTTTGTGGCTTCGAACAAACCAATGTATGTAGGTACCTACCTACATATCCAAAAAAATGTATCGAGCCCATTTGATAGTAATATTTTATATGTTCGATGGTTACTATGGTTACGGAAAGATTCTGATATTCAAATAAAATTTGATATGAATCGAATTTATTTAGAACATTGTTGTAGGTAGGTACCTACCTAATACTATTTACTTACAAATCAACAATATACTGATTTCCTATAGGAAAATTATTTTATTTATTTATTTATGTATGGATGCATGTATGCTATGTGCTCCTAAACCGTTTGTCCGATTACAATGAAACTTTGGTGAATTGTCGAGCGTATGCCCGGGATGGTTTCTGGATTTAAATTTTTTTCTTATTTTTCTTCTTCTTCGTGTATTTGGTCATTTTACCAATGAAAGCGGAATATCCTGGGAAACGAAGGTCCGACTGTCTCTCCATTTCTTCGCAGGTCTTCCAGGACGGTTCCTGGATTTAAACTTTTTTCTTCTTCTTCTTCATCGTGTATTTGGTCATTTTACCTATGAAGGTGGACTAACCTGGGAGAAGAAGTTCCAATTGTCCTTCCATCTCTTCGCAGGTTTCTGGATTTAAACTTTTTTCTTCTTCTTCTTCTTCTTCATGTATTTTTGGTCATTTTACCTATGAAGTTGGAGAATACTGGGAGAAGAAGGTCCAACTGTTCTTCCAACTCTTCGCAAGTCTTCCAAGACGGTTTTTGGATATAAACTTTTTTCTTCTTCATCGTGCATTTGGTCATTTTACCTGGACATTTTAGGTGGACTATCCTGGGAGAAGAAGGTCCAATTTTCCTTCCATATCTTCGCAGGTATCTGGATTTAAACTTTTTTCTTCATCTTCTTCGTGTATTTAGTCATTTTACCTTTGAAGGTGGAGTATCCTGGGAAAAGAAGGTCCAATTTTCCTTCCATATCTTCGCAGGTATCTGGATTTAAACTTTTTTCTTCTTCTTCTTCGTGTATTTAGTCATTTTACCTTTGAAGGTGGAGTATCCTGGGAAAAGAAGGTCCTTTCATCTCTTCGCGGTTCTTCCAGGATGGTTTCTGGATTTAAACTTTTCTTAAGCGGCTGAAGGGACGGGATGTAATGAAGGGAAGGGATGCACTAAAGGGCCTGAAGGGATGGGAGGTATAAAAGGGCCTAAAGGGACGGGAGGTACTGAAGGGCCTGATTGGAAGGGACGTAATGATGGATTGAAGGGATGGGAGGTACTGAAGGGTCTGAAGTGACCGTTCGTGGAGTCTAATTCTTTTTCTTCGTTTTCTTATTTTATGTAGAACTTTGGTGAATTTTATACAAAACTATTTCCTATGGATTAATCTTCTTCTTCTTTTATGTAGACCTTTTAGTCAGTTTTTATGCAATCTATTTCCAATAGTCTAATTCTTCTATTTTATGTATTTTTTCTTATTTTATGTAGACCATTGAAATAGTTTTTTATACAAACTATTTCTTATAGTCTTATACTTATTCTTCTCTTTTTTATTTAGACTTTTGGGTTAGTTTTAAGTCTAATAGTCTATTGTGCAGAAATATTATTAACAATATGCACACTTGATGAAAATACATATGTAAAAACGAATGGGATGTGGGATGTGACGATGTAACCTGCACTAGAATATTTTCAATACTTTTGTTTAATCAAATTTAAACCATTTATATCATCCTATTTTGAATAATTTTCAACACCTTCATATTTGATTTCGTTGACGATATTTAAATAATGGGGGTTGTGGCCATTACTGAACTCTTCACAATGTTTATATTCAAATTAAAAACTATTTATTATAGTTTAAGTCTTTTTCTTCTTCGTTAATGTAGACTTTTGTGTCAATTTTAAGTCTATCAGTCTAATTGTGCAAAAATATAATGCACACTTGATGAAAAAATATAAAAACGAATGGGATGTGACCAACACTAGATCTTTTCAGTACATTATTTAATCAAATTTAAACCACATTCCAACATCCAAAATTACTAAATTTTCAATAGGTATATATTACAATTTGTTTTCGATGATAATATTTAAAAATGGGGGTTGTGTACAACGTTGATAAACTGTCATATTTAAAACCATTTCGCGTAGTCCATGCGTGCAGAAATTGTATATTATACTTCATTCACACTTTATAGCAATATATAAAAAAGAATGGGTTGTGGCCATCACTTGAACATTTTACAATGCTTAAACTCAATCAAATTTCAAACCACTTTTCATAGTCCGATATTGCAAAATAATTGGGTGACAATATTATAAAAACGATTGCTTATTCCTTCACAGTTTTACATTCTTGGCCAACGGCGGGACATAAAGGCTAGTTCCAAATAAAAATAAGGTATTAAATCAGTCTTTCCCCTTAGCGCTTTAGTCCCGTTTCTATCGGGGTACGCTTTGACTATGATCCTGGAATTGGCGAGTCTGGTTATTACATTGAAGCGACTGCCATCTGACCTTCGTAACCCTTAGAAAGGGGAACCAGACAAATTGGATCATGGCTACACATAGCACATAGTGATATAAATCCGCACATAGATTTTTTGAAAATCCAGAGGTGCGTGCCCCGCCCGGATTCGAACCGTCGACCTCACGCATGTGAGGCGACTATCTTACCGCTGGGCTATCACCGCTTTTTTTAAGGTATTAAATCAGTAATTGCCGGCACTGAAACTGAACTGAGTAATTAAACTAAATGACTGTGTAATTCCTTTTACAAATAGAAGTTTTGGCAAAATTAAAAACAAGCAGTTTAATACAAATTAATTAAGAAAAAACACGATTAGAAATTGATAAATTAAGAAAGGTAATTCTACACGGTTGATATCGGAAACTACGATGAGGTGTCGAGCGTTGCATGGCTTTTTATACCCTCTGGTTAGTGGTCGAATGAGTAAGTGCCGGGTCAATGTCCACTCCGGTTCTAGAATGTTCCTCCATAGAAAAGTACCTCTAACAATGCCGTTTATTGAAAGATAACACAACTTAAAAATTGATTACTTTATTTTATTTTATTATATTTTATTTTATTCAAAGTATACAAACAATAACTGGAAAAAAATATACAGGTGATACAAAATTAAATAAAAAATAATCATGCCCAGCATCACTTACATGTATACATTATTACCATTTCATATATTTATGTAGTGTAGGAGAAAAAAGAAAACAGTAAAAATCAGATATGTGACATGTGAGTGGGGAGTGTGTGTGTGGGTATGTGTGCGTGTGTGTGGGTGTGTGTGAGGGTGTGTGTGTATGTGTGTGAACCTTTATGTGATGAACCCAATTTATCAGCATGAGAATCTAGGATTATATTAGAGTACTTAATAATCTACTCTTTACCATAATCAATGGGGAGTTAAAAAGATCTGCATCACTAATATTACTAATATATCACTAATATTATTAATATTAATATATATTACGACCCTTTTTTCTATAAAAAATCCTTGGGAGGGTGTAGAGAAGTCAAAATGTGTGGATATAATATGTATTTTTTGCTGAGAAATCTAAAAAAAATTAAATAATTAAAATATTTTTCTTATATCTCGATAACTACGCCACCTATCGGACCCAAAACTATAATATCATTCAATCCGAAACAACCATACAGATTAATAAAATCGCATTGAAATATTTTGGGCGTTTTTGGAGATTAGCGTGTACAAACATCGCGACAAGAGATTTTTATATATTTAGATGAATTAAATAAATGGGCACGTGTAATGATACTATATAATATATATTTCGTTGAAATTTCATTCAAGTGTCAAATAAATATTCAAATTTGTGATGAAAACCTTTGAAAAATTTTCCAGCAAGAACATTTCGTTGGCACAGAAGAACACCGGGAGGCTGTGTCGTTTGGATATGATGTCTAGATACAGAACAGGAAATTTTTTTTTTTTTATTTTACCATTCCAAATTTATTTATTATTAGAACAGGAAATCTTTTCGAGTATTTCCGTATTTTTCTCTCCAACTTTAATATAAAATAATTTCGTTAGATCTAATATTATTAGAAATAACTAAGCACTCGCGTGTTTGGATCCTTTTACAAGCAGCACGATTCAAAAATAAAAATAAATATATATTTCGGTGTTTGTAAGGAGTATTTTCCCCTGTGGGTGTTGTCAGCTGATTCGTAGTTTAATAATTCTGTGTCAGCCTTTTCCACGTAATCCAAATTCATCTTTATTAGAATAAAGCTCATCTTAGTAATATACTTGGCCCCGGCACAGCTGTTCTACAAAAATGATTATCGTTGCCTCGATAATCTAACTCAAAAGAAACATATATTTTTTAAGAGAGCGTATAATGACTCAATCGACTTAATGATTGAATACATGTTATATTGAAACAGCCAAATCCACTGTAAAGTGAAGTATTATTAAGAATAATTATCGCGTGCTTATGAAAAGAGTTTATCATCATCATCATCAGCCTGTGTTTGCCCACTGCAGGACATAGGTCTCCCCTCTCCTTCTCCACTCCTCCCGTTCCTGTGCGACTCCCATCATCCACTGTGGTCCAACAAATCTTTTAATGTCGTCTATCCATCTGTTAGGTGGTCGCCCTTGTGGTCTCTTGTCGCCTCTCGGTCCCCATTCCTCCAGTCTTTTCATCCATCTATTGTCGGTCATTCTTGATATGTGTCCTGCCCATCTCCACTTCTGCATGGCTATTCTCTCAACCACATCGGACAGTTTGGTCTGACTGCGTATCCAGTCATTCCTCTTCCTGTCTTCTAGTTTTATGGCCAACATTATTCTTTGTGCTACACGCAGCTTGTTGGCAGACAATTTGGTTAATCCCGCAGATTCCATGCCATAAGTGAATTCTGGCAGAATGCACTGCTCAAACACCCTTGACTTCAGGGAATTCGGTATGGGGCTACGAAAGGTGTTATCGAGCTTCCCAAAGGCCGCCCATACGAGACTTATTCTTCTCTGAATTTCTATGGTTTGATTATCTCTGCCTAGGGTCATCGTATGTCCAAGGTGGTCAACCTCTTCTACTTAAAAGATTTTATACCTGATTCAAATGATCAGAATAAACTTGACGTGAAATGAAAAAAAAACAAGAGAAACATTCAATTTGATTTCATCCGCGCTTTAATGAAAAAAAAACATTTCTTTAGTTATATAAAAATATACATAATTAAATTATTTGTTTACTCCTCAATAACTCAAAGGGATATAGTGGGGGGGGGGTACGAATTCGCAATTTTTAAGGCATTATTTTTAATTGCAGATTATCAACTAGTATTATACTGAGATTCTATTCTGAAAGTTTCATCAAAATGTATCTGTGTGTGTGTCCATGTGCTATGTACGGTGTGTTTATTCTAATTTAATTTATCGATTATAGGCTTAAGTAATTCTTCTTCTTCTATCGTGTCAGCAACGCATTTATACAATCTTCTGCCAGTGCCTAGCAAAGTCGATAGCACAATCATTGCCCACCATAAGATCGTGCATGATGCAGTTGACTGGACTTGAGGGACAGCTGCACAGCCTTTGAAGGGAGTTATACATACACATCAACCAAATATTGGAATGAATTGCCGCAGCACATTCGTACGGCAGCCTCACTGCAGAGCTTTAAAAAGCATTGCAGTGAATGGCTATTGAGTACTCAAAATTAACTTATAATACAAGTAATAGTGCGTTCTTAGTTAATTAATCAATTTATTTTTAATATTTTTTTTTTCAATTCTTGTCTTTTTTCCTGTTTAGTTGTTTTCGTGTATAATTATATTTTATTTTTTTTATTTTATTATCTAGGTTTATATTTTGTGATCGTCCAAGGCATTGCTGAAAACCAGCTGCACTGTGGGTCTCCACTGGTGTACAGCTGAGCAATAGCCTATTTGTTGTAAAATAATGCAAAACATACATAATTGTTTGTTTTTTTTTTTCTCATATATATGCAACAAATAAATTATTATTTATTATTTATTTATTTATTAATGTGCGGTGGTCTGCTGCTCTCCACAGTCACATGTCGTTGGTATTCCCTGTTGCAGGAAGCCCCATGTGGACAAATAATCCAGCGTTCTCCCAACGCCCAACGAATTAAGTACGCATTCTATTTTATTAATACTCGCTTATTGGAATCTGAAGGATATCTGATCGGTGCTTCTCAATTTTTTTAACTGACAAATATTTCAAAGTGGCCCCAAGCTCAGGAAACATTTGATATTTTTATTTTCAAATTGCTAAAAAACCCCATCATTTTCATAAAATGGCATTGAAGAATTATCAAGTTTTCATAATTAAATATTTACAAAAAAAAATAATCTCAAATTCATTTCATCACAATGCTGAAAATTTTTCATACAAAATTTGAATACTTTACGGAGTGACTTGTTAGTGGGGAATTAAGCGTTGGCCACTCATTTCATAGATTTGATCAGATTGCTCATTGCAGTCATAATCTTTCGTTCTCTTGATATTGATTTGAAAAAATACAACAGACGCTAATAGAAAAGTTATCAAGTTTTTGTAATAAAATATTTAAATAAAAAACACACATGTCAAATTTAAAATTTACATTTTCTAGGCCTGAAAAAAATTGCATCTATGTTTCAATGCCATGATCTTTTTTTTTGTTTTATTTTATTTCCGGAAAATTACACAAAACAAATTTAAACATTATAAATATATAACATTTGTATTACATTGTAAAGAGTTATATGGAATATATCACCTCACTAGACCTAGGTCTGTTCTGAGGTGATATAATTTTTTATTAATTTTTGTCATGATGTATGTCATGGTGTATGTATGATGTATGTAATGAATGTAATAATTGATAATATGCAAAGGAATGTGAATATCAAGTGTGTAAGTGTAAGTTTTCTCATGGATATCGTCTAAAGCATTATCATTTTGTTATTATCTTCTATTAGGGTTGCGATAAAACAATCAACAAAATTTTCAACAGATTTTTAATTATCTCAATAGAGACGGAGTTGGAATATTTACTGTAGGAGAACCGGGAAATCAAGACACCTACAGGGCTTACGACCTGTCATCGGCTGGTTTACGTGATCACTTTATGCGCTTGCGCAACGTTCACCAATAATGCCTTTTTTAATGAGATCCCTATCAATTCAATTTTGAAAGTTCTATATATTGTAATACTGAATTTCTTTTCGCTTGAAAATAAGGAATTTTTACTACAGCCATCTATGTGTGAAATTATGAACAACATTCTTATTATTTTTATTTATTTTGTTGTAACGCCATCTATTGAGAGAATTGTTTTTTTTTGTAAATAATGAGAGCAACAATTCTTATACCTGAGGTGGCAAATGCATTTTTCGCATAGAAGTCACCCCTGAATTAAAAATCTGTTAAAAAATATATTTGACTCCCGACAGGGAAAAAAATCCAATGTTTGCGCATATGCAATAATAAAAATATTCGAATCAACAAATTATTAGATCTAAAATTTTAAATAAATTATTAATTTCCTTAAAATGACAGTTTTTTATAGCCTGTGATACTATACGTGTTATATTTTTAGGCTACTGCTCGCAGCTCAGAGCTCAAAGGCATCAATTGTCCTTTGCCACAGAAAAAAATATACAGAGTAATTATCTACCTTTACAAAACTGTATTGAGGGGTTTATATGAAAATGTTTGAAAAACTGAGTTTAAAGTTTTTACCCAGAGGAGGGGTAGCAGCCTCGTGTGGCCAGGGGTGTTCTAGGAAAGGGGCGGCCTTGACTGACATATTACATCTCCTCTCTCTCTCCTCTCTCTGTACCAGTTGCTATACGGTATTTAACTATTTATATTTTATACAAAACTAACTATACCTACTGTAATGTACATCCATACATACAGACATACATTTTATACATTTATATATATTTTGATAGGTATACATAAATTATACTTAACCACTTGTGTTTCAACACGAATATTTTAACTATAAATCGAGTTGTTCTTAAACATTATTTCACGGTGGGCCCCTTTTGTTTATATTTTGATTTATTGATACCACGTCCTATTTCGTGCTGGGTCACTACACAAAAATAAGCATTGCACGAAATTGGTCTTGTTCCCAATAAATTTATAGAAAAATCATTAAATAAAGAAGAAAAAAATAATAAAAAATAAAGGTGTATAAAAATATATTATTTTTAATAAAATAATAAATATATCCTTGTACTTAATAAGTAGGTACATATACATCCTCATACATTCCCTTAACTTAATATGAATGCTTCTGCTATAGATAAACGATATTGGTCGTGGCAGGATTCGAATTATATACCACTGGATAACTTAACTCGGCGCGCTAACGCTCTGCCACCACCGATCTTGTTTTTTTTTATTATTTTTCACGCAAATATCGGATATTCGTTGCTCATAATAAATACTTAATTGTACCCTGCGCTAGTGGCGAGTTTATTGCCACATGGCAATTTCTTCCAAGTGGTTAGTGTTTCCAGCCCAGAGAAGCAATATTAACGTGAGAAATTAACTAAAATAAATTTCTCCTCTGTCGGCTGTTGCTAAACCGTGTGCATTTGTAGGACACGAGTTTTTAAGTGCATTATTGCAACAAACTAGAGCCTAATTCGAGTCAATAAACAACACGGAAAAGTAAATACGCGTCGCGGATCGAACCCATGACGCCGGCACAGAAACCATGGCTTACCAACTGTGCCACAGCTGCGTCGAGATTGGTACTCCTTTTTTCTTACTTCCACCACCCCCCGCTCTGCATATGGGGACTGTAAACGGCCCCTTCACAGAACGCTAAGTGAACGACAAGAAAAAAACGCATAGCACGAAAAGTAGCTCATGGAGTCCTCTAGATTAGCAATCTCAGCACCATAGTGCAAAAAACACAATCGACGAATGTGAAAGGAAGATTCACACTAGGTACTCGTTTTTGTAAAATGAAAATTGTATCAATGCTATTGTGGTACGTGTACTTACTTGCCTTTTGAAAAAAAAAATAACGGGCCGGCATCAAAGATGCCGTCTGCAGCTGAGATGCTTTCTCGGTAGTGATAGTCAACTTCGGGAGGACCCGAATGTCACGAAGAAGAAGAAAAAGAAGTAGAACGGTGGTGGTGAGGGATAAACAGTGTATTATTTTTTTTTCAAAGAAGCAAATAATAATAATATTTATTTTTCCATAACAAAATACATACAGGAACTTAAAGTTTTTTGAACATGTAATTTATGTTTTACTGTGTGTAAAATAAAAATAAAATAAAATAAAATACTTGTTGGGAATTACCATGTTTTTTAGTTCCTCCAATAAATATTTGTCTATCTAACTAGGAGTAATTCCTTTTCTGTTTTAAGTAAGGACAATTTTATCACAATTTTAATAACAAGTCCACTTCTAGCTATATGATTGAAATATTGAAATTAAAAAAGAATTATACTTATAGTAAGTAATGAAAAAAGTATCCCAATTTGAAAGCAATCAATAAACAAATAAATAAGTTAACACTTCTTAGCAATGAAAGAAATATAAAAACCAACCAATAAACAAATCATGGGTCAATAAACAAATCAGTATGCAATAATATAATATTTTTTATTTTTATTTATTTATTTGATAAAGAAAAAAGTTATACATAATACAGTAGTTACAATATAATATACAGTTACTTAATATTTATTACCATTACCCCCCAATAAGAGTTAACACTCGGGTTTTGGAGGGGATTTTACCAAATCTATAAATATTTATATATACCTAACTTATAACAAAAAATCCAAATCTATAAATATTTATATATAACTTAATCACAATATCAATATTAGGTAATGAGAGATTTTATTGTCTGTCTGAAATTTCAAAAACCAGATGAATCATTGAACTTATATCTCCCATTCAACTCATTATACCATTTTACACCTTGGTAAGTGTAATGTAGTTGGGCGGTAGTTGTCCTTAATAATGGTAGTTTTATATCACCCATCCTTCTTGGATGACGGCTAATGTTGGAGTTAGGATACAATTTGGACACTAAATAATCCTTGAAAGTCTGACAAATTGAGGCTCTTCTATAAAGAGCGAATAAATTAGGGACAGAGAATTCTTGGAATAATTGATTAGTCGGATAGTCTAACGGTTTTTTAAGAATGATTTTAATAATTGAGTTTTGAATTGTCTGGAGAGGCTTCAAATTAAATATTTTATTTATTTTATTTTATTTTAAATTTTTTGGGAGACTAACAGCTATGAATTTCAGTTTAACAATTAAAATAATAATAAAACAGCCAATTATAAGTCTCCGCTGTTTGGATTATATGTACAAGTAAACACATTATAGCAGTGAAAAAAATCAGCAATCAATAAACCTTCATAGGTCAACAAAACAATTCAATATGCAATAAATATAATACAAATAAAAAGTAAATAACCCAAATTTGAGAAAATTTGATCGATTCCAAATGACTCCGGTGGGGTTGTTCGTATATTTTCGCGACCTCCAGTTGTCGAACTCGTGTCGGGGGTTCAGTCAATAGAATCCCCAGGGGTCCGTCTTGCTCCACACCACCAGCAGCCACCGGTTTCCGAACCTCTCATTCTCCCCTGTCGTCGGTGGGCGGGTTAGCACGGCACACAGAACCAAAGTAGTCTAGGAACCAGACGAGTCTCGGCTTTGGGAACACAACGAATCGGTTGGCAAGGACGCGAAAATTTCACCCGTTAACAACATACATATTATTATACAATCAATTTACATAATTTCATATGTCTGTTTTTATGTTTGTTTGTCCGCGTATACACTGCTAAAATCAACTATAGGTAAGATACAAGATACAATATAATTGCAAGCGGTGTAATGATGATGATGGCACATCGATCGCAAAATTCAAATATCAGAAGAGCATGGACAAATAAGTGTTTATTCATTTTTTAAGAGAAAAAACAATTACACATAACTCAAATACATTTTTGTTACAATCACACATAACTCAAATACATTTTTTTAAGAGAAAAAACAATTACACATAACTCAAATACATTTTTTTAAGAGAAAAAACAATTACACATAACTCAAATACATTTTTTTAAGAGAAAAAACAATTACACATAACTCAAATACATTTTTTTAAGAGAAAAAACAATTACACATAACTCAAATACATTTTTTTAAGAGAAAAAACAATTACACATAACTCAAATACATTTTTTAAAGAGAAAAAACAATTACACATAACTCAAATACATTTTTGTTACAGTTGTTAAAGTTGATATATATGTGTAATTACATTATTTCCCATATAAAATTTACAAAGAAAAAATATACGTGGATAGATGAATGGCGTTTTCAAAATCATCCATATACCATCACTTCCTCAACAGTGCATTCCAGGCATACCCAGGTCCTAAGATGCTGTATCTGCGATCTATTTTACAATTTACCTATTGAATATAGATTCAGATACAGTAAAAATGTCAGTATGGTCTTGAAATTGGTCATTAAAGTTTTAAGCATATTCTGTAAAGGATGGTATTCGGTACTTTCCCGCCATATTCTATGCGTTTAAAATAAGAGGAACGCATAGAATATGACGGGAAATTACAGAATACCGTCTTCTTCTTCTTCGTCAGTCCTCCTTCGTCCAATTATGGACACAGCTCTCTATCTTGGCCAGACCGGACCGTGCCCAACGGTTTTTAGCCACACTTATAGTCAGATCACCTTGTAAGACTACATCGTGGTCATGACAGACGCAGAATATCGTTCTATATATGAAATAAGTTCCATCTACCAGGTAAACACAACATGCAGAAGGTCATAGATAACCTTTAATTCCGTCATATTTGACGGAATTATAACAAGTAGGATAGAGTTATAGCAAAACATCTTGAATTTTTAGCCGAGAAAGGGGGCGATTTGCACGTAAACCAACGAAGCAAATAGACACAAATTTGCACTTTGCGAAATCAGAAGCTCGTTCAAGATGTTTGACGAAAATTATATAATCATTATTCAAATGTCGTTTTGTTCAAGAGAATTTATTTCTCTTAAAATTAATTTGACAAAGTTTCAAGCAAGATGCGCGAGATTTGTATGGCAAGGTCTATATTTTTCACTTTGTGTTCAAAAACATCAAATTCGAGGCTTCGTAGCATATGTATTATGTATATGAATGAACTCAGATTTTGGAGTAGAATATTTAGTTTGTCTGTGTGTGTATCCCTTATAACTTTAGATTCGCTAGATTCACAGTGTCTAAAATTCGAGAATCTCGATCTAGTAAAATTTCGACCTCTCGGGACATGGACATGGAAGAAAAGTATGAAACGACCCATGAACTCTGAAGAAAATATATTCCCTAAGGTGGTTTGGCCACATAGAAAGAACGAGTGATGACCGTATGACAAAAAAATGTATATAAGGCTAATAAAAGAGGAACGAAAAATAGAGGTCGGCCAAAGAAAAGTTATACTATCTCATAAATGGAGTTTTGAAAGATGGACAAGGTCAGAAGTAAGAATAACAGAAGAGCGTGTTTGAGACGTTGCATGGAAATGAATGAAGTGAGAAATGTATGTCAATAGAGAGTCAATGTGTCAATGATATGGTAATTCAAGAGATTTTCAAATTCATTCATTCATTCATACCATCACGGCATATCCCACAATGTGGGGTAACCAGCGAAAGGTGTGCGGGTGTGCATTGCCTTATAACAGGGAGAACAACACATCTATGTATACCCACACACCAGTCTCGTTTCACCAAAAAAGGCACTACATTCAGAATGGTTGGTGAACCTCATTGCTGAACTATGTGGGATGTTTTTGTTGCCTGTTGTATTTTCGATTACCCGGCTCTTACGGGACACTCGAAAACAATGATTTAAAAGAATGGAAGCACTATTCTAAACCGGTGCCTCACAAATTCAAACTATGTTTAAGTTTGTCCTTGCCAAGAAACGGGCTAACTAGAAACGTTGATTTTATTTTGGTTATATATTAGGGGTATGAATAAGAATAATTATTTTGTTACTTAAAATTTATAAGGAAAAAAATATTCCGAAGAAAAATTAAAGTATAAAAAATGCTCCTGGAATTATGCAAACAGTACTGCATGCGACTACGTTTAAAATATTATTATTCATGACATGTTTTGAGAACTTCCATACAACTATAGCATATTCGTTCAATGAAATCATTGTAAATAAATAAATGATCTAGAAAACAATGAACACAATATTTTTTATAGAGAATCGACAAGCACAATTAATTATGTGAGAAACGACGAAAAAATTAAATTATATAGAGAAAAGACGAACATCATAAACTATGTAGAGAAACGACGAACACAATTGTTTTTAATAGAGAAACAACGAACACAATTAATTGTGTAGAAAAACGACGAATATAATAAATTATGTAGATAAATAAATAAATTAGGATGATTTTTATAGCGCCGTTTTTGTGATAACCTCACCTCAAGGGCGCTTTGAATATAACTATTACAGGTTTTTGTAAGACTCGTCGAAGAAGTGAGTTTTTAGGTGTTTCCTGAATAGTGCTAAGTTGTCGATTTGCCTCAGTTCAGGTGGCAGTTTATTCCACGAGGCTGGTCCAGCCACAGCAAAAGCACGATCACCGAAGGATGTAGTGTTGACTCTATTTATTTCAGTTAACTTGCCAATCATGGATGTGGCGTGGATGTGGTGTAGAGAAATGACGAACACTATAAATTATTTAGAGAAATGACGAACACAATAAATTATATAGAGAAATGACGAACACAATAAATCATGTTGAGAATCGACGAACACAATAAATTATATAGAGAAATGACGAACACAATAAATTATGTAGAGAAATGACGAACACAATAAATTATGTATGTAGAGAAACGACGAACATGAAAATTAAGCTTTCAAGCAGGCTTGACATAATATCATGTTTTATCAAATATAGAATAATTAATTTTGTAGTAGGTAAATTATAAGATTTCTAGGTGTTTATTAGCCTGATGAGGGAGCAGTCATCTTTTACAAAGAACGCGTTGTGTCAGCCTTAGGGGCTGTTGGTTAGATATCTCGCTCCTGAGAAGGTCTCGGGTTCGATACCCGATGGATACTTAGTTTGTAATTGTTTTTTCAGTCAGAATCTGTGAGTTTCCAAAACGTGGCAACGCATAATTTGGTGCGTGTTATATTTGACATAGTAAAGTTACTATGAAATATGTCAATTTTTTTGTATTTTATTTGTGAGGTTAAGAGATTTTTTTTCTGCTTAAAAGTGTATAAATAGAATGGATTAATAATGCATATTAATGTGGGTATTTTATTGAGACAAAAATAGTTGATAATGTGTCTGAGTAGGTTGTGTAACCCCGATCCTTTTAAAGGGCGCAAGGGAACACAGCGTCCTTGGTCTGCCCATAGATAAAAGGGGCGGACGACGACCCTAGTCGCGTCCCTATGGTGTTAGACACCTCGTCTGGAGGGTACACCAGAAACCAACAGACAGACATACAAACTCGGCATTTTATGCAATTATTCTGGTACTTTGTTGACGGACAGTCTCGGTGTGATAAAACATATTAAAAATACACGTTTTAATTCTGTTTCACTGTTTATTAACAATGAAAGTAAAATTAACATATATTTTTAAGTATGAGTTTTATACGAACAGGTATCAATGAAACACTGTGTTAACTGATTTAAGATGCCACATAACGCGAAATCTAGTGACTGAAAACATGATATATATGTCAGTAAGGATAACTATCGCGTGCGTTAAGGGGCTATATAAACCTAAACACCTCAATTTCAAATCAAATCCCTCAAATATGTTAAACAGTGTGTTTCTAGAAAAAATAGTATAAGTCTTTTCAACATTTCTCTAGTGAATGCTCGTCACATAATTTTAAAATTCAGCCTAAATTCCCATGTATAAATGATTAAAAATATCCTTTTTTACAGCATTTTTGTTAAATTACTCCATAACCATGTGTCGTAGAGAAATAAATATTTTATACGCTTAAAGAGTGCATAAAATCAAAGTGAATGACCGATAAAGTTTTTTCATTTCAACTGTTCTTAAAATGCAAAAAATCAACAAATTTGGGTTTTCCGATAATTTAAATCACGTATAAACCTTTTTTAACGCACGCGATATTTACCCTTACTAACGCGTAACTTCATAGTGCATTGGGGGGTTTTCATATATCATGTTTTCAGTCACTAAGTTTAGCGTTATAATATGTCCTCTTAAAAAGGGTTTGTACGTGATTTGTCGTCAACCCAAAATTAGATTTTTTTTTTGTATTTAATGAACAAACCTGACTTGAAATGACAAAACATTATCGGTCATTTACTTTCATATAAAACATTTATTTATCTTATCTACCACACATAATTATGGAATAATTTTAAAAAAAAATGCTGTGAAAAGGATATCTTTAAAAATTTATTTTTGTGAATTTATGCTCAATTATAATATGCCATTGTGGCTTAGAATAGTGCTTCTTTAATTAATGTCATTTACTTTTTTTATTGCAAATGTTTTAAAGTATTTAAAGTTATTAATTACGTTTTTTATTACGAATATTTATAAACTACTAGCGGAACCGACAGACGTTGTCATCGACGAACGTTAGCATGCGTGTTATTAGCTGGTTTAACAAACATAAAATTATCACACACTATCACGACATATCCCACAGCGACAGGTGTGTGGGTGTGGATTACCTTATAAAAGGAAGCACGACACATGCGTGTATATGATTATTGTCTCACCTAAAAAAGACAACATTCAGACAGCGCGAACGTTGAGTTAAAAATCAAGTTTTAATGGCATAACCAACATAATATTATGACATATCGAAAGCAATGTTTCCAGTATTAAAAATGCATATTCCAAAAATATTTATTGCGATTGATATTTTTATTATTCTTTTGTTATATTAATGTACACAATTCATTTTTGTGAATCTAAACCATTCGGGGACTCACATAAACACACATAAAACTTTCATCAAAATCGGTATAGCCGTTTAGGAGGAGTTCAGTGACATACACACGTACAGAAGAATTATATATATAAAGATGTCAAATTATAATAAATCATGTAACCTTTCTTATGCTAAATATTTGGTCAACTTACTACATATGTGAAAAAATAAATTCGTCTCGAGCCATTCATTAAATTGTTGTCTTCAACCCTCCACACAAAAGAGCTCTTTATACGAAATTGTGTCTGTCATTCTTATAATATAACAATATTGAGACGGGAGTAGGGGGGGGGGGTTAGGAACCCAGGAACCCCGTAAAAACCCCCTCGGCTTCTATAAGTGAAATTCGCATTTAACATTGAAAGTCGTCCTAGACGGATTGTTTTGGGGGTAGTCTGTAGGGGTAGGTTAGGGGGGGGGGTGTCAGATTGAAGCCTGAAATACACACAGTCCGCCCTCCGAGTAAACGTAGGACACTTTTGATGTTGGTAAGGGAGCAAAAAATTATTAGACATTACGAAAAGTGCTCTTTTGACTTTTGTTCGTAATGGGCATTTGGCTCACCTCTGACGTACGTCTTGATATGATTCGAAAAAAAAAAGCAGTAAAACTTGTTCTATACTATATTCTTTAATCTATATTCTTTACTAATACTATATTCTTTAATCTATATTCTTTACTAATACTATATTCCTTAATCTATTTTATTACGTTTTGTTAGAAAACGTGTATTTGAAGAGAGATGGTTTTGGAAATACATAATGGATGCAATGCATTGAAATACACCAATGAATGTTTATTTTTATTTATTTATCTTCTTGTACATATAATTAGTACACTGGCGGGCTTATTGCCTAATGGCAATTTCTTCCAACCAACCAGAGTAAATGTTAAATATACAAAACAATGTGTACAATGGCAATCAGTTAATCATATCACAAAATAAAAAAAATACAGCACAATAAAAGTAAAAAAAAAAAACTTTAAGAACAATTCATAGCAATGATAGGAAAACTAAAGGATAAGGAAAGGAAGAGGAGAGGAAGATGTAATCAGGTATTTTTAGATAAATATTTTCGCTTTAGCCTTTTCTTGAAGATGTTTAATGAGATAGACGACGTAATATCAGGACTTAGGCTATTCCATAGCCTAGCTGAATGTACTTCAAATGAAGAGCTAAAAAAATCAGAACTATGAATAGGGATAGATAGTAAAGCACGTTCAGCAGATCGAAGTGGACGCCCGTGGCTTGAAAGATAAGTGAATTTATCTTTGAGATACTGAGATAAATTTGGATTAAAAAGGACATTGTAAAGTAATGACAAGATATGTATATTACGTCGTTGTCGTATCTTGGGCCAATGAAGAAGATTACGGTAGTGAGAAATATAATCGATTTTTTTTAGTCCAAAGATAAAACGGATGAAAACATTTTGAAGGCGTTCAAGTTTGTTGATATGTTCCTCGTTTGTTCTCATTAACATTGAGTGATTTTTTTCGCATATGATATACAGTTAGTGATTTCATGCTTATATGTATAGTATGTGATTTTATGTTATTTTATTTTAATTATTTTTTATTATATTATTTTATTTTTAATGACTTTTTAAAATTTTTGAAGTTTATAACATGTGGTCTGTTCTCAGTGTATTGTGTTGTCCCAAGGCTTTGCTGAAAACCAGCAGCACTTCAGGGATACCTGCTAGTGCGCAGCTGAGCAATAGCCTTTTTGCTGTCGATTGTCTTTCAAAATTGTATATATTTCTTTGTTTTTATGTGATGTAACAATAATGGCAACAAATAAACGGTTTATTTATTTAATTTATTTATTAAAAGTATGTGCGTATGCGATTTCATGTATGAACAGTAGATTAGGTTGTGATTTCATATAGAGTATGTGCTTATGCGATTTCATGTATGGACAGTAGATTAGGTTGTAATTTCATGTAGAGTATGTGTGTATACGATTTCATGTATGAACAGTAGATCAGATTGTGATTTTATGTAAAGTATGTGTATATGCGATTTCATGTTAGAACAGTAGATTAGCTTGTGATTTTATGTAGAGTATGTGCGTATGCGATTTCATGTATGAACAGTAAATTAGGTTGTGAATACATGTAGATTATGTGCGTGTGCGATTTTATGTATAAACAGAAGATGATTTCATGTAAATTATGTGATTTTATGAACTGTTATTATTTTTATGCATCCATTGTATGCGATTTCATGTATGAACGGTAGATGATTTCATGTTAAATATGCGATTTTTAAAACTGTCATTGATTTTTATGCACCCATAGTTTGCGATTTCAAAAAATCGTACTGTAGATTGAATTAGTATTTTATTTATAAAAATAATAAAAATAACAAACACAGTTTAATTTTAATCCAAAACTAATACGAAATTTACTTATCTAAGGCCTATCGCTAGTCTCAGCTAGATTCCTTTGTAGCACAATTTATACTTTATTTTTCGTATGGTTTATTTCAGATGTTAATACATCCTTTTAGTGTTTTTATAAATGAAGTTCTAAATTAATATATTATTACTGACTTCCACGGTGTTGACGAAAAAACTTATCAAATTTTTATTTATCGTTTGGTCGTAGTATAACATCACGTCAAGAGAAAAACTTATCAAAATCATACTGTTGTCAACACTACGATGATGACAAGAAGATTTGATGGCAATAGTGCGAGACAAGTTTACTTTGAATCTCTCCATTTTATATAATTAAATATATATAATACATCGCATTAGTTTCTAATAATTATTATAGAGTAGGTACCTAAACCTTTAAAATGTTTCATCTTGTACAGAATGTTTATCAGTTGTTATGTTACGGGAAAACAGATAATCTTCAAGTTTAAATGTATTTTGTGATTTCATATTATGATTACATAATGCAATACCTACGTGCTTTTATCTACAGTTTGTTATTTCGCGGACTGTAAAAACCGTACAGTGAAAGTTTTCGCCCCGCGCGGGTGGGAGCATGTTCGGTAAGAGGTGAGTTAGGAAGTGCGGGTTCGACGTACCCGTAGACTTTGCAAGGGTAGCGGAACACGGCGGTGACCTTTGGGTCAATAAACTGAGCACCCCCCCGCCGATTTACTCACCCTCCGCTAATCTTCTTTATACCTTACACCCCCAGCCCCCGCCCACTGCCAGGCACGTCCCTAGCAGCGATCAGGGGAGCGCACACAACAATGAGTATATTTTTATTATTTCATACAAACTCTTGTGGGGAGGGGGGTGCATTCGCAATGGACGGTTTGATAATATTTCACCTGGTATGTGGTTCGTACCTAAGTAACTATTACAACGACAAGCGGAAGTCCTCTTCGTTTCAGGTTTTTTTTCACGGCTTGTACACTTCATCACAAGAATTTACATATCTGTTATAATATCAAAATACACAAATAATTATAATTTTTTTTTGTGAGGGATATTGTTTGGTGAATGTAGAGTTAACAGACGAGGTTAAAAATTTAAACATTCATTGTTTCAAAATATTTTATGAGGAAATAATTAAATTGGAAATATATGTTATGATATATCTCGCGAAATTGTTGAGGCTGGAAATAATAGTTGGAAAATGTTGTCATTTTTCGCAATTTACCTACCACTTGCACAGTTGCAAGAAAGTGTTTATAAATAAATAAATAAAATTGCCAAGCAAGAAACGCAATATCTATCAAATACAATAGTAAGTAGGACTCGACAAACAAGAGATTGCGGGTGACAGTTTTATAAAGCGTTGTTAAAGAGGGTGACTGCTGCCAACGTACCTATTTTTTCAATTTGAATTTGCATCATTACTACAAAACGAATCATTTTGAAAAAAATAACTCAGTTAGTTTGGATATTAATAAAGAAAAATAAACCTTACCTTTTTAATTATGTTCTGTATATATTCTTGTAGGAAAATAATAAGCATACCCCGATTTCTGACATTTATCTTAAATTTCTAATAACCTATAAGGTATAGAACATTATATTTTTTTATAAACTAAAGAAGATCAAAATATCTGGAAAAATACGATGTAACGTTGCGCTAATGCATCAGGTTAAGTTAATAAACCAAAAAAAAACTTTTATTTCGCAATGGCGCTGAATGGAAAATAAATGTTTTTTAGGTTTATTTACTAAACCTGAAGCATTAATGCAACGTCACATCATATTTTCCTAGATATTTTTGTCTTCTTTAATTAAAAAAAAAATATGTTGAACTTCGCCTTATATTTTATTAAAAATATAAGATAAACGTTGAAAATCGGGGTATGCCATTATTTTTCTATAAGAATTTGTACAGAACATTATCAAAAAGTAAATATATATTTTTCTTTATTAATATCCAGACTATCTAAATTATTTTTTTTTCAAAACGATTTGATAAGAAATAATGATGGTATATTAAATTGAAAAATAGGTACGTTGGCAGCAGTCCCCCTCTTAAAAATTAATCTATGGATGCAAAGGTCAGTGAAAAAGTGACACGTTATTCGCTGCACAACGTCGAAAGCCAACTAATTTTATTGGTTAATATAAATTAGAGTATTTTTCTGCACTAAAATTGGTTTATACACAGGTTATGTCAGCCGCAATCTTTCGCAGGGCAAGGTATAGTTGAAATTTTTTGTTACTCGGTTACTTTAAGACAATTTTACTACTCACTACCCGAAGGGGATATAGTGGGGAGTTATGAATTCGTAATTTATGGTTAATTTTTATTGCAGATTATAAACTGGTATCATGCTGAGAATGCATTTTGATAATTTCATCACAATGTATCAGTGTGTGAGCTATGCACTATGTACGGCGTATATATTTTACTTTTTCGATTATAGACTCATTCGATTATTTTCAAATTTTGCAAATTCGTATATCTAATACTCGCTTCGACCCCATTAGATTTCGAAGAATATCTGATCAGTGTTTCTCTTTTTTTTAACTGTCAAATAATATTTCAAAGTGAACCAAAGCTCGGTAAACTTAATATTTGCTATTTTCATTTTAAAATTTCTATAAAATAGCATTGAAGAATTATGAAGTTTTCATAATAAAATATTAAATAGAAAATAATTTAACAAACTAATTTCATGGAAACGCTGAAAATTTTCCATACAAAATTTTAATACAGTGTGGAGTGACTTGGTAGTGAGGAGTTAAGTGTTGGCCACAACCCACTCGTTTAATTTAGAAACATATATAGGTACGTTTCTTTAAATGATAATTCAGTTTATTGTTTTATACATCAGTACGTGAGTCCCCTATGAATCCTTCAGGATTCTTAGAAGATGTATTGAGACTATTTTAGATTTCTCATTATTCTCATTATTTTGGAGTACAATAAGTACAGTAAATATAATGAAGAGTGTCATATGGTAAAATTTACTACGAACAAAGAAAAATAAACCTGTCTGAGATATTCAGATGGTATAATTAGACGTATCTGAATGAAGTTATAATATTTTAGATTTGTAAAGCGCCATTGTCATTACCATATCCTTTTTTTGCGAAAAAACTTTATCGCAAAAATAAGGATATGGTAATGACAAGGAGAGGAAATCGGGATCAGGTGTTCAGGGATAAATTTATCTTTAGTTTTTTTTTTCTTGAAAATACAAAGCGAGTTAGACGACGCAATATCCGGACTGAGGCTATTACATAATCTTGATGATTGTACTTCGAACGAAGAGCTGAGAAATTCTGTATTGTGGATAGGGATGGATTATGTTGTATGTACGCTCAAAAGATCGGAGTGGAAGTTCAAGATTGGATAAATCAGTGAATTTGTTTTTGAGGTACTGTGGCAGATTTGGATTTCAGAGAATATTGTACAATAGTGACAGTTTTTAATAATGTATTCAGCACCTAGCCTACGAAAGGTGACAAGATTTGTGGTTTCTTTTAAGTTTGGTGGCAAACTATTATATATTTTGAGACCTTTATGGTATAAACAATTTTGTGTACATGTTAATCTTGTTTTTGGATGATTACACATATATCAACTTTATGTTTATAACAAAAATGTATATGTTTAATGTGTAATTGTTTCATCTCTTAATAATAAATAAATAAAAAAGTAATATTATTTGGCTATAATTTCCCTTTCCGTATTTTCAGTCATAAACTTGTTTTACCCACCCCACCGTCGTCTGCCATCTTTATTATTATGCTTCGGTCCTTGCTGAGTAATATTTCTAGACATGAACGTATTACGACTACTCTCTATGCAACTTATAGATACTAACTATATATGTACATAATAAACCATGGTCAATGCACTCATGTTCCACGGAAATATCATGTTCCACGTTTGTTAGTAAATAGTTATAATTTGATTGTATATTCGGATACATTATTTGGTTACAATAGTCGGGTTGGCTATTTGATTAGTTTATATTCTTCTCATGACAGTTGTGTTTATCTTGGACATAATACGAAACTCGTTAAAGAAAATAAAGAAGCAGAATTTGAAAGAAGAAGATGTCTAGCAAAATCTGCGTTTGGCGAATTCACTTACATCCTCAAGTCCCCGAAGTACGACAATTATCTTAAAAAGAAAGTCTTTGACGCTTGCGTTCTCCCGATACTGACGTATGTCTTTGAAACTCTTGGTTACAAACAAAATACTACATAATTTAGCAGTAACACAAAGAGACATTGAAAGGATAATGCTGGGTATTTCGTTAAGAGATAGCTAACGAAAATTCGTTAAGATTTCGATAACTAAGTTATAATACACCTGTGGATGGGAGGAGTGCTCTCCCGAAACTAGTAGTGCTTTATTTTAACTTACCGAGTGGTATTTAGCAAAGTATTTTCACCATTGTTATTGTTAAACCGACAATTTTACAATATCTTTTTCCACGCATTTGGAAATTTTACTGCCTCGCTAGACATAGTCTGTTCTGTAGCAGTACTAATTTGAATTTACTATGGCTACTCTGCGATCATATTTATTTATTTATTTATTTATTATATATACGCCCTTAATAGGGCATTTACAAAAAAATACATGATAAATAGAACAATGTAGGCATAACAAAATAACAATAAGTGTAAATACATCGATTATATAGGTACATAATAAAAAAACGTAAGTAGTTAAAGGAAGAACAATATAAAACAACATAATACAACATAATAAAAGAAAATAGAGATAAATGATAAAAAAAAACTAGACATAAAAGAAGAAAAAAAAAATAAACAGTATTACATATTCAATTTAAACAACAAAAATAAACAAAGCAAAGTAAAAATCAAAAATTATAATATGCGTTAAGCATCCTTTTGAAACCATCTATAGTGTGTACATTAAATATATCAACAGCACTATATTGGTTTCCAAGGCGGTGCAATCTATGTATTGGTGAGTTAATGATAAAGTTATTTCGAAGATTCTCTATATGAAAAGGTGCATTTTGACGTGAAGCAAACCTTGTAGGTACTCTGAATTTTATCATTTCAACTAGGTCAGGGGTGTCCAATATACCGTTGATTATTTTAAATAAACATATTAAATCACGAATCGTTCTTCTGTTTGATAATTTCGATAAATTTAAAATACTCATTAGAAAATCATAATTTAATTTTTCTAAAGGAATGGATAATTTATAATTTACAAATCTTAAAAATTTATGTTGAACCCTTTCGACCCTCAATGAGTGCACATTATAAAACGGCGACCATATAGTTGAATTATATTCAAGATTACTACGAACAAGTGATGTATATAGGGTTTTAAATGTATTAATAGATCTAAAATTTTTGACGGTTCTCAAAATATATCCAAGGCATTTTAAAGCTTTATTAGTTGTTTCAGTTATGTGAGAAATAAATGTAAGCCTCTCATCAAACAATATACCAAGATCCTTTATTGATGTTACTTTAGTTAAGTTATTGTTGTCTATTGTGTATTGAAAATTAATATTAGTTTTATTTCTACAGAATCTGATGAATTGACATTTAGTATAGTTTAGGTATAAAGAATTCGAAGCACACCACTCGAGTAAATGGTTAATTCGAGTAATTCTTTTTTTCTTCACATATTCCATTCACTTAGAAACATTTCTCTAGTGAAAGTTCGTCACAAAATATTAACATTCAGCCTAAATTCCCCTAAAAAAGATATTTAAAAATATCCTTTTTTACAGCATTTTTTTAACCATAACTGTGTAGTAGAGAAATAAATCTTTTATATGCTTAAAAAGCGCATCAAATCAAAGTGAATGACCGATAAAGTTTGTTCATTTCAATTAAGGTTTGGTCTTAAAATGCAAAAAATCAACAAATTTTATGTTTCCAATATTTTTTTTTAAATGAATATGTCCTTGTTAAACAAGTACATATGCATCTTCCTACGTTCCCTAAAATAAGCAAATAAATGCTTGTGCTATAGGTGAACGAAATCGGTCGAGGCAGGCTTCGAACTCGCGACCACTGGATTACTAGCCCAGCGCGCTAACCGCTCTGCCATCGACCCATCTTTAAATCACGTATAAACTTTTTTTAACGCACGCGATAGTTACCATTACTAACGCGTAAATTCATAGTGCATTAGGCGGTTTTAATATATCTACATTTAGCGTTATATGTCCTCTTAAAAATAGATGGGTGGTGGCAGAGTGGTTAGTGGTCGCGAGTTCGAATCTTGGCACGACCGATTTCGTTCACCAACAGTACGAGCATTTATGCTTAATTGAGAATGTATTCTTACCTACTTGTTACAAAAAAATCTTAAAAAAATCTTTGATTGAATCCAGGGCCGGACAAACGTGTTTTTGCGCCCGTAGCAATATATTTGAATCCGTCCCCCCCGCCGCCAATTTTTTTTTTTGAATTTTAACTGTAGAACAATTTAAAATTATGTAAAATTAGATCGGGTCCAAAATGACGAATCATAATAAGCGGGATTTTTTTCATACACACCATCATGTCGTGCCTCTATCCGGGTACTCAAAGAGAACCGAGCGCCATGCCTGCGGATTTTTAATCTATATGATTAAGATTTTAGAATTTTAAGCGCCCTTTTTATGACAACCGCCCTGACTTCTTGTTGCTGATTGTTTTATGATTTATCCGGCCCTGATTGAATCTAATTTTACTACCACACAGTTTTTAATTCGGAAACCTTATTATTTATTAGGAAAAACCGCTTTATTAACCCAGTTGCATCAGACATATAATTTGCCAAATGCAATGGGAGATAGCACAACGCAACAGAATAAAAATCTCATAATAATAATAACCAGCCAACCCCCATAGACAAACCACGTTTGAAACCCGCGTCTGTCCGCTCCGCCCCCCCCCCGTCCCAAACCCACCCTGTCCCAGACTGGGGTTCACTGTCCCGTCAAGGGTAGCGGAACATCACCGTGACCGTGGGAAGATCAGAACAGGGAGAAGAAACGAGTGTTGGGGGAGTGAAAGGGAAAGTTGGTAAATGTGCGGATAGTGAAAGTGGCCGGGTGCACTCTTAACCACCCTGTTCCACACTACCCCACCACCCAGTACCGATTCTAAGGCCATCCTTACGTATGACATATGATGCAGATTTTAAAATTTATTAAGGTGATGCAACTTCAAAAATATGTATTACTATGAATTAAAAGCGACTGTATTTATTTATACAATATTTTCATATTTATGTTAAGTTTAAAACAGTGCATAACAACATTACAAAAAAACACTTCATTATAACATATCGCGCATCGGCAACGAGAGTGTCATAACACAAAAAATGTAGTTTTTTTGGAAATCGCATTTTAATATTTCTTGTATCAGAAAATCTCATATAAAATTTACTGAGATGGCATATTGAAAATATAATGCTATATTTAATTAGATTAATCAATGTACTATTATAATATTTTCACAGACATAAATTCTTTTGATCATTTGTATATATATATTTTTTTTAAAGTTATCCTGATGTGTTTCTCTCCTTTTTCAAAAAATAATACAGTATCAACAATACTAGAGCAAGAAAAGTGTCATTTTATAGATTGTACCATCACGCCATTTCCCTATTTGGGGTAGGCAGAGAGAACCGAACGCCAGACTCCTCTCTCTTGACATACATTCCTCGCTTCATTCACGTCCATACATCGTCTCATACACGCTCTTCTATTATTCTTACTTCTAACATCTCCATCTTTCAAAATCCCATTTATGTGATCGTGTCAACTCTTTCTTGGCCGATCTCTACTTTTCATTCCTCTTTTATCAGCCTTATATACTTTTTTTGTCAGACGGTCAAAACGACGGTGTCAGACGGTGGTTCGGCCACATAGAAAGAATGAGTGATTTTATAGATTGTGATTGTTTTATTCGCTAGGTATCTTTATAATATTTCATAAGAATTACTCAAAAATATTGTCATATCACATATTGTGTCTCTATTTTTGCCAAAATAAAAGTAAACACATGCATGTTATTAAACAGGTTATGACACTACTACAAACACTTTGTATGTCATTTTTTGTAGATAAAGTTGAAGAAAGCCGATCTTATGGCATACATAAGTCAATTTCGTATTTTTTTGTGTTGTGACACTCTCGTTGCCGATGCGCGATATTTATATAAGGAAATAATGCTATATAACGATTACATTACGCCTGTATAAGATAAATACGGTCCCAGGCAATGACATTATATACGTATATAGACACGTTATATGTGAACAAAACGCTTTACAAAAATGGTACATTTTAACGAATTTATGCAATATCGCCCAGAACGAGCACACACTATAGAAAACATTAAGTGAGAAAGAGATACTACAGTAATATATATTCAGACACAGAATACAGAAATATTTCATCTTTTACTCCAGTGCAATCGCGTTTTAATTATCTTACACACCAAATAATAAAAATAAACGAAACTGTGAAAGAGACGAACTTATATTACTTAGAAATTATAGTGAGGAGTAAAAAACAGGTAATTAGGGTAGAATCAGTAGCGGAATTGCTTACAGAAGCCGAAAATCTTGGCTTGTCTAGGTAGGTATATTATGTTAATAAATTATAGACCCAATATTTTTTTGATTGTTTTATTGCAACCATACTACAAGATTAAAAATTGAACCGTGTGTTGATACGATGCTTTACAGGGCCACAAATTATTTTGGCATGTGATTTTAAATATATTTTCATGGCCACTAGTATGAACAACGATGCTAATTTTCGACATTTCCTAATTTTATTTTCAGGGTTTGCGTAGTCCGAAGGTAATAGGCACGCCCCTGGTAATTATAAATACGATAAAAAATATTGTTTCGCGTATTAACGTGACGTAAACGAATAGCAAAAAATATTTGTCATAACCACTGACAGGTTATTTGAGAATGGCTATATAAATTTAAGATTACTCGCATTTTCATTATTGCTCCAGTTTTCGCTATGGTTAATCATATAAATATCAAAATAAAACGGTAAAGATATGTTGAAAATACTTATAGCAACGTCAAAGAACATAAAGTTTCCGTTGAATATGAAACGATTTTTTTTACCTAAGATGTCAATTTAAAACGAAGAGCCTTCTGTACGTATTATAATAATATTATTATGAAACTAAGTTCCTATAAAATAATTTATATTTAAAACCTCCAACGCTCTGATGTCGCTCTATTATCTTAATTTTTTCAGGCCTCAATTTCTGAATTACGAAAACCAACCAACCAACTTATTTCGTCCCTTGTACGTAGTTTTTTTACCCTTCAAAGCAACTTGACTCTATATCCACTTGTAAGAATTTCCTTCTATTTTAACAGGTGTTAGGAGGACAAAGTTAATTGAAAAAGTTATCCAATGTTCATTTTCATGCATATTATATAAAGAGCGAAATTATCACGTCGAAAATTCGTTTTTAGACGACACGGTTAGGATAAGTTTTTCAATTAAAAATATAATTTATCCTACGACAACACGCAAAATGGTATTTTACAAAATTAGATATTAAATTATTTTAAAGATGCGTTTGGATACAGAGTTTATCCATTTGTCTTTATGTTTTATTAACAGAACGAGCCTCTAAAACGTGACAACATATTAAGTTTCCTGAACTGAAATGTATTTAAATAATTTTACGTATACAATATGTAATAATATGTAATGATAGCCCAGCGGTAAGGTCGTCGCCTCAAATGCGTGAGTTCGATGGTTCGAATCCGGGCTGGGCACCCACCTATGGATTTTCAAAAATCTATGTGCGGATTTATATCACTAGCTATATGTAGCCATGATCCAATTTGTCTGGTTCCCCTTTCTAAGGGCTACGAAGGTCAGATGGCAGTCGCTTCAATGTAATAACCAGACTCGCCAATTCCAGGATCATGGTCAAAGCGTACCCCGATAGAAACGGGACAAAAGCGCTAAGGGGAAAGAAGATACAATATGTAATAATGGAGAATTTGGTACAAGACAGGCATAACTGAATTCCTTGCTCAGTCAAAAAAAACTAGCTATTTACTAAATTATTTTTTTCACTAAAAATGTTTTTAAATGATACTTTTTTTTACAAACTGTTTAACATCTCAATAGAGACGAAGTTGGAATATTATAGAATAACCAGGAACTCAAGGCACCTACACGGCTTTCGACCCGTCATCGGCTGGTTAAAAAAAATACATATTTAAAAATTCGATGTTTTTTTAAGTGTTTGTATAATAAATGCTTTATTTAATACACTCGACATTTCTGTAAGCTCTCTCAGTGCGTTTGGGACAGCAGTCTCCTTCTATCTTTCCTTGTACTTTGATTAAATCAGTTATTTTATTGTAGTGTTTTTTATGTACTAGTAAATTGATTATGTATTTATTTTATTTATTTTTATAATAAAAAACAGATCAATATACAATATATCTTGAAACTAACACTCATATATACTAAACGTATTTCTCCACTGAAAGAGTGAGTCTCGTGTTCAGTGGAGGAATAGCGTAAAGCAGCCCATTCACGATCGTGCCATTCGGCGTCGTTCCATATGGACTGGCTCCATTTGGAGCATTGTAAAATTTTCATCACGCTCACGGGTGCGCCATCGGGCTATCGAGCCATCAAAATTAGTATAAGCAAGCGGTCGGCGCATTCGCATTAATAAGTTCTATTTTTTTTTAATTTTCATATAAAAATGAGTTATAATTCTGATGATGAGCTTTATGCAACTGCTATTTAGCGGTTTGTTTATATGTAAATAGAAAAAAAAGAGTTCACGAGAGTGTCAAAAAGCTCGGTCCAATGAGATGACACAATGTACCGCTGGTTTTCACACTCACGAGCATGCCGTGCCGACAGGATGCGCCGCGCCGTTTTCGCGGTACTACTACAGAGTTTGGATCGTTTGGAATTCCGTTTTGGTGTGTCAGGCCAAATGGGCTGCGCGGGATATGACATTCACGGGTGCATTTTGGAGTGATGGCAAGCCATTTGGAAGGATGGCACGATCGTGAATGGGGGCCTTAACACAAAATTATGTGAAAACAAATTTACTTCTACTTAATATTATACACATTGTTTATTTTTATTCTTATGTTTAAGGGAAAATCGTTATAATATTTAATTCCTATATAATTGCAGACATGACATACCTACATAAAATTATTGATGGTGCCGTTGACTCTGAGTCTCTTGTTGGGAGTCTTCCAATTAATTGTCCCTTTCGTAGTACTAGAACAAATCTTACTTTTAGATTGCCTCTCTGCAGAACTAACTATGTCCAAAATTCATTCATCCAAAGGGCATGTAACATTTATAATGTTTTTTTTTAAGAATGTTGATATTTTTAGACATACTAAAATAAAATATAAAAATGCCATCTCTGAGACCCTTAAAGGTTTACGGTAGCTGATTCCTGCTTTGTCCTTTTTGACTGCGAGTGCCACAACCTTCCTTTCTCTCTTTTTGTCCTTTTTATTCTGAATTTTCAGTACCTACTAATTAAATTTATATGTTCATTATTGCTGATAATATCTTTATGTAAAACTGCAGTTCTTTCAAAAATGCTCTTCAAATTATTATTTGTATTTTTTTGTAATTATTCTTAATTATGCTGTTGAATGATGCGTGGAGTTTCCACTGATCCACCAATAAAGCAATGCAGCATATATATAGAACATATATGCTGCGAAGCTTCTAAGTTTGTGTTTTTGACTTCAATGTTGGGAAAACCGTGAAAAATATAGATCCTGCATACAAATCTCGCGTATCTTGGCTCGATGCTTTGTCGATATGTTAAGAGAATAAAATTCTCTTGAACTAATCGACAGTTGGAATATCGCTTCGCAATGTATTATTCTAATATTTCACATTTTTTATATTGAATCGTTTTAAAGTATCTTTGTGTGCTCTTGTCTTCTTGAAAATAATAAATATATAAAACATCCCCTTAAAATTCTACACGTGTATAAAATACATACATGTACACAAAACAAAACACGTCATTCTTTATTTTCAGTTGTAGAAACATTATTATCGTCACCTTACGTGGAATCGCATTCGTTCATTTTGTCTGAGGATTCCTTTTCTCACCGCAGAGAAGAAATCCTCTTCCGTTTCACTCCCCCGCGGGGCTAGAATCGGGAAGAAGGAAGAAACCGAACAGAGAATCAGCTAGCTTCGATGTCCCTCTTACCCCATTTTCTCCCACGCCCAACACCCCGCCGAATGTATTAATACCGTAGAGTGCATTGCTCCACCCGCCGCCGTCTGTCCCCTAAATGTCCCTTGGTGGCAGTCTGGGGGGGGGGTTGACAGACGATGGTTGAGGTAGACACCCACCTCCACCCCCTCCCCCCCTTCCCCCCAACTCTCGACGTCTGGAACGGGGGCATCGTTACTGGATCTAACAATGTTTTTCCTGCTAAATTGGTGTGGCTCTAAAACTTTCCTAATAACTGAAAATAATCCCATCTCAAGATAAATTGAAGAAGCTTGTTTTTTGGTTTATCGTGTTATTCAATTAATAATGATAATAACTTCCTTGCATCCAGCGCAAGTGGCGAGTATATTCCCATTTGGCAATTTCTTCCAAATAACTATTGTTTCTAACCCAGAGAAGCAAGTATTGCGTGAGAAATGATATTAAATAATCTATTCCTCTACTGGGGATCAAACCCAGTGTAGTAAACATCGGGTGATAATGATAACGATAATAATGATGCAATACTTTCTTGGACACTTCCTTGCACCCTGCGCAAGTGGCGAGTTTATTGCCGTATAGCAATGTCTTCCAACTTACCAGTGTTTCCAGCCCAGAGAAGCAATATTTGCGTGAGAAATGAATTTAAATAAATTTCTCCTCTGCTGGTAATCGAACCCAGGACGCCCGCACAGAAACCTAACGGCTTACCAACTGTGAGAGGCAAATGGCAAGAAAGGGATTCATGAATGAATGAATAATATATTTCCAATTCTATAAAAATTACAATTTCTAATTAATTTACAAAAAAAATGCAGCCTAGAATGTGATGGAACTTTCAGAATACAATCTCAGCATGATATACTTGTCGCCAAATATCTTGAACTTTTAGCCGAGAAGGGGGACGATTTGCACGTAAACCAACGAAGCAAAAAGACACAAATTTGCGCTCTGCGCAACCGGAAGGTCGTTCAAGATGTTTGGCAAAAATTATACTAGATAGTATGCAATACAAAAAAAAATTACCTCAAAAGGTGCGAATTTAATTTTCCACTATATCCCCTTGGGGTAGTGAGGAGTGAAAATATATATATATTGATACGCGATTTTTATAAAGTTTGAGAATCAACGACAGTAACAAAGTTACGGTAGCTTTTATTAACGATTCTCTTTACTATTATACAGTTTGAATAAGTTTTAGTTTTGCTTCTATTATGGCCGCCCATTTCTCTTTGTGTTAGTAAAAAATAACATCATTAAGGAAATATTAATGTACGTACTAAAGGGTAGAGAAAAGAGAAGTACATTATACATTATGAACCATAGAAAATAATATAACTGCAATAACAAATATATTCGCTAGTTTAGATTATGTATGCAGATATATAGATGGGTCGATGGCAGAGCGGTTAGTGCATTGGGTTAGTAATCCAGTGGTCCCGAGTTCGAATCCTGCCTCGACCGATTTCGTTCACCTATAGCACAAGCATTTGTGCTAATTTTAGGGAACGTAGAAAGATGTAAATGTACTTGTTTAACAAGGACAAATTTATTTAAAAAAAAATTAATCTGTTGTATATGTTTTAAGGACATATTTTTTTAAATAAACGAATACAGACATGCTCTTAAACTTAAAGGTATAAAAAATATATAAAATTATAACAAAAGATATAACTATACGAAATTTATATAATACGAGTTGGTTGTGGCCAACGTTAAACTCCTCACTACCAAGTTACTCTAAAGTATTCAAATTTTTTTATGGAAATTATTTAGCATTTTCATGAAATGATTTTGTTGAATTATTTTTGATTTAATTGTTTATTACGAATACTTGATTATTCTTTTACATAAAAAAATTACACAACAAAAAGGAAATTAAAACACTTTATAATACGATTTTCTTCAAAAAGAGATATACTCGTGTTTAGTTCCTTATTTTTTATGTAGGTTTAGCGGTAATTTTGTACTATGTTGTTCGATTTCAATAGATCTTTTTTCGTTAGAAAGGAGGTATCTTCTGATTGGTACCATTTCAATTTAATCAAGATCTGGTGGGCAAGTCTTGTCAACCGGCGAAATCAAAACCATACATATTTACCCATATCATGGATATAATTATCATATGAAGTTCTATAATATGTTAGGATATTATAGAACTCCATATGCCGAGTTTTAAAAATCATGCACGATTGTGTGTCGACAAAGCTGTAAGATCTCACACATCGCCAAGGCAAAATGGAGTTTACGGTTTCGAGTCTTATGTCTTTTCTATAAGGCAGTTTACCTCGGCATTGCTTGCTATGCGGCTGGCTGTTGTTCTCACGCTTGTTAACCTCAACAGATACGAAGAATTTTGCTCTCAGGTCAAAGATTCCAAAGCATATGGAGTCCATACGTCAAGAGTCCTACCGAAGCATCGCCTATATTGACGGGCATGACACCCCTAGATCTGGAAATGCAGCGTAGAGGTGCTATGTTCAATCTTATGCGGGGCCGTTCTTCTGTAATTTTCTTTTCCCTCCTGAGGGCCGAGTGTCACGCAGTGTTCTTGAAAGATGTGTTTTCGAAAATTTGCTGAATATCTGGCAGTCCCGTTGGACGACTTGCTCAGTGGGAAGAATATCGTTTATGTTTTTTCCTTGTCCGAACCGAACACATTAATTTTTAAAGTCAGTTTTTATTAAGTCAGTGAATGGAGTACTAAGACCAATTATGAATGATCGCAACATATCAAATGATACCAAAGTTGCCATTCATAACGCCGTCGTAGTGCCAACCTTGACGTATGCAAGTGAAACCTGGACATGGTAGAAGACGCATGAAAGTAGAATAAATGCAGTTGAAATGAGATCGTTAAGAAGTATTTGTAATAGAACGATGTATGACCGGGTAAGAAATGAGGACATAAAGAAAGAATGTAAGATGAAGAAAGATGTCATTACTAGAATGAAAGTGAACACATTGAGATGGTTTGGTCACATGGGGAGAATGAATGAGGAGCGCCTGACGAAGAAAATATACAGAGCGGAAAGGAATGGAATGAGAGGTCGGGGACGCCCAAGAAAGGGATGGCACGACCATGTGAACGAAATTTTGAAAGACGGAAATGTTAGAAGTGTGAGCAATAGACGAACATGTATGAGACGATGCATGAAAGTGGACGAGGCGAGGGATGCGTGCCAGGATAGAAAAATGTAGCGTTCGGTTCTCTCTGCCTACCCCGCAAGGGACATGGCGTGATGGTATGTAGGTATGTATGTAAACAAGAATCATCTCTCTGATTTCCCCGAATCCTCGCCAGATTCTCAGTTTCAGAGTATAATTATCCTAACCTTGTATTGTTCCTACAGACCGTCTATTATCCGTTTCTCCGGCAAATGTCAATGTGACATTAAGAAATAAGTACTTACTTACTTGTTTCAATAATGTTTCATACAGTCTGGAGAATTCCTCGATTCCAAGTTGTTTTGTTTTGACTCGGTGTTGTTGTTGAACACATATTTTAATATAAAACCACCTCTTTTTCTCTCATTTTAAACTTTAGGTAACAAAGGTTGTAATGAAATAAATTACTCGAAGTCAAATGTCAAATCGTTTTACGTAACTAAGACAGCCATAACTTTTGGAGAGGCTCTTTTTTATTTAATTTATTTTGACAAGGAAACAAACCTGGTATACAGAAAATAATATATATATATATATATATATAAACATTGTATATGTTCGTATGGGTGAGTTAGGCGCAAGAAGTTCTCTAAGCCATATTCTGGCTTCGGTCGTCAGGTTGTTCAAATCCTCCATCACTCCTTTGAATCTGTGGGATCGACACAGAGTTACAATGTGATTCCAACATCCGAAGCGAAGCTTCTACAGTCAGATAATGGGCAAGGACAAAAAACAAATCTCTGAACTCGACTCTAAGGGATTTTCCAGCTACGAGACTTGAATGATAAAGCCCTATTGGAACAGAGCCCAAGCTCTGAAGAACAGTATTTTTACAGTCGAACACGCTTTGGCCGAGGAATGGAGAAGTGGGCAAATCAAAAACAAGCACCTCGTCATGGACCCATCAAAAAAGGGTGGCCAGTTTTGACTTAGAGAGCAAAGAGTGTGGGCAACACTGAACCGAACAAGGACAGGTTGTAGCAGAAGTGCAGCTGAGCGCCACAAATGGGGCTACATCAGTGACCCTAGTAGTAGTAGAAGATACAAACGCCACACTATTCTTGACTTGTCATAATTATCAATCAGCCATCAGTTGTCAGATGTTGGATATAAGCCTCCTCTCTGGACCTCAATGCTCCTCTATTTTTCGCTAATCTGTGCCATTGATCTCCCGTCATTTATTTTATGAACGTCTATCACCATGCATATTACTTGTGGCCAACCCGTAGCCAACTCAGTAGGATTGCTTTCGATTTTCAGCAAAGGAACATATCAAAAATGATCTCGTGGAAATCGAGGAACATCTCAACAAATTTGAACGCCTTCAAAATGTTTGCATCCGTTTTATCTTTGGACTAAAAAAAATCGAACATATTTCTCATTACCGTAATCTTCTTCATTGGCCCAAGATACGACAACGATGTAATATAAATATCTTGTCATTACTATACAATGTCCTTTTTAATCCTAATTTACCTCAGTATCTTAAAGATAAATTTACTTATCTTTCATGCCACGGGCGTCCACTTCGATCTGCTGAACGTGCTTTACTATCTATCCCTATTCATAGTTATGATTTTTTAGCTCTTCATTTGATGTACATTCAGCTAGACTATGGAATAGCCCAAGTCCTGATATTACGTCGTCTATCTCACTAAACTACTTCAAGAAAAGGCTAAAGCAAAAATATTTATCTGATAACACCTGATTATTTCTTTTCCTTATCCTTTAGTTTTCCTATCAATGCTATGAATTGTTCTTATATGCTATCTTCGTTTTCTTTTACTTTTCCTCTGCTAACTTTATTTATTTTGTAATGTGATTAACTTATTGCCATAGTAGACATTGTTTTGTATATTTAACATTTACTCTGGTTGGTTGGAAGAAATCGCCATCAGGCAATAAGCCCGCCAGTGTACTAATTATATGTACAAGAGAATTCAAATAAATAAATAAATAAATTCTTCCTTCTCTGAAAAACACTGAATAGTCGGAAGAACTCGTCAATACAAAGAACACTCCAGGCAAGAACTGCCGGGTGGGCGAGGTCGAAAACCAACCTTACATCAGAGAAGAGAAAATTGTGAGGAATGAATATCTCCCGTCATAAATCGTAATAGATAACTTCCCAGTGGTGGAGTGTGATATCTCGCTTAACACCAGTTCTGTGCTCTTCGCAAAGGATTTACGGAGTTAGCTCACAACTACGCAACAGCTGACAAATTGAGATTTGAGCAGTGGGCCGGATCTGAAAACACTGCCGCCCAACGAAAGACTAACTATATCTAAATCGAAAATGTGTCCAGGCACTTTATTCGCACAAAATACTCGAGGATGAATATATGAATGAATTGATGTACTTATAGTAATATATTTATATTTATGTATAGTAATTTATTCATATTTATGTATGGTAATTTATTCTGTGAGGCACCGGCTTAGAATAGTGCTTCCATTCTTTTAAATCATTGTTTTCGAGTGTCCCGTAAGAGCCGGGTAATCGAAAATACAACAGGCAACAATAACATCTCACATAGTTCAGCAACGAGGTTCACCACCCATTCTGAATGTAGTGCCTTTTTGGTGAAACGAGACTGGTGTGTGGGTATACATAGATGTGTTGTTCTCCCTTTTATAAGGCAATGCACACCCGGACACCTTTCGCTGGTTACCCCACATTGTGGGATATGCCGTGATGGTATGAATGAATTTTTTTTTTTTTTTTTTATTTGTAACATAAGAAATAATATACAGGTACACATCAAAGTTTAACAATACAATATTTTTACAAAAAAAAAAGATCCTTAAGAACTAGATGCGGAATGTAAACTGCTTCACTAGGTTAAAAACCTGTTCTGAAGCAGCTTATAATTATATAGGTATATTGTTTAGGTGTGCGTGTGTGTCATTGTATGTTAACGTAGAGTTGTTTATTTATCACTGTCTTGTCTGTTTTTTTTTATCCACTTCTTTAATCCACATTTAAAGCTGTTTTTATTTGTATTTTTCTTCAATTCAATTGGAAGCAAATTGAAATTTTTTACTCCAAGGAAATGAAAATTTCTTTGTCCATAAGTCGATTTGGTTCTCGGTATCTGTATATTTGCTTGTCTAGTCTGTCTAGTCTGTCTAGTCTGACGTGTAGTTTGGGTCGATTGGAAGTCGTTAAGGTGTGAAAAGATATAAGTGCAAATGTTTTTAGCATATAACTGTGGTATGTCTAGGATGTCAAGTTTTTTGAATAGTTCGGCTGAGGGTGTGCGAATAGGTACATTAAATAGGTACATTAAATATTATCAAAACGGATTTTTGGGCTTTAACTATTGAATCTATATTTGTTCTGTAAGTGCCACCCCACCCTATAATACCATATTCTACTATTGATTGGTAAAGTGAATAGTACATTAATTTAATGACAGATTTCGGTAAAACATTTCTGATGGAGCGAAAAATGAAATTAATTTTTTTTAATTTCATGCTTAAAATTGAGATATGGGGTTTCCATTTTAAACATTGGTCAATTGTTATTCCCAAGTATTTCGTTTGTCTAGTTTTTTTTATTTCAGTACATATACAGTTACTTTGTTGGTCTTAGCAGTCATGAATTTTCAGTGGTCTATTTTCATTTGGTTGTCCCTGGTCCGTTTTGGTAAAAGTTATGTATACTGTTTTGTCATTGTTTAATGTAAGTGTGTTACAGTTTAGCCAGTTTTTAATAAGATGCATCCCACTTTCTGCTTTTTTGTAAGTAGATTCCCAGTTTTTATCGCTAAATAACAACACAGTGTCATCTGCAAAACTTATGATTTGTCCTCCTATATTCATATTGCATAGGTCGTTCATGTAGATGAGGAATAAGATAGGACCAAGTATGCTTCCTTGAGGTATTCCGTAGTTTATATTGGAAGGCGAACTCAGAGTGTCTTGAATTTTGACTAGTTGTTTTCGGTTTGTCATATAGCATTTCAATAATTTTAACTCATTTCCGGTAATCCCTAATTTTTCCATTTTTTCAAAAAGTTTAGTATGGGATATTGTATCAAAGGCCTTTTTAATATCCAAAAATATACCAATTGTTTTATTGCCTTTGTCAACATTCTGAGTTATATATCCAGTGACTTCAGAAATAGCATCCGAGGTAGACCTTCCTTCTCTAAAACCATACTGATTGTTTGACCAGATATTGTTTTTGTCAAAGTAGTTTGTAAGTTGATTTTTTATGATTCTTTCAATGATTTTAGAGAGAATGTTTAGTACACTTATTGGGCGGTAATTATTTACTTCGTCTTTGTATGAATGAATGAATAATTTATGTATATTGATGTATAGTAATGTATTTATATTTATGTATAGTAATTTCTGTAATATCTGTCCTAACAAAACGAATCATGCACAAGCTGTTAGTGACACAGAGAGCTATGGAGAGAAAGTTGCTGGGTATTTCAATAAGGGACAGAATTCAGAATGTCATGATAAGAGAAAGAACTAAAGTAGCCGATGTAGCGAAAAGGGTCGCTGGTCTTAAGTGGAGCTGGGCTGGGCATATTGCCAGATGCCAGGATTCACGATGGACGGATGGACCAAAAAGGTCGTAGAATGGCGACCGAGAACAAGGCGAAGAGGTGTCGGCAGACCCAAGGCAAGGTGGTCTGATGACATCAAAATTGTCCAAGAATGGAAAAAACAGACTGAAGAAGAAGATAGTAATTTATTTATATTGATGTATATATGTATAGTAATATATTTCATGAAAATGCTGAATATTTTTCATGCGACATTTGAATGTTTTGCAGAGTGACTTGGTAGTGAGGAGTATAGCGTTGGCCACAACCTACTCGTTTTCATACGTTTGTCAATTGATTAAGACAGTCCTTAGAATAATGCACCTCAAGCAGAAGCGGTATTTTCGGTTATTGATAGTTTAAGTAACGTCCCAGTTGTAGTTTGAGTTCATAACTCCTCCCCCCTTTTTTGGAAGAGTATGGGTTTCTCCATTCTGTATCCGTCACACTTGTGTGAAACTCGGTTATTCATTATGTCTCATTCTCTTCATGTCTGTATTTTGCTACTGTAACAGCTTAGTAACAACATCTATAATACATTATGTAGAATTACTTCTGAGGGTATGGAGGTTTATATACGGAACCCGTGTCAAAATATCATAGGTTACTTATGATTTAGCTTAATCGACCTTCTTACGTCTGTGCTGCCTTCAGCCGAAGGTTTTGAACGATGTAGAATCAACTTATCCTTTTTCACTGCGGTTTGGAGGAGAGATCGATATTACTTGCCCAAGGTTAACTACAAAATTTGTTTGACTGTGTCTTAATGCTTTGAATAACTTGGCACTACAATACATTCAAGAGCTGTGTCAGAGAAAAGAGCTATCTGGGAGGCATCTCACACTCGGGTCTTCTGGATCACAGAGTCAACAAAGCCGTTTACTATGATCGATGCTTTAGTATGAGTAGACCTTTAAAGTGAAATAGATTGCCTCCAAATATCCGCAGTGTACAAAGCAAGAACACTTTCTCTAAAGGACTGAAAAGAGCTTTGTTTCGTAGAGCAACATAAGACCAAAATATAAACGCCCTCATTATTTTTATATCCTATTCATATCCATTGACTGAGAGGCACTGACTTAGAACAGTGCTTCCATTCTTTTCTATTGTCTTCGTTTACGGGTGTCCCTTAAGAGCCGGGTATTCGAAAATATAACAGGAAAAACAACATCTCACATAGTTCAGCAATGAGGTTCACTACCCATTCTGGGGGCAAGTCTGGTTCGACCGGCGAAATCAAAACCCTAGTGATTACCCATATCATGGATATAATTATCGTATGGAGTTCTATGACTCGATAAGATATTATAGAACCCCATATAATAATTATATCCATGATATGGGTAATCACGAGGGTTTTGATTTCGCCGATTGAACCAGACTTGCCCCCCTGAATGCTGCTTTTTTAGGTGAGAATAGATTGTTTGGGTGGTTATACGGTAATGCACACCAGCACACCTGTCTCTGATTACCCCACGTTGTGGGATATGCTGTGATGGTACCAAACAAATGCTCTAAAATAATTCAAGCAAAATAATAATACTAAGTTGGAGTTCTTTTGTTTGATACAGTTCTTTGTGTGTGTACAAACATTATTTTGTCTTTACATCCAAACGATCAAGTCGGGCCCGAGTGTTTTCAGTCAATTCTGCGCGCCTCGTCGGATTTCTGCGAAAACAGCCGACAGAGGGAGTCGTCTGCTTCGTCGGGGGACTGAGGGTTGTTACAATGTCGATCAAGGGCGAACCTAACCTACCCCACACGCTGCCGCCGCCGCCATCGGGACATCCCTTGCCGAGGGGGTTGGCCTGAGAGGAGATAGGGAGGCGGGTCTCTCTCATTCGCTATGAAGAAACTTACGGAAAAAAGATTTTTAATACATAATAATAATAATAAAATATTTATTGAGATGAAAGAAAGAAGTTTACACAAAAATACAAAGAAATATATCTATATAATAATATAAATTTATACAACAATTAATGACGATTTCATTCTTAACGTTGATATTAACCATCTTTCGTGATTTAATGTAAAGAAAGATAAAGATTGGATTATAATAGAGTAGGTACTGATTTATACATTTTTAAGATTAAGGCAAGCTAAGAAAGCATTGAGAATGTGTCATGAGCATTAGGAAAAGTCGCAGTCACCTACACCACTACATAGGGAACGTTATAGAACTAAGTGTTCTGTTCATCCCCGGAGCGGCTGCTCGTCGAACAAAACAAGAACTACCACCATGCATATTTCATCGAAGAACTGAAAGTACTACGGGCGTGGCGAAGGCTCCCTGTGGCAGTCTGTTGTTCGTGGAGCTGCTGGGAGGGTAGCCCCTGCTATGATTCTCGTGACGGGCCTTCACGAGTGTGGTTGGACTCTTAGTGGCAGTGGTATGAAATATGCATGGTGGTAGTTCTTGTTTTGTCCGACGAGCAGCCGCTCCGGGGATGAACAGAACACATAGTTCTATAACTTAAATTATATTAAAATAAAACGATTTGTTTTAGATTCTACGTGTATTTATAAGTTCGTCGATAGCTATTTCGCCTTGCTAGGGCATCTTCAAGACTATGACGGCGTGGAGTTTCTGTCGGGTTATATAGGTAGAGGGTTGAGCTTACAATTTTTTTGATTGGTCAGTATCTATAAACAGAGTATTAAACAATGGCAGTGGGTGGAGACTATAGTTAGACTTGACAATTGACTGACCAATCCCTAAATATGTTTGTATACAGGTAGTTATATTTGTTTATTGATATAGTTCTAAGAATTTTATTTTATTAGTGGGTTATTTTCTAGGTATAATGTTTGTTTATTTGTGGATATTACAATATAATATGTATTTTGCGGTACAGCTAGATAGAGGTAGTTATATTGTTTTATTGATGTATTTCTTATGTATTTATTTATTTGTATAATGGCTATTCTTTTGATGTTAAAATATTTGAATTTTGAGAGGTTCCAGGGAAGAAGTGTGGTGAAGGTTGGATATGTAGATTATTTTGGTGACGTCTCGGTGGCAGGATTATGGATCTGAAACAATGAATTATTTTGGCAGAATCAAATCTATAGATTGTTAATTTCTAGATGGGATGACTTCAATTAGTGGAGATTTGTAGATATTAATTTGTTCATTGATTATGTTATAATTTTTATTATGTTTTGAAATTTCTAACTGTTCAAGAATATTCAGTCTTAAGCCCTTTTTTGAAAAGTGTAGTGGTAGTGGTTTATTGTTTGAGTCGATTTTGTGGTTGTTTTCAATTAGGTGTTTAGCAAATTGCGAATCGGTTTTGTTATTATGCCATGACTTTTTGTGTTCGTTGAACCTTTCTTCTATACTTCTACCAGTTTGGCCTATGTAAATGGCATCACAGTCATCGCAGGTTATTTTGTACACACCGCTTTTTTTAATGTTATCGATTTTGTCTTTAGAATTTTTTATTGTCATTCCGATATTATTGTTAGTTCTGTAGGTTACGTTAATTCCATAGTTTCTAAGTTTTTTCCCTAGTTTTAATGAAATATTGCCTGCGTAGTGGATACATTTAAAATTGGTTTTAGAGGGTTGATGTTTTGGATAAAATTGTAGTAGTGTGTGCTTGTTCATTTGTTTATTAAATAGGTTTTTAATGATATTTTTTGAAAAACCATTGTTTATTCCGATTGTCTCTATTGTTTTGTATTCTGTATCAAACTTGTGTTTATCAAGTGGGATGTTAATTAACCTATATAGCATTGAGTTATATGCAGCGAGCTTGTGAGACCATGGGTGTAAAGATTTTTCGTGTATAGTGGTATCTGTGTATGTGGGTTTTCGGTATATGTCAAAAGAGTGTCTATTATTGGTTCTTTGTATGCATAGGTCTAGGAAGTTGATTTTGCAGTCCTTTTCTGTTTCTAGTGTAAATGAAATATTTGTATGTAGTGAGTTAGCTAAGTTAAGGAATTGGTCTAATTGTCGGTTTGTTCCGTTGAAACCGATAAGTATATCGTCTACATACCGATAGTAATATATAATACATTTTTTTGAAATTGAATTTTTTAGTAGTTTATTCTCTATATGGTCCATAAATAGTTCGGCTAATAAGGGGCTTAGAGGTGATCCCATGGGGACTCCGTCTTTTTGTTCATAAAATTTATCTTTATAGGAGAAGTAGTTTGACTCTATGCAAATTTTCATTATTTCGTAGATCTCGTCTGCTATAATGGGTTGAACATTTCTTTTTTCCAGGGTATTTTTTATGATTTCTAGGGTATCTTTTATCGGTATGTTGGTGAATAAGCTTACTACGTCTAGTGAGATTAGTTTACAATTTGTTGGGAGGTGTATGTCTTTGATTTTGTTAACGAGTTGGACTGAATTTTTTATACTGTTATCTGGTTTAAAATTTGTATATTGTTTGAAGAGGTTATTAATATCTTTGGCTATTTTTGAAGTGGGTGAGTTGATGAATGAGACAATTGGTCTTATAGGAATACTTTGTTTATGGATTTTAGGTTGTCCGTGTAAGAGTGGGGGTCTTGGGTTCATTTCTATTAGTTTATTCTTTTGGTAAGTTTTTGGATATAAGGCGTTACTGTACAACGCCTTATATCCAAACGTAACCGTTTTGGATATAAGGCGTTACTGTCATCAACGTAACCTACAGAACTAACAATAATATCGGAATGACAATAAAAAATTCTAAAGACAAAATCGATAACATTAAAAAAAGCGGTGTGTACAAAATAACCTGCGATGACTGTGATGCCATTTACATAGGCCAAACTGGTAGAAGTATAGAAGAAAGGTTCAACGAACACAAAAAGTCATGGCATAATAACAAAACCGATTCGCAATTTGCTAAACACCTAATTGAAAACAACCACAAAATCGACTCAAACAATAAACCACTACCACTACACTTTTCAAAAAAGGGCTTAAGACTGAATATTCTTAAACAGTTAGAAATTTCAAAACATAATAAAAATTATAACATAATCAATGAACAAATTAATATCTACAAATCTCCACTAATTGAAGTCATCCCATCTAGAAATTAACAATCTATAGATTTGATTCTGCCAAAATAATTCATTGTTTCAGATCCATAATCCTGCCACCGAGACGTCACCAAAATAATCTACATATCCAACCTTCACCACACTTCTTCCCTGGAACCTCTCAAAATTCAAATATTTTAACATCAAAAGAATAGCCATTATACAAATAAATAAATACATAAGAAATACATCAATAAAACAATATAACTACCTCTATCTAGCTGTACCGCAAAATACATATTATATTGTAATATCCACAAATAAACAAACATTATACCTAGAAAATAACCCACTAATAAAATAAAATTCTTAGAACTATATCAATAAACAAATATAACTACCTGTATACAAACATATTTAGGGATTGGTCAGTCAATTGTCAAGTCTAACTATAGTCTCCACCCACTGCCATTGTTTAATACTCTGTTTATAGATACTGACCAATCAAAAAAATTGTAAGCTCAACCCTCTACCTATATAACCCGACAGAAACTCCACGCCGTCATAGTCTTGAAGATGCCCTAGCAAGGCGAAATAGCTATCGACGAACTTATAAATACACGTAGAATCTAAAACAAATCGTTTTATTTTAATATAATTTAAAATGGAATTCTACTACGTAAATTATCCACAAGTACTTAGTTCTATAACGTTCCCTATGGAGTGGGGTAGGTGACTGCGACTTTTCCTAATGTGTCATGAGCAGCCCCGCTGAATACTAAGGGTCGTATTATGGTAGGAATTTAAGAAAAATAAAAAAAGAAGTTGAGATTTTGTAAGCAGTATTCTCGCAGTACAGGACCTTACCTTTTTCTTATATTTTTCTCAAATGACTCACGTTCTACGACCCTTAATTAGAAATTACAGTGACTCTTTGATGCCCAGTTTTACACAGTCACAGGCTTGTAGTAAAATCTCACGATAATTCATGTCTGTGAATGTGATCTTCACCGACGTTGATTGTCATTTTTTGCACTATTGTGCCGAGACCATGAGTCTAGAGGAGCTTCTAGAGCTACTCTTCGTGTCATGCATGTTGTTTTTCAGTCCCCATATGCAGAACGGGTAGAGGTGGACGTAGCTATAAAAGTGCGTCATTAATATCCGGTTCAAATTTAAAAATTGTATGTGTTGGAGTACCCCGTTCCACCTCATTTTATATACCGATCCCCTGTATTAAATTCGTAGCTTATGTCAGCATATTAATGATTTTTAAATATTATAAAAATCCTACATTTTCTTATAATTTGTTTATTTTTTTTTTCAGGTAAGCCCATATCTCTACATCAACGTGTCGTGTCATATTAAGAAAATTCCGGGGTAAGTCGATTTCGCTATTATTTAAACCTACATACATAGATACATATCATCACGCCATATCCCATACGGAGGAAGCAGAGAAAACCGAGCGCCATAATCCTTTTCTTTGGACACATTCCTGGCTTCCTTTACATCCATGGGTCATCACATGTAAAACAAATAATGGGTTATCACATAAAAAACAAATAATGGGTCATCACATAAAAAACAAATAGTGGGTTATCAAATATAAAAAAAATAATGGGTCATCACATATAAAACAAATAATGGGTGTTTTCAATATTAGACACTGTCACTTCATGGTAGAACTCCATAATCAATTAAAACTATGAAAAAATTATATTTAATTTTACGTTCTACTTAAATTTTTCGCAAACGCGACTCCCATTCACCGGTTTAATTTTAAATAATGGGTTATCAAATATAAAACAAATAATGGGTCATCATATCAAATAATGGGTTATCAAATATAAAACAAATAATGGGTCATCATATCAAATAATGGGTTATCATATATGAAACAAAATATGGGTCATATCATATAAAACAAATAATGGGTCATGTCAGTCGTTCATTCTTTCAATATGTCCAAACCATCTTAAGACAAGGCAAATTAAAATAAAAAACGTATATAATAATAATAATAATAAACACTTCCTTGCACCCTGCGCAAGTGGCGAGTTTATTGCCGTATGGCAATTTCTTCCAACTAACCAGTGTTTCCAGCCCAGAGAAGCAATGTTTGCGTGAGAAATGAATTTATATAAATTTCTCCTCTGCTGGGAATCGAACCCAGGACGCCCGTGGACGTGGCTTACCAACTGTGCCACGGCGGTCGGCATATATTGAAGACAAAAAAATTATTTATTAAAATTCACTTTGTATAAATCGCGAATTGGAATAGAGGATCAAAAATGATAACGCTCATCACTCCATCTTTGTTCATCATTCATTCGTTCAATATGTCCAAACAACCTCAAGGTATTCACTTTCATTTTACTTATGTCTTTTTTTATATTGCATTCTCTCCTTATATCTTTATCACAAAAAAGTTGTTTTTCTTTTTGTTAAGGAATTTTCTCTTGTTAATTGTTTTTTGTATGTATGAAATGTTTTGTTTCAATGAATGCTTCATTTTTATTTTTAACATAATAAATTCACAAAAGACCCAAAATCAAAGATGGTTTCAATTAGGTTGGTCGATGGATAATCTCGTTACCATTAGAGAAACGGTCTCCGTAAATTACCTCGGCCTTGTCTAGCGCCAGTCTAGAGTCCCTCTCTCGCTCTCCACGAGCGGAGGAGGCTCGGTAGACCTAGACAAGGTCACCATAATGATCTGTGCCGACCCCGTGTCGGCTGCTGGTGCGGGGTCAGCCGCCTCTAGGGTCACCTCCTGGGGCAGGCCTGACAAACCTGGACTCCTGAAAAACACTAACACGACGACCCGGATAATTTTTGAAATTACACTGAAAAAAAAGTTATGTTAAAATTAAACGAACTATAGTGCCTACAAAACAATTCGTTTTGTGCTACTTAATATTTTGTGTGCTTAACCAAACAATACAGTCATAAAGAGATAAACTTCTATTTTATTTATTTTATTTATTTTATTTTATTAAAAGGGTACATCGACATACATCCAGCTAACAATTTTCATAAAAAGAAGATAATAGCCTAAGTCCTGATATTACGTCGTCTATCTCATTAAACATCTTCAAGAAAAGGCTAAAGCAAAAATATTTATCTGACAACACCTGATTACATCTTCCTCTCCTCTTCCTTTCCTTATCCTTCAGTTTTCCTATCATTGCTATGAATTGTTCTTTTATGCTATCTTATTTGTTTTTTTTTTTACTTTTATTCTGCTGTATTTATTTATTTTGTAATGTGATTATGTAACTGATTGCCATAGTACACATTGTTTTGTATACTTAACATTAACTCTGGTTGGTCGGAAGAAATTGCCACTAGGCAATAAGCCCGCCAGTGTACAAATTGTATGTACAAGAAGATTCAAATAAAAAAATAAATAAATAATATTGGTTATTATTATGAGTGCTGGACGTCCAATTATGGATGCGCACAACAATTACATGAGCTCATATTCAATCACACACGTAAGTTACACAAGTAAGAGTTAAATAAATTAGATAAAATTCGGTTACAAAAGCTAAGTAAAAAAAGAAGAAGAAAAATATTCACATAATTTAAGAAAATTAATAACAAAGGTTTGGCTAAAAACGCAGGTATCCAGTTCGGTAATCACAATTACTTTTTTCAGTGTAATATTTTTGAAGAATAAAACACGCAAGAATGATTTAAAGTTGGATTGGATTGTCATTAGTGATGGGCGTAATCCGAATTCCGCACAGAAACAGAACGGCTTACCAACTGTGCCACGGGGGTCCTCTGAATATTTATTTATTTTTATATTTTTGTATTGGTTCTCGGGCAAATAACAGGTACTATATTAAATATTAATTTAACACGCACCCAATAACAAGTTGACACATTCTGGAGACTTACGATATTAATCGTCGACCTGGTTGATCTGTTTTGTGTGAGCCCATATGTTTGTTGAGGTAATGATTGTGAGTGCAGAAAGTTGAGATTGTGTACATATTTAGTGTGGAACGGGAACAATAACCTGGTTCATAATTGCATATAATTGTCAATAAAAATTGTAAACTGCTAGCCCTAGAACAGGATTTCCTAGTTGGCCAGCAGTAATCAATTTATTGTTATATTATAAATATAGTGTGATAAAAGGTAAATAAAGAATTTTTTTAACAAAAAAGTGAATATGTCCTTGTTAAACAAGTACATATACATCTTCCTACGTTCCCTAAAATAAGCAAATAAATGCGTGTGCTATAGGTGAACGAAATCGGTCGAGGCAGGATTCGAACTCGCGACCACTGGATTACTAGCCCAGCGCGCTAACCGCTCTGCCATCGACCCATCTAAAATAAATGAATGCTTGTTTTGGGAAAGAACAATCCTTGACCAGGTTTTAAAGGACGAATATAAAGACAGACCGCAACACACGCATTACACTAGATTTAAATTTAACGACGGATATGTAGTTCCAAAATATAATAATAAATACGGTAATAGAACGTTAGAATATAATGTACCTAAATTGCTTAATATGATGCCGGCATCTATTAAGAAATGCCAAAGCAAAAAGAATGTAAAAAGTCTTGTCAAGGAATGGCTATTGAGGTGTAGATTTATATATAATTAAGATCACAAACGATTTTGCTTTTTTTTTCTCATTTCATTTATTTTTATGATTTTAAATAGATAACTATTGTAACATAGGATGGAGTGTGTGTGTGTGTGTTTTTTTTTTTTTTTGTTTAAGGCAATTCACCCTGTAAAGAGTGCTATGTGCCAATTATTTCATGTCAGAGGAGAAAAGTTAATTTTATTATAAATTTATGTCATTCAATGAAAGGAATTTTGAAATAACGGACAGTACACGTGAATTATTAAGAGACAAAATATGTTGGATATTAAGTGGAGATTGGTGAGTGATTTTAATTAATTGTTTGTATATATTTTTGAAGGCGGAATTATTTTTACAGTTAAAAAATACATGATCAATTGTCTCATCCTCATCACCACACTGGCAAAGTGGGCTATTTAGAACTCTAATTCTATACAGATGGGAGGCAATTGAACAATGGCCAATTCTCATTCTAGAAATACATGATATTAATCGTTTAGATATGTTTCTATTATAAAACCATGGTTTAGAGGAAATTTTTTGTTGGATACCTGCATGATAAGCACCCTTATATTTTTTTGTTTTGTACCAATTTTCATCCCATTTGAAAAGCATATTTGATTTAAGGCGGGGTAAAAGATCTGAGATTGGGATTATAAAGTTATCTGGAATTGTACCCGAAGTAGTTCCCAATTTCGCAAGTTCATCAGCCTTTTCATTGCCCTCAATCCCAAGATGTACAGGGACCCGTTTGGGAGATCACCTTTGTGATATATGTGTGTCTCTTTTTTACTGTAATGTTGTTTGTTATTTTTAAAGTATACATATATATTGTCTTGAGAACACGCCGACAAGTCTAGAAATTAGACTTGGCGTGACTCATAATCATTGTTTTTTTCTTTTTTGTAGTATTTTATGTTTTTTATTATTTTTCAATAAAAAAAATAAATAAAAATAACTTTCTCCTTGACACACGAGTGCTTGCACTCTGGTAAAGGGAAATATGTTTTTTCTTACTGTGCATCTTTTTCTTTATTTTTTGATTGTTTATTTTTATATATGTATTATAAATTTAATAAAATAAAAAAAATAAAATATGGCCCGGGGTAGTTTAAACGTTGGACACCCATGCTACTGTGCAGTCTGGAAGCTTGACAAATGATCTCGCAAACATCTGGACCTATGAAAATATGGTAGCGGTGAATTGGTCTGACGCCTTCGCTAATGGACCAAGGGATGAAAAAAATAGCAAACGCCCCGACTGAGATGCTGTTATTAATCTCTGATTGATGGCCGAAATAATAAGGCAAAAAAACTGAAGGTAAATTGGAGTGCGTCGTCTGAACAAATATTGGCGAATTAAATGCGGGATTAAAGACATGGACATGGAAAGTAGAATTAACGCGGTTGAAATGAGGTCACTGAGACGAATGTGTGGTAAAACGGTGTATGACAGAATAAAAAATGAGGATATTAGACGAGAATTTATGATTGAAAAAGGTATCGTAAGTAAGATTTTTATTTATTTTTTTATTTATTTAAATCACCTCAGCGACGTGGACATATTAAATTCAAAATTGTTGAATAATTTCGTGTTTACCAATTTCACGCATCTATGTACATCCTACATATCAACACATAATTATTTTTAGTTTATATTATATGCTTTCTTCCAGCTTGAGTATTTTTTGATTTATTTTCTTATTTCTACTTTTTGCCTATATAACTTTAGCTCTTACAAGAATAATTTGATGTTGAATTTATCTCTTAAATTTTCAATTTTTACATTAGTTTGTGTATTTTAATTTTAACCAAAATAATTTAAAAATATGTATTTTTTGCTGCTTGCTTGTTCCCTTTACTTTTGCTATGAAAATTGAAAATTTTAGCCTGGGTAATATTTGATGTTCCTTTTCTCATCGTGTTTCGAATGTACCCGCCCTTTGATAATGAAAGAAATAATTAATAAATAAAATAAATAAAAATTTTGTTTAGGTATTACTTTTTTATATAAGTGAAAACATGTATTTAGGCATGAAACTGTATGTATCATTTTTGTTATTATTATTATGTATGCTGTATGTTTTCCGAATAAAAAAAAATAATAAAAATAAAATGATAAAAAAAAAAAATAATTAAACTCTACACAAACTACACTAGGTAAAAAATTACAATGAGTAAGCTAAATATATAATTGTTAAACTATCCCTAACTATTGTCAATTACTTGTGGCAAACAAGCATTTATGCTTAGTTTAGGGAACGTAGGAAGATGTATATGTAGGTACTTGTTTAACAAGGACATATTCATTTTATATTTAAATCAAAACATATAAGTAATAACATACTGGGATGAAAATAAATGCCCTAAGGTGGTTTGGTCACATAGAAAAAATGAGTGATGAACGTCTGACAAAAAGTATATAAGGCTGATAAAAGAGGAACGAAAAGTAGGTCGGCCAAGAATAATTTGGCCAGGAATGTATGTCAAGAGAGAGGAGTCTGGCGTTCGGTTCTCTCTGCCTACCCCAAATAGGGAAAGGGCGAGATGGTATGGTATGGATAAAAAGTCGACATTCAAAATTTCAATGGCAATGGCATTATTTATTTGTATTTATCACACCATATTTATAATGACAACAATAAGTAGATTACTGCTGCCCAACTAGGAAATCCTGTTCTAGGGCTTGCAGTTTACAATTTATATTGACAATTATATGCAATTATGAACCAGGTGATTTTTCCCGTTCCACTTTCATTTGATTTTTATTTCAGAGCCATAGAAAGAGACTATAGTTAACTATGTTGGTGTAATTAATATGAATCACATGGTTCCCAAATCAAATCAAATATTTTTATGTGTTACTCAAAGAGCATCGCAAACACAATACGGCATAGTTACAAATGTTAATAATTTTAATTTTGAATTATTTAAGTAGTTATTGTTGAATACTAAGTATTTGTGTTAGTTCTGTCCTCCCATAATTTATGATATCGTAGGTAAGATGAAAATAAATGCCCTAAGGTGGTTTGGCCACATAGAAAGAATGAATGATGACCGTCTGACAAAAAAGTATAAAAGGCTGATAAAAGAGGAACGGAAATTAGAGGTCGGCCAAGGAAAAGTTGGCACGTTCACATAAATGGAATTTAGAAAAATGGAAGAGAGAGAGGAGTCTGGCGTTCGGTTCTCTCTGCTCACACCGAGAAGGGAAATGTCTTGATGGTATGGTATGATGAATTTCGAATTCTACCGGCTCAGAATAGTGCTTCTACTGTTTTCTTTTATCATTGTTTTCGGTTGAAATATTTATTTTGATTTAAATACCTACTTGATTATGATAATTTGATAATGTAAATACTTGATTATGATAATTTTATAATTTAAATACTTGATTATGATAACTTGATAATTTTTCAATGGCATTTTATGAAAGTGATGTGCCATTTAGCAATTTGAAAATAAAAATATCAAATATTAGTTTCCTGAGCATGGTATCACTTTGAAATATTTGAATGTTAAAAAAATGAGAAGCACTATTCAGATATCCTTCAAAATTATTCTCCTTTTTCGATTACAGATATAAGTACCTACTCATTCGATTATTTTCAATTTGTAAATATAATACCCGCTTAGACCCCATTAGATTTTGATGAATATCTTCTTCTTCTTCTTCTTCAGCCAGTTTTCATCCATTCTTGGACATAGGCCTCCCCTTTGATCCTCCACAACTCCCTGTCTTGGGCACACTGCATCCATCTCCCTCCGGCACATTTCTTGATGTCATCAGACCACCTTGCCTGGGGTCTGCCAACACCTCTTCGGCTTGTTCTCGGTCGCCATTCTAAGATCTTTTTGATCCATCGTGAATCCTGGCATCTGGCAATATGCCCAGCCCAGCTCCACTTAAGGCCAGCGACCCTTTCCGCTACATCGGCTACTTTGGTTCTTTGATGAATATCTAATTAGTGTTATTCGATTTTTTAACTGTAAAATAGTTTAAAGTGACCCCAAGCTCAGGAAACTTAGATTTGATATCTTTATTTTTTAATTGCTAAAAAGACACATCAGATTCATAGTGGCATTGAGTATTTATTTTATTTTATTTTTATTTTTGGTAAATTCACAGAATTACATAACATTGTTCACAAAATCATGAAAATATATATGTATTCCAATTACGATTTTATACGTGAAATATTACAAATGCAATGCTTGGTACAAAAAGTATTTACAAATAAAATAAACTAAACTATCTTGATAGAGAAAATAACAATAACAATAAATCAATTTACAAGCGAGAATAAATACATAGAATAATTATACAGAAAACATATCACAACAAATTGATTAAGTAAAATAAGTAGAAAAATCAAGATGCACAATCTTTCAAGACTTACGTCAGAAATTTCATCATGTATAAAATATATGAAAGAGAAAAAAATATATCTGTGTTACGGTGAAGTTAATATTCAGTTACAATATCATGGACTGACCTGAGGATCTGTTTGATTTTACTAAGATAAAGTATCAAGTTTTCATAATTAAATATTTGAATCAAAATCGCTACTCCCACCACCACCCGCTCCGCATATGGGGACTGTCAACGGCCCCTTCGCAGAGCACTAGAATGAACAGCAAAAAAAAAAACAATGCATGGCACGAAGATTAGCTCATGGAACCGTCTATATTAGCATTCTCGGAACCATGGTGCAAAAAGAACAAGCAGCAAGTGCAAGTCGAGATGCACACCTGCGGACTGTCGACGACTTCAGATCCATATAGGGCATCAGAGAAGTGACCAAGATCTCTGGAAACAAAAAGTCAATGGGAATCTTCGGATCATAAGGCACAAACAAAATCATTGAACATGAAAATGCTGAAAGTTTCCCATACAAAATTCGAATACTTTGAGTTACTTAGCAGGGGAGAGTATAGTGTTGGCCACAACCCACTCGTTTTATATATATTTTTTTAAGTAAAATGAAATTTATTAAATGTTCCATTTTATCATTGTTAAACTGTCACATTATTACGTGACGTCAAACTATAATAATAATATAATAATAATAATATTTTTATTAAAAATAAAAACACAAACAAATACAATAATAACAGTATAAACAAAAAAAAAACAATAACATCAATTAGGAATTCTCCCCGAAAATAAGAAAACCTTGTGCTTCGGGGAGGAAACTGTTTGACATAGTTATAATTATAGGATTTATTGATTAGGAGATCACGATTTTTTTTGTCCAGAAACCTCAAATGAGTGAAATTGTATATTAGTGTACTAGTGACATATTACGTGATAGATGTAGATTACCCAAATGTCTAGTAGGGGAGTTATGCACAGCCACAGTTTCTCCTTTTTTTGTCCAGAAACCTCAAATGAGTGAAATTGTATATTAGTGTACTAGTGACATATTACGTGATAGATGTAGATTACCCAAATGTCTAGTAGGGGAGTTATGCACAGCCACAGTTTCTCCTTTTTTTGTCCAGAAACCTCAAATGAGTGAAATTGTATATTAGTGTACTAGTGACATATTACGTGATAGATGTAGATTACCCAAATGTCTAGTAGGGGAGTTATGCACAGCCACAGTTTCTCCTTTTTTTGTCCAGAAACCTCAAATGAGTGAAATTGTATATTAGTGTACTAGTGACATATTACGTGATAGATGTAGATTACCCAAATGTCTAGTAGGGGAGTTATGCACAGCCACAGTTTCTCCTTTTTTTTCCCGCTAAAAAGCGATTTTGAGTCACTAGACACGGACAAATGGTGTTATCAGGGGGGTGGAGCGGATCAGGGTGTTTTTATATTTGTAAAGATATACAGTGTGATTATTTTTGTTGCAAATTGCCTTAAGGGGGCATATAAACCTAAACACCTGTGGCAGACCACATCTCGAAATTTCTTTCGAGCGCGCGCCTAGCGACGGCAAGTAGGTACATTTGTTTATCGCTAGGCCGAGTTCATCGCCCGCAACGTCAAACAAGTGACAATACTCCTCAACTGGGTATGACACTTCAAATAAATTAATCTAGAAAGTTCGAGGACATTGAACTTGCTACCCCCAGCGCAGCACTATTTAAGGGAGTCTACACCTCTACACGTCGTCACTTCATTTCCGTATTTCCGTCACTTCGATTCGTCACATCACGCCGCCGTTCTCGACCACGCCGTCTCGCCGACACTTCGTCTCTCGACCACCGGTCATCTCTCGACCCCGCGAGCACGAATGGTACTTCACCATGCGAAGATTCGGACACTTCGAACACACCCGCTAACTCGCTCGTTATACCTACTCATCGTGAGAAAGTTCCTTTGTAAGTTATTTCATCAATTGTAAATTTACCCTTAAGCAAACTATTAATTGTGATCAATATACTCATTGTTACTTTTGACCATTCTTTCTTCTTCTCTCTAACCACTGTCCTTGTGTTCTTATTTCAAATCATATCCTCTTGGGATATAGTAAACTCTCTTTACTGGTAACCCCTCTGGTTACCACCTATATTTAATAGTAACCACTCTGGTTACTAACTACGTTTGATTGGTTACCAATCAGCTTTACATCCTTATTTGATATCAAATTTCTCATTCATTCATTCATTCATTCATACCAATACGGCATATCCCACAATGTGGGGTAACCAGCGAAAGGTGTGCGGGTGTACATTGCCTTATAAAAGGGAGCACAACATATCTGTGTATACCCACACACCAGTCTCGTCTCACCTAAAAAGGCACTATATTCAGAATGAGTGGTGAACCTCATATATGTTAAAACAGTTTGTTTCTTAAAAAAAATACCATAAGTATTGTCAACATTTCTCTAGTGAATGTTTGTCACACAATTTTAAAATTCAGCATGAATATTCCCTAAAAGAGAGAAAATATATATTTTTTAATTACTACATGAATTTTTGTCATAGAGAAATAAATCTTTTATATGCTTAAAGATTGTATACAATAATTTCAAGGCTTTTCATTTCAAGTAAGGTTTGTTCTTAAAATGCAAAATGCAATCAACAAATTTTTGGTATCCGATAGTTAAAGTCACCTATAAACCCTGTTTACATTGACCATAATTCCGAAGATGTCTTAAATGTTGGACACCTTTGAAAGAAAGATACTGCGTAGAATATGAGACCCCGTGAAGGATGGCGACAAGGAATACCAACGGACAAGTGAAGTTTAAAGATATAAGTATTATTATCTAACCACGAAAATCTCTCATCTAGCAGTTTGCACTACATGATGATTTTTAGGATTGGGTTAGAATACTTTTTAATAATCAAGTATTTTTTACCATTATCAATTAAAGAGTTAATTAAAAAGTCTGTTTCAATTATGATGGAGTTACAAAATGGAAAGTGCCTCATCCTATCATCTTCTAGGAAGTGTCCAAGAATAAGAAAATATTGAATAATAATAAATGGTGCATTAAATAATTGACAATTAAAAGATCATCCTGTAGTAGGACCAGTCTAGAGTTTTTGGTGCATCGGCCTCAGGGCCGCCTGGAGGTCGCCGCGTTCACCGACCGGCTGGGCGTCGCTCCCATCGTGTTGTTGTATTATTTAAGGGCGCCGAAGGGCGTCGCGGTGCCTCTGCAACCCCCCCCCCCCCACCCCCCTCCCCCATCCAGCCCCTACTAAGGCACCATGCAACCATTACCCACCTTCGTGAGGCGATCGAGCACGGTAGATCGCCTACAACCCTATCTGAAATCTGGACCGTTCCCATGCGCAAATTGGGCCATCGAGATTATTTTGTTTATTTGTTTTTATTATTAAAAGGACAATACACAGTACATACATACGATAATGGTATATCCCAGAATGGGGAGTAACCAGCGACAGGTGTGCTGGTGTGCACCTTAAAAAAGGAAGTACGACAAATGCGTGAATACTTACACATCAGTCTCGTCTCACCTAAAATGGCAACATACAGAATGGATGGTGAACCTTATTGAGATGTTAATTTTCCCATTGTATTTTCGATTACCCGGCTCTTACGGGACACCCGAGTGGAAACACTATTCAAAGTCGGTGCCTCACAGCAAAGTTGATATGTACGTAAGATGTCATTTTAAGATTATCTTTTTATAAAAGATTAAAGATGTTCCTCTTATATATTGATTCCTGAATGCTATTCTTCCTACACAAGATAAAATATATTGATTAAATAACTTGGCTTCCTTAATTTTTTCTATTTATTTTTATTTCTTTGTGGAATTCCGTTAAAACGGGTCACCAATCTGAGCCATGATGTGAACGAGCTGTTAACTAGGTTTGCGGACATGACGTAATAAGGCCACGTCTACCCAAATAGATCTGAAGACTTTGTGCAGACAAGATGTAATGAGGCCACGTCTAGCCAAATAGATCTGAAGATTTTGTACATACAAGATGTAATGAGGCCACATCTACCCAAAAAGATATGAAAATTTTGTGCGGACAATATATAATGAGGCCACGTCTAGCCAAATGTTTTTTAGATTTTGTGCGGACAAGATGTAATGAGGCCACGTCTAGCCAAATAGATCTGAATATTTTGTGCGGACAAGATGTAATGAGGCCACATCTACCCAAATAGATCTGAAAACTTTGTGCAGACAAGATGTAATGAGGCCACGTCTAGCCAAATAGATCTGAAGATTTTGTACATACAAGATGTAATGAGGCCACATCTACCCAAAGAGATATGAAAATTTTGTGCGGACAATATATAATGAGGCCACGTCTAGCCAAATAGATCTAAATATTTTGTGCGGACAAAAAATTACAAGGTCACATATTGCTTAAGGGATCTGAAGATTTTGTACAGACAAGATGTAATGAGGCCAAATGGATATGAAGGTTTTGTATATACAAGATGTGATGAGGCCACGTCTATCCTCGCATCTCTCGGACCCAAAGGGATCCGAAAATTCTGTGCGGACAAGATGTAATGAGGCCACGTCTAGCCAAAGGGATCTGAAGACTTTGATGTTTGGAGTTGAGAGTACAGACGTAGGTAGGGTGGTGTGCTGTTTATGTGTTAACTGATTGGTGTGGTGTGTGCTTGGTAACACCCTGCCAGACACACAGGCATACATACATAACTAGTTTCTTTGCTCCTTGTGGTCGCTCTAATCTAGTCTACTCGCTGCCTCCTAAAGATGTAAGTTTTCTCAATTTCTGTGCTAAATGTATTGATGTATATATCCATGTACATTGTAACTTGGTTGGTTATTCAACGCTTGAATAATCACCAGACCATTTGTGTTATCGAAGTAATATATTTTAATTTTTCTAAGTTGATTATATTTGTAGTGTTACTGATGGATAAAGTAATATGAAAACGAAGGAAAAATTCTTATAATGTCCAGTGATTTTAAAAATTCTTATAAGATTTTGGCGGGTAAAAGATGAAGGGTTATTCTGTTAGGGTACCCTGCGTATTGTAATCTAGAGAATCTGCTCGAAACGTTGGTTGTTAAAAGACAGTCATTCTCAAGACTACAATACGCGGGTTACCTCAGAAAATAACACGATGAAATATGATAGTACCCTAGAAAATAACATGATGTAAATATGTAACATAATAAAATGATAGTCAATCATTTTAATACGCACAGAAGTAAATTATTATGCACAGGCAGCACCATGATAAAAATGCCAGGTTTTGCTAGTTCCTCGTAAAAATTAAAAAGAAAATATGAGCATCGTATACTTACTTCTACTTCTTGTTCTTCTGTAGTCTGTTTTTTCCATTCTTGGACATAGGCCTCCCCCTTGATCCTCCACAACTCCCTGTCTTGGGCACACTGCATCCATCTCCCTCCGGCACATTTCTTGATGTCATCAGACCTGACCACCACCTTTACTTACTTATATAAAAAAAAATATTATAATAATAAAAATAAATTGTTGTCTCTAATGAAAATATATTGTTTATATTTACCGAATTAAATTTTGAGACTTCACGTGGCTCGGGTTGGTTGGAAGAGATTTCCCCATGACAATAAACCCACATTTGTGTACTTGCTGTAGATACATTTAAGTTTTATTTTAATTTATACAAGTTAATAACTCAATATGAATTTAATAAAATTAACAATATTAAATTATTTATGTTAGCAAACATCCTGCTTATCACTTTAGTAACGTGTCGTGTTTAAAGACATGTTCGTATGTGTGTCTAAATAAATTCTCGATATTTTTATAGGGCATCGCAAAAATAAAGTATCTTTTTCATATAATACCGCTTACGTTAGATTGATTGATGATAACAAATTGACGATATTAATTACTGTCTAATAAGCTATTAGCAAACCGCAAGAACACGACATCCGCCAATATTTACACAAGCGGCGGCGCTTTAAAAACATTGTTTTCTTTCTCGATTGCCTCTTCGTAACCGCGCTGTGTTAAAATACCACCCCTGGTAGGAACTAATTAATGATTCAAGGCTGCCATGTTGCTACCCCTACGTAGGTATACATGTGTAATAAATTAAGGGAATGTTGTGTGAATTTCAAAGTTGCCATTCAAAAATCCAACCTTGTAGTATGCAAGTGAGATTTAGACAGGGCAGAAGTCACAGGATAACATATTAGATGATGGGTGGAGTGGTCAGAAGACGCGGGTCCAAATTTCACCTCGATCGATTTTGTCCAAACATTAACACGTCCAAACGACCCACAGCTGCATCTTTTCATGACTCTAAAGATAAACACGACATTCAGACAAAGACATTACTACTATTTAGCTGAAAAATATTTAATACGTTAAAAAAGAAATAAAGGACATACAGTTGGGGAATATTTGGAAACTTAAGAAAGCAATAGAAACATGGATCAATCTTCTTCTCTTCTCTGTGTCCTGTATCTCACTCTGGAGAATGCCTCTCTGTCCTGTGCCATTCGGACCAGCTCTCCTACCTGCATTATTCCAGTTCACTGTCGGATATAGCGCAGCCAAGACATCTGCCTTTTCCCAACTCCACGATGACCCTCAATCTTGCCCTGTATTATCAGCTGAAACAATTGATGCTTTTCTCCTCGCAGAATGTGGCCCAAATATGATACCTTACGAATTATTAGATTTATCAGGAGTTCTCTGCTTGTATGTGCTCGACGCAAAACTTGTACGTTGGATATTAAATCTGTCCACGGTATTCGAAGCATTCTTCGATGAATGCACATTTCAAACGCTTCTAACCGGTTCATTGTATTAACTTTAAGCGTCCAAGTTTCGCAACCATACAACAGGACGGACCAAAGATAGCACTTTATCATTCTCTGACGGAGTTTCAAATTAAGGCTGTCATTGCAGAATAGTGTTCTCATCTTGTTAAAAGTATTTCGTGCTTTAAGAAACAATAGCTCAATTTTTTTTATAATTGGTATAATATTTAAGAAGAAAAAATGCAAGTAATTTTCTGCCTCCTCTAAACAGGCTCAGCCTAGTAAGGTGGTTTATATACAAAAAAAGTTATATACCTAATATAAATTATTTTGATATGTATTTTTTTTATATTTATTGTTTGTCTATTTACTATAAATCCCTGGTGGAATAACATGGACATAAGAAAGCAGAGTCGGACAGAGTTCGACTTAATTCGCAAGAAAGCATAATATTAACTTTTAAATTTAATGCAGTTTAAATGAGATCGCTAAGAAGAATTTGTAATAAGATGATATAATACCCCGTATTCACTAACTATTGTAACTAAAATAGGAACATACTAAAATTATAGATTTTAGATTTATGGTCTTATTTCAGCGTTATAAAATAACAACTTGGACTAAATAGAATAGGAACGTACCTATATTGGCCGGAACATTCTTAAAAAGTTACTGAATTAGACGTATTTTGAATAACTATGAAAATTTCATAATTATTCATAATACGTCTGATCCAGTAACTTTTTAAGAATGTTCCGGCCAAAATAGGTACGTTCCTATACAATTTAGTCCAAGTTGATATTAAATAACGCTGAAATAAGACCGTAAAATATAAAATCCACAATTTTAGAACGTTCCTTATTTAGTTACAATAGTTACTGAATACGTGGTATTATGGCGGAGTAAAAAACGAAGGCACTAGGATTTAAGGAAGATTCTCTAATAGAATGAAAGTGAACACTTTGAGATGGTTTAGCCACATAGAAAAAGGGAAGAACGCATTACGAAGAAAATATACAAAACTGTAATGACAAAAATTGACGGGGTTATCCAAGAAAAGAATTTTAGAGTTGTAGCCAAATATCTTGATCTTTTAGCCGAGAAGCGGGACGATTTGCACGTAAACCAACGAAGCAAATATATACAAATTTGCGCTCTGCGCAACCGGAAGCTCGTTCAAGATTTTTGGCGAAAATTATACGACACTGAGAACGGTATTCTTAAAAAGGGAAATGTTGACACTTGACAAAAGCATTTGTTAGCCTATTGGCTGCGTAACATCAAACCGTGGAGGAGCTGTTTCAAGCCACTGGAGAAATTGTATTTTGAAGTGATATTTCAGCCTTAGGAAGACCTTGCAAGACACAAGAAGAATTTCTAATTGTTACAATACGATAGCAGAGGTATTTTAGACATATTGAAATATAGGCGACCAACGACTGAAATAAACTGTAGAAAAAATATATTCAATGAAATGTAGCTTTTATCTTGATAGCATTATTTAATAAGGCCCTGAAATACACGATTATACATGTATCAAGTCTAGACAAATCTAATATGAGTAAAAACCCTCATTTTTTTCCTCCGAAATTCTTGTCAATTAGTGTCTGGATAAAAGCAAAATTTCTCTGCCTTTTTGACATTGACGCATGCACTGTACTTATTATTTGAGTTTTGTTTGTATAGAGATACGTGATGTGAAGGGGACAGCTCTAGATGAAAAAGATAAATATTTTATTTTTTATTTTATTTTACTTCTCGGGCAAATAAAAGGTACTATTTATTTATTTATTTAATATTGCTTCTCGGGCAACTATGTAACAGTTACTATGTCAAATATTAATTTAACACGCACCCAATAACAAGTTGCCACATTCTGGAGACTTACGATATTAATCGTCTCACAGATCCAGACTGAAAACACAATTAAAAACTGTGTCTCCACCGGGAGTAGAACCCGGGACCTTTGGATCAGCAGTCAGATACCTAACCAACTGAGCCATGAAGGCCGACATATGTGAATTATATGTAAATACATTCCATCACGTCGTATCCATTTTATTGGAGCAGGGGGGGGCGAAACGAACGTCGGACTCCTCTTTCTATTTATTGCTTCAATCATGTCCGTGTATCGTAAAAGTTCACACACACCCTCACCCAAATATACACAAACATGGTTGCATTTTTTAGTTTTAACTTACTTATCGGGTCCAGACTTTAGGCATTGCCATCCAGTATGCAGCGACGTATATCGCCTTGTTATTTGCCATCAGTAGATTTCATATTACATGCATTTTGCATCAGCGGGCATTGTCATAAGTGAAAATCACTCTGCACCTCTCCGCAGTCGCAGCTCGTGTCCTCCCCTTCCAAAATCCTCACCCCTGCTGGTTACTTTTGCACCTAGTCACCCCAACCCATGGTCTGTTCAGTGTTTTCCACGTGGGGTAGCTCAAACAATGCACGGTGTTTGTGCTTTCGGATGGCATCATCCATGGATTGTCGCCAAGTTCCTGCCTCCACAATTCCTCTCTACGCTTTTCTGAAGAGGTTGTAAGGTCAATTGTGACCTTAAGGAAGCATTTTCTCGATCTTAGTCTCGATCTCATCCGGTGATCGTAATGAAGATGTCTAGGGTCGTGGATCTGCTTGTGTCTTTCTGTGTCTTCTGCCACCTTTCTTCTTGTAGTTGGGGGAGCGATTCCGATTATGGGGTATAATTTAATTACCGCAGTTTTAACATTTATCTCATTTATGATTCTTTGTTTTTTCTTATACTAATAAATTATGGTAATAATGTAAACATGTAATTGATGCTGAGCATGACTGTTTTTCATATTGTGGATCACCAGTTATTTTTGTCCAGTCATTTTTTGTGTACTTTCTTCTCTTCTTCTTCTTTTTCTTTGCCTTATCCCACTATAGGTAGGGTCGGCTCTCCTAATCCTTTGGCGCCACGATGATCTATCCTGTATTGTCAGGGTTGGGATGTGGGCTTTATCCATGAGCTTACTCATATTACACCACCACGTGGATATTGGACGTCTTTTTCCTTTTCTGTTTTCTGTTTAAATAAAATAAATAAAAATAATGGGTGTGATGCACGTTTTTATTATATTCGAAACTATCTCGAGGCATTCTCATTTCACCTACGATATTTCTTTTAATCGTTCATTCCCGTCTTATCTCAACTTTAATGAAGGCAACAAATCGTTATATGTAATTGTTTTTTTTTGTTATTACAAATACAATAAAATAACATTTGTAGGTATATTTAATTTATTTATCAAACAATTTGTTTCCGGAAAATTAGACATTGCATGTTAAACATTATAAATATATATGTACATTTGGTATTTCATTATAAACAGTTTCACCTTACCTCATTAGACCTAAGTCTGTTCTGAATTTAGTTCGTTTGTAACTAGGCCGGGTGTGTTCCGAGGTGGTAGAATAGTTACATAATATTTAATTTTATTGATTTTATAGAACCAACAGTTTACAATATGATTTTACAGTAGGTATAATTATATAAACAGGTTATATAATTATATTAACATAATCATAGTAAGTTGTTTTTTAAATTTGAATTTCATTTAACTACAGCGCTTCGAGCGATTGCCTATTTGACCCATCCCTTGATCAGGGCCCTGTTCTTTTCGTAATCCCTGCGAAATATTTCAAGTGAGATGTTACCCACACGTAGTCAGATGGCTTCTGGCTTGTACTTACCTACCAATCTCCCGGATAATGTTATTGTTGTAACATTTGCGGTGGGTATTATGTTGATTTTATTAACACGCGGTGGCGGAAAAGGAAATGATACTATATTTGTTATGTCGACAGTCGAGAGGAACAAAAAAGCGTTGATCTTTTCGTGTGTATGGCGTATGTGCTTCGGATATAAGTAAGGATGGGTCGATGGCAGAGCGGTTAGCGCGCTGGGCTAGTAATCCAGTGGTCGCGAGTTCGAATTCTGCCTCGACCGATTTCGTTCACCTATATATCAAGCATTTATTTTATTTATTTATTTTTTTTATTTATTTATTAAAATCCTTTTTACAAGTATAATAATAAAAATAAGTACAATATAACTTTATACAGTAGTTTATAAAAATTATAAGTTATACTATAAGTAAGAAAAGATTTATTTGCTTATTTTAGGTAACGTAGGAAGATGAATATGTACTTGTTTAACAAGGACATATTCATGTTTTATTTAAAAAAAATATATGTATATATTATTTTCTAGAAAATGTTATGATGATAAATTATGCACAAATTTACTGCTTATTAATTCTTACATAACATAACGACATACCCCAAAATGTGGGGTAACCAGCGACAGGTGTTAATTACCTAAAGGAAGCACGACACATGCGTGTATTAGTCTCGTCTCACTTAAGGCAACGTTCAGAATTTAGTGATGAATCTCATTGCAATACCTCATTCTGCTTGAATTTGAAATTTACTGTTTTTCAGAAAAAATAAACTTTTAGTTAAGTAGCTATCTTATAAGTACTAATAAAAAATGTGTGGGTACTTTGATATTAAACAAAAAAAAACAATGTTGTGGTCAGCAAATAACTTCAAATTACAAAGTTACTATGGCGTATAAAAAATACATCAATACAATGGATTAAATCAAAATACATCAATACAATGGATTAAATCAAAATACATCAATACAATGGATTAAATCAAAATACATCAATACAATGGATTAAATCAAAATACATCAATACAATGGATTAAATCAAAATACATCAATACAATGGATTAAATCAAAATACATCAATACAATGGATTAAATCAAAATACATCAATACAATGGATTAAATCAAAATACATCAATACAATGGATTAAATCAAAATACATCAATACAATGGATTAAATCAAAATACATCAATACAATGGATTAAATCAAAATACATCAATACAATGGATTAAATCAAAATACATCAATACAATGGATTAAATCAAAATACATCAATACAATGGATTAAATCAAAATACATCAATACAATGGATTAAATCAAAATACATCAATACAATGGATTAAATCAAAAACCCATAGATACAACAGGAGTCATATAAAATATTCTGTCAAAAAAAACCAATCTTAAACACTAACTAATTTCTTAATTTCTCAATAGATGGCGTTACAAAAAGGCTTTTCCGTTTATCCATAGATGGCAATAGTATAGTTCCTTATTTTCAAGTAAATTGTTACACGCTATTCAAATATATAGAACTTTCAAAAATTACATTGATAAGAGAACTCAATAAGAAGTCATAATTGGTGAACGTTGCGCAAGCTCATAAAGTGATCACGTAAACCAGCCGATGACAGGTCGTAAGCCCTGTAGGTGCCTCGAGTTCCTGGTTCTTCTACAATATCCCAACTTCGTCTCTATTGAGATGTTAAAAGAAAAATAAATAAAAAAAAATAGAATAAAAAAAAATGTTTGTCAATAAAAATCTTAAACACATCAATTAAAGCAAGAAAAAATAACCCGACTGAAATAACATTTGCCATGTCGAAAATAACCGTCGGACCCGAGTGAAAAAATGTCAAATTATTGGACTTGGAAATTTTTTTTTTTTTTTGTTGGCTCTTCACCCGTTAAGAGTGTTCTCAGCCATCTAAGTTAAAATATTAAACTGTCAAAATAGAGAAACCTAAATTATTTTTGTATATTTATTTTACTTCGATCAATTTAAATTTTATGAACAGAGTTAAATTTTAATGTCATTAATTTTGATGAATTTTTTGAGCAAAATGTTTACCTGCCTGGAATTGTAGCTCAACAATGTCCTCACATTTGTTGGCATTGGAACCCCAATCTCTGTGAGGTCGGTAAAAAAGGACGGATACCTATCGTTTATGGGGCATTCAAGAAACAAATGATCCAGTGTCTCATCACCAATCATACATTCGCAGAGACTGCTATCAATGATCCCTATTTTTTTTAAATGCTCTCTGGTACAACAGTGTCCCATGCGGATACGACACATAACGCTGATGGAATGTTTGTCAAAAGCTTTATCATGGAACCATGGCTTATTGACAATTGTTTGTTGGGTCGTTTTGTAAAGTCTACCCTTTTTCAGTGAGCTTGTGTCCCAATATAACTGCCATTTATTCATCAGACGGTTTTTTGCGATTGGTAGGAGATCGTTTTGTGTAATATTGGGATGTGTCCGTGTGTTTCCATATGTTGCTCTCTTAGCCAATTCATCCGCTTTCTCATTTCCTGGTATACCACAGTGACTTGGTATCCATGCCAGACAAAGTTTTCTGTTTTGGTTGCATATTTCTTTAATTTTTTTCCATATATCTATACAGTAGTGGTCATCACTATACAAAATAGGGGATTTAGAGAGTTTTTCGAGTGTACTTAAGGAATCGGTCAATATTAATGTCTTTAAGAATCGTTTTTTATTTGCATAGTTCAAAGCCTCTATTATAGCTATACATTCTGCTGAGAATATTGTAGAATCTTTATGGAGAGTCAAAAGTAATTCAACTTTATCTGAATCACTAAATACTGCTGCTCCAGTATTGCTTTTGCAGTCCATTTTTGATCCATCCGTATAAAGTATTTTCCAGTCATTCCATTTGGATTCAATTACGTGTTTAAGTCTTTTAGATGCAAAAGCATCTGGAGTTATTCCTAATGAGTGGATTATGTTTGGCGGCTCGATTAAATTTTGATAGGGTAATGAGTAAACTGGGAGTGTCTCAGATTTAATGAAATCCGATGAGTATTGGTCTAAAAAGGTGAGGCTATTTACAAGAGGAGGGGAGATTTTATGTTTCCAAAATGGTGATTGATTTGTGAATATTTTAAGCATAGCGATTTTTCTAATTAGAGGGTGGAATTTAATAATATTGCATTTTAAAACAAATTTATCTGACAGATACTGTTTTCTCAGCTCAAGTGGTGGGTCCACGGCTTCCACCTGGAGTGCACATACCGGTGTCGATTTCATAGCGCCTAATATAAGTCTCAGACCTTCAAATTGTATTCTATCTAAGCGTTGTAAATTTTTCTTGGAAATTGGACTAAGTAAAAACGCTCCATAGTCGATTTGACTGCGAACGTATGATATATACATTAAACGTAGAACAGAAGGGTGACCTCCCCACCAAGTACGGGTTACAGCTCGCATTGCATTTAGTCCAGACTGACATTTGTTAATGATATGTGTAACTTGAGAGTTCCAAGATAGTCTGGAATCCAAAGTGATACCAAGAAATCTTAATTCCGAAGAGACAGGGAGGATAATGTCATTTAGTTGAATTTTTATATGTGGTATAGAGCGTTTTTTTGTAAACATAATGGCTTTACATTTGGGAGGACTGGGATTCAGGCCATTTTCAGATAACCACGAAGAAATATTTTTGAGAGTATTATTCATAATGTTCTCCATTTGTTGGATTTTTTTCCCTGATACATAAATAAAAAAATCGTCTGCATATATCAGTAACTGTGCCGAGGGTAACAGTACATGAAAAATCTCGTGAATATAAATATTGAAGAGGATAGGGCTAAGGACTGACCCCTGTGGCAAGCCTCTGTCGACTTTTCTTTCTTGAGTATCAATTCCTCGAATGTCGAGAATGATTTTTCTATCCAGGAGAATATTCATTATGAAGATGGCTAATTTTAGGGGGATTCCAATTCGGAGAAGTTTAGATTTAAGAAGGGAGAGAAGCACATTATCATATGCACTTGTGATATCTAAGCTTACTCCTATGACCTGTTCTTGTCTAGAGAAAGCTAAAAGAATATCCGTTGTTAAATTGGCTACACTTTCTACTGAGGATTTTTTTTTTCTGAAGCCAAACATATTGTACGGCAAAATATTTTTGTTTTCAACGAACCAATCAATTCGTCTTTTTATAATATGTTCTGTTAATTTAAGCAGAGTTGATGATAATGCTATTGGTCTGTAGTTGACACCTGAATTAGGGTCCTTTAGTGGTTTCAAAATTGGGATAATGAGTTGAGTTTTCCAAGATTCTGGGATAACCCCAGTATCGAACATTATGTTTATTAATTTTAAGAGATATTCAAGAATTTTGTCGCTACTATTATGTAAGATAATATATGGGATCCCGTCTATTCCAGGTGAAGTATTTTTTACCACTTGTAAGACTGATTTTAATTCGTCTATTTGGAATGGGGCATCTAGCCAGTTACTGCTAGTATGTGAATATTGTAACGAGATTTCATCGATGTTAACAGCATACGGTGGGGCCATTTTATTTAAGAAATCTTCTGACCATAGTTTAGGGCATGATTTAGAAGATGGGGTTTTGTATGAGCCACGAAATTTTCTGATATTATTCCAAACTTCTGAAATTGGAACTTGGATACTAAGTGATGTGCAGAAGTCTTTCCACCCTTTTCTTTTCTTGTTTTTGAGGAACCGTTTGACTTTAGCTTGAACATTTTTAAGATACAAGAAATTTTCAAGTGTCATGTTATGCTTGTAGTCTTTATATGCTTGCTTCCTAATTGACGAATGTTCTTCGCACGCTGAGTCCCACCAAGGAGGAGGTAAGGGATACTTTTTGAATTTGGGATTCTTTTTAGGTATAAATTTTTCTGATATTTCAATCGTTTTAATAAATTCATCGTAGCATTCTTGTAGGTTTTCTATTGAGGGGGGAGTAAATGTTATATTGGGGTTGTTGGTGTAATGATTATATCCTGACCAATTAGCTTTTCCAAAATTACAAACATTTTTATCGAATTTGTTGTTTCTTTTGGATTTTGAGTTTTCAATATGAGAGGTATATATGTATCTGTATGACGGTTGTGAATAATGCAAAATTATTGGAAGATGATCACTATTGAATGGGTCAGAAAGTATTTTCCAATTCAAGTATGGAGCAATATCGGGACTACATATTGTTAAATCTACTGCGCTGATTCGTTGATTTGGCACAGGGATACGTGTCGGTGATCCGTCGTTAATAATGCAAAGATTCAACTCATTTAGCAGATCAACTATAATTCTACCTAATTTTGTGCATGATGATGAACCCCACATGTTATGGTGAGCATTAAAATCTCCCATAATTATAAAGGGATGTTTTATTCGAGAAATTATGGTTCTTAAAATATTTTTGGTGGGTTGGAAATTAGGAGAAATATAAATTGAGACAAACGTTGTACCATCTATTTCCGCAGCAACAACTTGTGATGGACAATTTATTGGTTTTAAATTTATCTGGTTAAAGAAAAATGTGTCTTTTATTAATAACGCAGCTCCACCTTTGCCATCATGTCTATTATCTTTTAGGCATTGGTAGCCGGGAATTTTGAATGTTTTTTCATCGCGGAGCCAGGTTTCAGATAGTGCCGCTATTTGAACCTGGTTCTCGGATAGCAATTTTAAAATAGAGTCTTTATTAGGTATTGCACTTCTGCAGTTCCACTGGGCAATATTTAAGGCCATTTTGTATGAAAGATTATACAGGGAATTATTGTGCGAGTTACAAGTTTAAGGTCTAATTTGTTTCTGTGATAGAGTTTGAATCGATATCTTCTTTATTTAGGTTGTTATTGAGTATATTGACAGTATTTTGTAAGGTGTTATTAATAAGTGCATCGTTGGACGGTACTGAGATATAGTGTTCTGTGGTAAGGAGTTCATGGATCATATTGTATATGCAATTTAGAATTATTTCTTTACGACTATAATTAATGTCTTCAGGTATTATTGTATCTGGGGTAGTTTCATTTGTTAACGGGAGAGCACATCCATTTTTAGGTACTGGATGGTTTCCATTTGGTGCAATTAATAATGAGTTGATTTGTTTTTTATCCAAGTAAGGGGGGGTATTACTATGTTTTTTAAGATTATTTTTGTTTGAAGGGGTGATTACCCTCCATTTTGGCGTGAAATTATTTTGTGTTTCAATTTTGTTTGAATTGTTGACAGCTTTCGTTTTTTCTGAGTATGATATTTTCACGGAGGGAAACATTCCAGCTGCTTCGATATACGATATACTTTGGTCAGCCATTACTTTCTTAATGTTCCTCTGTCTTGTCAATTCTGGGCAATTTATATCGATAGCCTGGTGATTTCCCGAGCAATGAACACAAATAGTATTTTCTGGAGTTACATTACATGTGTTTCCAAGATGATGTAAAGTGCATTTAAAACACCTAGGTGCTGCAGATTTGCAGTTAGTTTTAGTGTGTCCGTATCTTAAACATTGATGACATTGAATAGTAGGGAATATGTAAGTTTCTACTGGTAGACGATTGTAAAAGAGGTAAAGGTGTGATGGGAGTTTTTGCCCTTCGATTGTGACCACAACAGTTTGAGATGGTTTCCATGTCGGGATTTCAATTTTACGGTCTCTGTAGTTAAGCCTTCGAATTTTTATTATTTTTCCGAATCCCGGAGGGACTTCCAAATTACTTAATATTTCCTCGTCAGAAAGAGATGTAGGTATATCTTTTACAACTCCAAGACGAGTTACGTGAAAGGAAGGTATAAATGGTAAGTAGTTGTTTTGTTCTAAAATTTTGTTATTAAGAAAAGTATTTGCTGCTAAATAATTTTTGAATTCGATTGCAATTGTGCGTTTACCCAACGGCTTGATTTTTTTTATACTATCAATTTTATTTTTGTAGATAAACGAACCGAATGAGATAGCCTGTATTTGAAGACTTTCTCCCGCTACTTTCTTTTGTACATGTACAATAAATGGGGAAAGAGAGGATTCATTATACAGTAAAGAATTCTCTTGGTGTACTGAGGGGTTTATGTTTGGTTTGAATTTTTTGGATACTGAACTATCCAATAATGTATTATCATGATCTATCGGTGTGGACTGGGCCTTACGAGTTTGTTTTGATGGCGTACATTCTAATACATTGTTATCTGTTGACTTGGCAACAACGTTACTAGGTAACATTTCGCTAGCACAGCGCATGAAGCGCCGGCAAATTGTTTGCTTACCTACCTCCACTAAGCAATTGTTTTGACACACTTACAAAAAAAAATAAAATAAATAAAAATGGAACGAACTCACCGGTTACGTGGGGACAATATTTTAACTAAGATATGTTCACATAAGCATTTAAACAAAAATTAACACAAAATATAAGTTTTTGCACCACTTAAAACATCAAAAACACAAAAAATATGAGGAGCGAACTACAAGCGTCGTGATTCATTCAGCGGCAATTCTATCTACCGACTTGGAAATTGGAAAAACTGCGAGTGAAGAAAAACATATCCGGCTAGTTGGAAAAGATCGACGGACACGAGTGAAAAACCATCAAGCCCCATTTCATCCTATATTACACATAGGCATCCCCCCCCATCGTCCTCTTACATACATATGCAAACACACCTTCACACCCACAGATACACTTGATTTTTTGAGTTTATATTTATACTTTTGTACTTTTTAATCCTATAATACCTTGATGTTTATTGAGAATTGATCGTGCAAAAATGAACAGGCTTCGCCTAGTGAGGTAATTAATTCTTCTTCTTATTCTTCGTTTAGTAGACCTGTTGGTCTGTTATTTAAAAACTATGCCTCCTGAGATGACGAAGTCCAACTATCCTTCCATCTCTTGTGTGGTCTTCCAGGTAGACGGTGACCAGGGGTGATTTCATTTGCTGCTTTATACGCAAGTCTATCACTGTCAATTCTGGCTACGTGGTCCCTCCAATGTTATCTTCTGGATCTACTCCATCGAACCATGTCCTCTATTCCACATGTTCATTTGCTGCTATATACGCAAGTCTATCACTGTCAATTCTGGCTACGTGGTCCCTCCAATGTTATCTTCTGGATCTACTCCATCGAACCATGTCCTCTATTCCACATGTTCATTTGCTGCTATATACGCAAGTCTATCACTGTCCATCCTGGCTACGTGGTCCCTCCAATGTTATCTTCTGGATCTACTCCATCGAACCATGTCCTCTATTCCACATGTTCATTTGCTGCTATATACGCAAGTCTATCACTGTCAATTCTGGCTACGTGGTCCCTCCAATGTCTTCTTCTAGATCTACTCCACCGAACGATGTCCTCTATTCCGCATGTCTTTCTTATTTCAGCATTGCGAACACGACCTCGAAGAGTTTTTTCAGTGATTGACCTTCATTTCCGCTAATATTTTTTTTTGGTATAGGTATATAATATATACATAGATAAATAATACAAAAATCAAAATTATTACAGTATTTCTCAAATAAGTACTGTCCCAATTAAGTTTAAAAACTTGTGTTTGGGACAGGAGTAAATTAGGTACATATATATTTACATACATTTTACTTACACATATTATATACGTAGGTATATACCGTGAATTACTTAATAAATGTAAATTAAATTTAGCTTACAGCTACCTGCTACAGATGATTTGATCTTTTTTTATTTTTTGTGATATAGATCATTAAATATAATTTATCTAAAATGAAATTCCATTAAATTATTTAAGTTAAGTTTAAAAAAAAATCCCAGTATGTATGTAGCATATAAAAAAATACATCAAGACTTCAAAATTTATACTGTTAAGCCTTATTTTAAGAAAGTCTTCCTAAAAGTTTATTAATTATCTCTATGTAATTTTATATACAAAAGGGTAAATTATTCGCAGCGTAACAACAAAGTTTCATAACCTCTATAAATTCTCCAAGTTCAATTGTGTTATATGTGTAGGTACATTGTCTATTATATCCGCAGACTGCGTTATCCGGTGATAAAACGGATACACTCACGCACCGTCAATGCGGACCCTTCCTTCTTCCTTCTTACTTGTAACACAACCACCACCACCCTTCCCGTCCTCCGGCACCACTTGGTGACCCCGACCTTGCCAAGCCAAGTGGGAAACTTGCTCTAGGTCGCGTTATCGACCCGGAATTTTACAGCCCTGACATGCCTATCACCAACCGCCCGCCCGCCATCGCGTCGTTGTCACGAACGCGCGATTGTCAAATGGGAAAGGATTATGCCCTGGTTGACAACATCTTGTGCTTGTTATTTATTCGTTTATGTCATTGTGCAAGTGCTTGAAATCATAGTTTATTTATACTGACAATCCTTAAGGGGGGGACTGCTCACTGCTGCCAACGTACCTATTTTTCAATTTGATATACCATCATTATTTTTTATCAAATCGTTTTGAAAAAAATAATTTAGATAGTTTGAGTATTAATAAACAAAAATATACCTTAACTTTTTGATAATGTTCTGTATAAATTCTTGTAGAAATATAATGGCATACCCCGATTTTCAACGTTTATCATATATTTTTGATAAACTATAAGGCGTAGAGTAATATATATTTTTTTTTAATTAAAGAAGAGAAAAATATTTAGAAAAATATGATGTGACGTTGCATTAATGTTTCAGGTTTAGTAAATAAACCTAAAAAACATTTATTTTCCATTCAGCGCCATTACGTAATAATTTTTTTTTTGTTTATTTAGGTACTTAATCTGATGCGTTAATGCAACGTCGTATCATATTTTTCCAGGTATTTTGTTCTTCTTTAATTTATAAAAAAAATATTGCTCTATACCTTATATTTTTTTAGAAATTTAAGATAAATGGCTAAAATCGGGGTATGCTTATTATTTTCCTACAAGAATATATACAGAACATAATCAAAAAGTTAAGGTATATTTCTCTTTATTAATATCCAAACTAACTAGGTTATTTTTTTCAAAATGATTCGTTTAGTAATAATGATGGTATATCAAATTGAAAAAATAGGTACGTTGGCAGCAGTCACCCTCTTAAAACAAGAGCCAAAGTTATAATAAACCTCTATGTGTCACAAAAATGAAAAGAACATTTGCAAAGCGATTTTGTTTTTTTTTTCTGCTCCGAGAATAAACACCATTTTTCAAAATGAGACAAAAGTATATGTTACTATGTCGGAGTATATACACGGTGTATCATGAGGAGTGAATCAACCGAAGTAGGGAGGTAAGGGATCTCAATACCTATCGATTTAACCCGTATGTATGTTTAGCGATATTGGGTGGTCCAAAAGTTATGTACACTTTTGTGAAATTTTAATAAAAATCGGATTTCAAACTAAACTATATCACTGTAGCTAAACTATTAGGTGTACGATCATGATTTTTTTCCTGGGAATAGTTCAATAGTTCAAAAAAGAAAGTGAATTCCTTGAGGTGGTTTGGACATGTTGAAAGAATGACGACTGACCAAAAAAATATACATGGGTGTAAGAGATGGAGTAAATAGCAGGGGCCTCCCCAGAAAGGGATGGTATGGCCATGTGAAAGATATTTTGAAAGAAGGAAATATAAGAAGCTTGAAAAATCGACGAGCATGTATGAGACGATGCATGGATGTAAAGGAAGCTAGGAATGTGTGCAAAAGTAGAGATGCTCGGTTCTCTCTGCTTACTCCTTAAGGGATATGGCGTGATGGTATGTATGTATGTATGTAATAATAATCACTTCCTTCCACCTTGCGCAAGTGGCGAATTTATTGCCATTTAAGGCAATTAAACATAAATATTATTAAATTTTCATCAATAATTTATTTATATAATTCAAAGTACATATATGTAATAGTTCAGCAATAATTTATCTATGCAAACATTTTTATTCGTCAATAATTTATTTATATGAAAAAAATAAAATGTTTGGCAATAATTTATTTATATAAACGTATAATTAAATGTTCGGTGCGTTTATTTTGCTTTTATGCGTCGTTCGTCAAGGTCTTTTCTTATATCATACATAAGCGGTAGCATTACAAGTTTCATATATTATTAACCACGCATAAAACAATGTAGTATACATTTCTTTGAAATTTACTGGAACGTCCTCAAATAGATATATACGAATAATTTTAAAGACCATTATTGTTTATAAATTGAACATTCTGGGGATATTAGGTTGCAGAAATTTCTTGAGATGGGTTAGGTGTTAAATCCGATACCCAGCTAAAAATGGCGCAGCTTCCACGGTTTAAACATAACAGCGTTGCTTTGGTTTTCTTTAAAAAGGAAGATTTTCGTAGTCATTTTCAACGGGATACATATACTCGAATAGAATCCTCGGAGATAGCGTTCCCTTTGAACTTTTTCGAGGATGTGTAAATCTTCTATTTCAATATCGCGTTGTTCATAAATAACCCAGGATATATAAATATGACTTACTTCTTAGAATTTTTTCATTTCTGTGTTGTTCGTCACATTTTTCTAAGTAAGTTTTCTATGTCTAAAAGAGAGAATTAGACAATCGTATCCACCAAGCAAAAAACCCTACACCTTCAACAAAATATCTTCGAATCCAACTAGTATATTTCCTTAAAAACATAACTTTATACTTCTTCTTCTTCTTCTTCGTTTCCTCGATGCTGAGGGTCGTCATCTATGGGGCCGCTAATGTACAGAACTAGTCGACTCCAATCCTCTCTGCCCTTCGCATAATTTGGTCACACCATCGCGCAGGAGATCTGTCTCTACTTCTTTTGCCTGGTACACTTCCTGTGATAACTTTACACTACAGATCCCAAAAAACACGAACCACTAGACATGCAAATAACATTAACTATACTGTGCCTATTATGAGAACCTCATTTGGACAAAGACAGTTTAAATTTACTGGCCCACGTATATTTAATAAACTAGACAATAACAAAAAAAACACCACATCATCTTCTTCTTCAGCCCATTTCCGTCCACTCCTGAACGAAGGCCTCCTCCATTTGACTCCACGTTGTCCTGTCTTGTGCAGTTTGCATCCAGATGTGCCAGCATATCTTGTTATATCGTCCCTCCACCGCAGCTGCGGCCGCCCCACACCTCTCTTTGTCATACGAGGTCTCCAAGTCAGCATTCTCTTTGTCCACTTCTCGTCCGAGCTTCTGGCTACGTGTCCCGCCCATTTCCATTTCAGAGTCGCCACATCATAACTCCTTTAAAATTCTTACAAAAAATATGGCTAATTGCTTCGGACAGGCTCCTTATATACTTTTATTTCCTATATTTCATTTATTTTATTTAATCTAAAACTTTACTTCTTAATCTTTTGTAATATATACAGGGTGTCCCAAAAAGTATGGATAATCGGTAAACCAGGGATAGAGGACCCCTAGGGCTATCCAAAAACCTCAATGTATGTTCTACGATTTTTTGTCGTTTTTGAGTTATAATTTTTTTTCGAATTTCATCGAAAAACTCCGACTGTCACGACATAATTGGTCACAGAGACGCTATTTATTGAGATACACCATTCATTATTTTTTTCAAAATTTTTGAATAGTGTGCGTTTTAGATGTAATAATTTCCTTTATCCAATCTGATACCATATCTTAAAAAAAATGTTGTATCTCAAAAAAAGTCAAATCAGTTAATTGACAAAAATGTTTGAGGGCGATTTAAAAATAGAAGGTCACATAAAAAAATTTCCCAAACATTTTTCAAAAACTTCCTAATTTTATCTAGTATCTACCCTGTAAATTTCATTTTTCTATTACTACGGGATCATACTTAAAAACGGATTGAAAGTACGAGAGGTAGATTCTTACGTAGTGAAATTTTGATACAATAAATTTATCATTCTAATACATGTATTACTCGTAGAATAATAAATGATTATTTTTGTATGGAAATGTATGTATTTCATTACGTGAGATATCGCCATCTCGTATTTTAAAATCGTTTTCAAGTATGATCCCGTAGGAATAGGAAAATGAAATTTACAGGATAGATACTAGATGAAATAAGGAAGTTTTTGAAAAATGTTTGGGAAATTTTTTTTATGTGACCTACTATTTTTTAGTCGACCTCAAACATTTTTGTTAATATTCTGATTTGACTATTTTTGAGATACAACATTTTTTTTAAAGATATTATAACAAATTGGGTATATCAAATTATTACATCTAAAATGTACACTATTCAACAATTTTGAAAAAAATAATGAAGGGTGTATCTCAATAAATAGCGTCTCTGTGACCAATTATGTCGTGACAGTCGGAGTTTTTCGAAAAAATTCGAAAAGAGATTATAACTCGAAAACGACAAAAAATCGTAGAACATGCATTGAGGTTTTAGATAGACCTAGGGGTCCTCTATCCCTGGTTTACCGATTATCCATACTTTTTGGGACATCCTGTATTTTTTTTAAATTAGGTACTTGAATGTAACATTTAACCTTTGTGCACCTTTATATTATTTATCCTCTATATGTAAATACTTTGTATACCCTAATGTATAAAATTAAAAGCCCCAGAACAGGTTTAGTCTAATGGGACGTTTAAATTAACCTAAATATCTACAAATGAGGGTGTTCGTAAACAATTCGGTGAACTGTAGTCATATCTTAGCATACATACGTTTATAACTAAGATTTTTAATACCGTTCTTAAATCATTTTTTTTAGTAGTGCTTATCTATCTTCTTCTAAACAGTTAGCTATTGACGAAACCTAATAAGTAAGACCGTTAGTATTTTGTACCTACAGTAACAGTTGATAAAAGTAAGTCCTTCTATATCAAAGAGACTCTGTAAAAAGGGTATATAAAAAAGATCAGTAGGTATAATAATGACAAAGACATATGTTGTTAAACTCAGTCTTATTCTTCTTCATTTCATACACCCTCAAACAAACTGAAAATAGTATTTCTTCGTTCAGAAAAAATCTCAAAATGCACTTTTTCGCAAATCTTACCAGAGCCAATCAAAAGTAATTTTCGATGTGTGTTGGCAGCCATTCCTTTTCCGTTGTTTTCAGATGTCGGCACTTAAGGCAATCAGCATGTAGTGAAGTTGATAGCGAGGTAGTTAGATAGTCAAGTTGTTGGGTATATATGTATAATGGTGTGCGTGATGCATAGACAACAATACTTAATTGTTGTTGCACTTGTGACGTATCAAGAAAAAGTGTAATCGAGTGCAGTGAAGCTGATCTGCCATGATGTGGAGGTGCATGCACAATAGAGAGTGGACTATTGGCCTACATTTGACGCCAAGTTCTAGGTTCCCATATACATGTAGGTACATAGTTACTGCACAAGCTGATTGGTGCAAGTATATCTATTTACATACATACATATAGAGCGCATGCACTAATCGTGGTAAGTTGATGGCTGTTTGCTGCTGTCCATAACACGACACAAGAAATCTATTTATGATTGAGCAGCGGTAGTTTTTTTTTTAAATGCGTTTATCCAACTGTTGATTCGTTAAAAGAATTTATTTCTCTTGATGAATCGACAATTTACGCGAGATTTGTATGGCCAGGTCCATATTTTTCATGGTTTTCTCAACTTTGAAGTCAAAAAACACCAACTTAGAGGCTTCGCAGCATATATATTCTACATATTAATTAACTCAGAATTCGAGTAGAACATTTAGTATGTCTGTGTGTGTGTCCCTTATAACCTCTGATCCGCTTGATTCACAGAGCCTAAAATTTCAGAAAATATAGAAAATTTTATGCCTTCAAAATCTTTATACTCAAAATTTTGACTGGCGATAGTTTGTATAATTGAAAAATACCATAAACCTTTAATTCTATAAAAAAAAAACATAGATGTTTAGATAGGATAGTTTGGAGATCAGTCCATTTTGAATAAGTAAACAGCTCTATGGTATGTATTTATGGAGAAAAGTCCCCGTAGATATTGTGTAGTGTATACTGCCATACAAATTGTATGAAACAATGTCGTCAATAAATTAAATTTTTACGTAAATCGTTCTAGCTTTTATAGTTTTTGAGATATATGGAAATATTAAGATAAATTTAAAAAGTTGATAATCCCTGACTGAAGCCAAAATTCCAAATTCTCAGCAAAAGAGTTTTGAGGCATAAACTTTCTAAATTTTCTCAAATTTAAGGCTTTGTCAGAAAGAAAAAAAGGAGAGGAAATTCGACCAACTACAGGAATCGGGAATCTAATGGGAAATAAGTCGGTAAGGGAATAAAATTTTTCTTATTTTAAATTCATGTATGAAAAAGATAACATTTTTTTTAATACATAAAAAAAATCATGATAACTGAACTGGCTACCTGCGTTTTAGCCAAACCTTTGTTATCGGTACTAAAATTTCATCTATTTATGACTACTGTTTGGCTGAGGGCACAAAATATTTAGTAGCACAAAACGAAATGTTTTGTAGTCACTACAGTTCGGTTAATTTTAACATGAAATTTTTTTCAGTACATCTTTCACCATAATGAAATGTCCATCGATGAAAAAACAATTAAACTTGTATGTTTTGTGTGGCCAACATTAAAATCTCCACTATTAAACTCCTGTAGTCATATCGTTTGGCATATATATATATATATATATATATATATATATATATATATATATATATATATATATATATATATATATATATATATATATATATATATATATATATATATATATATATATATATATATATATATATATATATATATATATATATATATATATATATATATATATATATATATATATATATATATATATATATATATATATATATATATGTTATATTTGATGTTTTCACGGGTGAAATATGTTATAATATTTTTATCTCGGTTTTCCCGTGTCAGTAGGTCTTGACTAAGACCATTTGTCTTCCGACGTTTCGCCTGAATATCACCAGGCATTTTCAAGGACTTAACGAAAAGCACGCGCGCGACACACGTCTACTCACACTGAAAGCTCACCGTCAAGTGACTCGTAGCGTACAAGATGGCCGCTTATGTCAAATATTGTTAGCGCGACGTGATTGGCTCCTTGTGACACGCCCACCTGCTGTCGTGCTCGTTGGTAATAATATTTTATCATTATTTTTGTGTTGTGATTTATTGTTAATTTTCGTTAAGTCCTTGAAAATGCCTGGTGATATTCAGGCGAAACGTCGGAAGACAAATGGTCTTAGTCAAGACCTACTGACACGGGAAAACCGAGATAAAAATATTATAACATATATATATATATATATATATATATATATATATATATATATATATATATATATATATATATATATATATATATATATATATATATATATATATATATATATATATATATATATATATATATATATATATATATATATATATATATATATATATATAAATATATATATATATATATATATATATATTTCTCTTATCTAGTGACACAACCTGTATATAAACATTATGACAGTGAAATAACATGGCTAAGTATAGGTACTTGCTGATACTGTATAAATCTCGGAAACAGAAGAAGAAAGTGTATTATTTTTCAATCTCTTTTGCTTTATCTGGTTGGCGTGCAACTGCACCAAGTTACACACATAAATATACACACAAATACATAAATAATAACATAACATTGTGTATATTAAAGGTATATAATATGTTGTATGGTGTGTGATGAATCTGTTGAAAAGAAAAAGTAAGACATACCACACATATTACAGTTCGTGTCTGTGGTATTGAATTTTTTGCAAGAAAACGAATTAAGTAGGTACCAGCTTGTTACTTGGGTGTACGTTTCATCTCACGGCAGAATCTCTATTCTATCATTTCATACATCGTGTGATCAAAATCTAATATAATAGTGTAAGGTTTTTAGATGGGTTGGTGACAGGGCGACTAGGGAATTTTAATTTAGGGAATGCATTAACCTCATATTCGTCAAACAACAGTATGAGACTGTACGCTTCAATCTTTGTCTTTATATTTATATTAGCTAGTATAAATACATAGCGTAGCGCTTGGCGTGGAAATCGAGGAACTGCAAGTACTGTCAATACGTGGTGAAGGCTCGCTTTCATATCTCCTGTTGCCGAGCGCTGTTGGGACTGGAGACTCTCGCCATGACTGGCGGGTCTCTGCGTTTGTGGTTGGACTCTTAGGGGTATTGGTATGAAATATGCTCGATAGTCCGATGAGCAGCCGCTCCGGGGATGAAAAGAGGTACAAGCTCTGAAACATTCCCAATGTAGTGACGTCGGAGACTGCAAAATTCTGTTATTATACTAGCGAGCACCTGACTTCTTATTCATAGTCCCAATCCTAGGATTGATTTGCACTCCATCAGCCTCTTCATGTCTTGGTATCTGCTACAGCGCACATCACTAATCATCTGGTCCATATAACTGTCTCTAGGACGACCTCTATAGTTTCTGCCTTCCCTCGGCTATTGTAACAAGCATACCCGGATGCCTGTTGTTGTGGCCTATCCATTGGGATCATTGTTAGGTAACCCTCTTTAGGAGTTATCTCGTTTTCCAACTATGCTCAGTCCTACTTTGGAATGTGGTCTTAATAATGTATCTAAGCCATGCATCTGTAGCACCATATTTTGAAGGCACTCAGATGTCCAGATTCTCTCCGGCTGTTATACCACGTTTCGCTGCTATACAGAAACACACTCCAGACAAGAGTTTTGATCATATATCATCGATTTTTTTGTTGAAGTTAACTCTTGTGCTCCATCTTGATCCTGCTGCCCGAATATATAAATTCATTTACTTGCTTTTTTGTAGTGTCACCCAGAACTTTATTTGCTGTCATCTCTTCTCTTTGCACCATGCACTTTTTTATGTGTATTTATCTTCGTGATATATTTAAAGTTCAAAATATTTTCCACATCTTTCTCCAGGCCTCAATTGCTGTTCCGTTTATTTGATATTTGCTTCATCCGTACATATTTGTAGCGAATTGTTTGTATTGGCCTCAGAACAGATTTTCGCCTAGTACATACAATCTTTCTTCCGATGGCCGTACAACTCAGGTAAAGCTTTAGCTTCCTGAACAATGGATTTTCAAGAATATCTGTCAGCAGCGACGAACTCCCAGCCACCGCAAATATTCAGCACATTCTGATCTCGGGTGATATTGTCCATCAATCTCTCCCAAGAGGTCTCCTGCCCACATGGTTATTTCGCAGGATGCGTTTTGTGGGTCTTTCTTCTCCCGATCTGACAACATGTCCAATCCTAATGAGTGGCGTGTCTTTAGCCTGACGAGGAGGGAAAACCAATTGTGATATTTTTTTAAGAAATATTCTCTTAATTTGTTTTTGTTTGTGGAAATCAAGACAAAAATAATGCACATCCCATTACAAGCTCGTAAGTAAGAAGTCGTTAATTAAAGCATTGAAATAGTTAGAGTCGAGTAATTGAAAATACAACAGCCAAAATTACATCTCATATAGAGTCGAGTAATTGAAAATACAACAGCCAAAATTACATCTCATATAGAGTCGAGTAATTGAAAATACAACAGCCAAAATTACATCTCATATAGTTCAGCAATAAGGTTCACCACACATTCTGAATATAGTGCCTTTTTAGGTAAGACGAAGCTGGTGTATGGGGACAATAAACACTCGTGCTTCCTTTTATGAAGATATTCACACATTGCGGTGGGATATGCCGTGACGGTATTAATACTTACTTACTTTACGAGTCCGAGTATTTCACCACTAGGTCTTCCCACTCCAGAATACAGCAACCGCAACGGCATTGTCACTAACCATCTTCATGTCCTCTGATACGGTATTAATGAATGAGATATTATGGCTCGAAACCGAAAGTTTTCAATATTTGCCCCAGTGAAGATGGTAAAATTGAAAGTGCTATTTTCCTATTGGTGAATTAGCTTGAAAGATGTTATTTGTGTGATGTGTGATTGAGCGCTGGACATTAATAATAATGTGTGACTATAAATCATAATGATGGAATTTTTTTTCAATCCTACGCTAGTCGTGTATGAATGCGTCGATGTCGCTTTTCTTAAAGCAATCTTTGTCGATTTCTAATGCACGCACCGGTGGGTACATGCAAAGAATAAGGTAAAAACGCACTTATCGAAAGATACGTAAATAAGTCAACACCTGATGGGTGTTAAAAAATATATAACATATATTCGATATCTTCTTTTTCTGCTTTTGTTTATGACAAATTTGAAAATCCCAATTGAGACGAAGTTGGAATATTATAGGAAAACCAGGAACTCACGGCACCTACAGTTCAGTGGGGTAAGTCTAGTCAACAGGCGGAATCAAAACCATCCATGTTTACCCATATCGTGGATATAATTATCTGATGGAGCTCTATAATATCTTAAGATATTATAGAACTCCATAAGATAATTATATCGATAATATGGGTAAACATGGATGGTTATGATTCCGCAGGAAAATATAAATTCGGGTTTTAAAAAGACCCGGGTTGCAAAAAGGTGGAAACACAGAATTCGGCAGATTTTTCATCAAAGTCGGGGCGCTATGATAATAAAAGAGTTCAAGAAGCGACTGTTTCGTGTAAATTGAAGGTTTACTGTGAACGGGTGTTGAGATTGAGTAAAACGAGTGACTCAATTGTGAATGGGTGGAAGAGGGACCATAGATGCAAGTTCTTCTGAGCATCTCCCGTGGTAGTATCATTTGCAATCCATCAGTCAATGATGGGTCGTCAATCAGACGTACAGCACGCCTTTGTACAGCATCGAGGGTATTCAGTAGGTATTGGGGGCGCCGCTCCAGAGGTGACTAGCATATTCATAATTGGGCGTATATGCTCTTTGTAGAGAATAAAAATTTAAGTTTTTGAAAAATACCTACGCGCTCTATTTAATACGCTCATTTTTTGGAGACAAGTTTCACCTTAGCTTGAATATAGTGTAGTTGGTTTGTTATAGATACTCCAAGCAGGTCGATAGATTTTCTGTTTTGTAGGGTGCTTCCGTTGGAAGACACTAGCAATTCTCTTGGGTTCCTCTTCGCAAGAAATCAGACAGGTTTGTACCTATTGATTTATCTCATAAATTGCACCCATTTGGATAATATCTATGTGCGTCGCTTTACTACCAACCAACCATTCCTCGAGATTGAAAGAGATTTCGTTATTTTAGTCAACAAAGCTTATTTATTTTATTTTTTATTTATTTATTTATCAAGGAAACATACAGTTTTATTAATAAATTGTAATGGTACAAAATAATAATCAAATAAACCAGCAAAGTTTCCATAAATGGTTAACAATAAAATACTTTATGAAGAAAAAGAATCGAATATTTTTATTATTGCATATGCGCAAACATGTTTTTATTATTGCATATGCGGGATCTCATTAAAAGGCATAATTGGTGAACGTTGCGCAAGCGCATAACGTGATCACGTAAACCAGCCGATGACAGGTCGTAAGCCCTGTAGGTGCCTTGATTTCCCGGTTCTCCTACAATAAATTTTCCAACTTCGTCTCTATTGAGATAATTAAAAATCTGTTAAAAAAGAAAAAGAACATTAGTTGTAGCAGGAGGAAGAATAAACAAGATTGAAATAAAACATAACCTAATAAAAAACATAAATAATAAAATAAATAACCAATTAACCAGTCAAGACAAGAAAAAAAAAGAAAACAGTTAATACGTACCCACATCTAAGTTAAAAATAATTCTTTTCACACAATATTATAAAGTTTTCTTTTAAAAGCTGCAAAATCGTCATTTAGAATATCGATTTCAGACTTAATGACAGAATTATACAATTTACAACTACGTCTGACAAAAGAGTTCTGCGCATAATTAGTTTTACAAATAGGAATAGAAAATAATTCATTCGATCTAGTACTGCGTAAAGGGCAACGAAATGCAATTTTCTCCAACAGATATATGCAGAATCTACAATGCAATTCACTATTTTAAATAAAAATATGTTGGGGATAATTGCATCCAATGGGTGTAGGTAATATAAATGGAGAGCGTTGGCAGTTCTTATAAAATCTTCGAGGCCTCTCCATATAAATCCACACAGTTATAATGTACGCGCGTATAATTGTTTTATGACGTAAACAGGATATTTTGATTTGCGTACTCGTTATAACGTTCTTTTTTGTTTATTTTTCTTGTTTTCATTGAACTGTGTACATTGGACACCATCTATTGTAACGCCATCTAATTAGTTTCTTCTTCACTTCATAGATGGCGATGTTTTTTACAGCTTGTTTTCAAAACGAACAGATTTTCATGATTTAAATATAACAGAACATTCGATTCTTTTTCATGTTTTCATTGAACACTGTACATCGGACACCATCTATTGTAACTAGATCAAAAAAGTTTCTTCATAACTTCATAGATGGTGATGGTGTTGACACTAGCGTCTACAATCCGCATTCACCTGTTTCCGGTTTGGTAAGTCAAAGTTTCCGGTTGGCTCTCTGATTGGTTGAGATCTCGTAGTATTAAGTCAAATGAGCTATGAATTTTTATATTAAATGTGAAAAGTTACTGAAAATTATAAATTTAATTTATAAAGCAACTCGCGCGCGCGAGTCGCTATTATTATTATTATTAAAAACGAAGTTAAACCTAACCTAAGAATGCAGAAAAGAAAAGCTGGGCCTATACGCTACTGTGTTTACAGGTTATTTTCAAACGAACAGATTCTCATGATTAAAATATATAGAACTTTCACAAATTGGATTGATAAGGAACTTAATAAGAAGGCATAATTAGTCGATGACAGGTGCCTTGAGTTTTTGGTTTTCCTATAATATTACTTCTTCTCTATTGAGATGTTAAAAATTGTCAACTCCTATTTTTATAAGTTTTCTTAGCAAATCAAATTTAACTTCGTCTTCGGAAATATAATATTCAACCGTCTATTCGAATGTTTTAAAAGCGGATAATTGTAATAAGATGTTTCGCTATATCGAGTTCTTATTACCATTCGTCTGATCTTTCACAAATACATATGTGTGTGAATGTGAGTATGAGTGTATGTACCTGTTGAATAAGTATTATGTATTGCTATTACGCCATATTGAGCAAAATTAGGGCACTGTATAATGTCATCGTACTAAGTGTAGTTATAATAATGTGCTTTTTAAGAGGACTCCATCGATCTTACATAATATGATTTAAAACTTTTTATTAATTTATTTGGCAAACATACACGATACAATGTTGTAAGTAATGAATATAATAATATAAAGTAATAAAGCAATCAAAATGTTAGTGTATGTGTGTGTGTATGTGTGTGTGTGTGTGTTTGTCTCACGCCTTCTGAAAAACCAAGAGCATCTAAAAATCTAATTTATGTGCGAACGTGTACCTGTATACCTGATGCAGTGTCACGCTAAAAATAATGCGATAAAAATTCTGAATTTTAAAAATATTTCAATAATTATTTTTTTCATACAAAATTTTCCAAGTCGTATCTGTCAAAAAAGTGTACATTTTGCACGCAAATATCTGTTAGTTTAAAAGTTAGAAGTACGTATTTACACGAAAAAAATTTACTTTCAAGTATAACTTAGCGTTTAAGTGAAAAACATGGTGAATATTTTGTATAATTATAATGTTTAACTTATTTTTAAAGTAAGCGTTTTGTACATAAATGCCGCCATTTTAATATCTTTTCATACAATATTTCATTTTCCTACCGAATGAATATGTTCTTGAAAATAATAAACCTTTGAAATAAATATAATTATGAAATAATAAAATGAAACACAAGACATTACAGCAAGTTTTAAGACGTATATTGTAAAAGTCTGTTAATTATTAGTAAAGATATGGGCATAATAAAATTGCATAATTTGTATATAATATTTGATATTTCGGACAATTTTCATTTTTATGGCATCGAACAAACCAATGTAGGTACCTACATATTCAAAAAATGTATCCGAACCATTCGATATTACTTACGTGTTCGAATCGTTTCCATGGCTACAGAAAGAATGTGATATTCAAATAAAATTTGTTAGGAATCGAATTTATTTAGAAGGTTGTTGTAGGTAGGTACCTACCTAATACTATTTACTTACAAATCAACAATAATATACCTATACTGATTTCCTATAGGAAAATTATTTTATTTATTTATTTATCAACCGTTTGTCCGATTATAATGAAACTTTGGTGAATTGTCGAGCGTATGCCCAGGATGGTTTTTGGATTTAAACTTTTTTCTTATTCTTCTTCTTCTTTGTGTATTTGGTCGTTTTACCTATGAAGGGGGAGTATCCTGGGAAAAGAAGGTCCGACTGTCCCTCCATCTCTTCACAGGTCTTCCAGGACGGGTTCTGCATATAAAATTTTTTCTTCTTTTCTTCAACGTGTACTTGGTCATCTTACCTATGAAGATGAACTATCCTGGGAGATGAAGGTCCAATTTTCCTTCCATCTCTTCGCAGGTTTCTGGATTTAAACTTTTTTCTTCTTCTTCTTCATCGTCTATTTGGTCATTTTACCTTTGAAGGTGGACTAACCTGGGAGAAGAATGTCCAATTTTCCTTCCATCTCTTCGCAGGTATCTGGATTTAAACTTATTTCTTCTTCTTCTTCTTCATCGTGTATTTTTGGTCAATTTTACCTATGAAGTTGGAGAATCCTGGGAGAAGAAGGTCCAACTGTCCTTCCATCTCTTCGCAGGTATCTGGGTTTAAACTTTTTTCTTCTTCTTCGTGTATTTAGTCATTTTACCTATTAAGTAGAGCATCCTGGGAAAAGAAGGTTCTTTCATCTCTTCGCGGTTCTTCCAGGATGGTTTCTGGATTTAAACTTTTCTTAACCGACTGATGGGACGGGATGTAATGAAGGGAAGGGAGGCACTAAAGGGCCTGAAGGGACGGGAGGTATAAAACTGCCTGAAGGGACGGAAGGTAGTGAAGGGTCTGATGGGAAGGGACGTAATGAGGGATTAAAGGGACGGGAGGTACTGAAGGGCCTGAAGCGGCGGGTCCTGGAGTCTAATTCTTTTTCTTCTTAATTTTATGTAGACCTTTAGGGCAGTTTTTATACAAACTATTTCCTATTGTCTAATTCATGTTCTTCTTCTTTTATGTATACATTTGGGTCATTTTTTTATAAAAATTATTTCCTTTAGTCTAATTATTATTCTTCTTCATTTAAGTACGTAGACTTTTGGGAGAGTTTTAATACAAACTATTTCCAATAGTCTTATTCATTTTCTTTTATGTAGACCTTTTGGTCAGTATTTATACAAACTATTTCCAATAGTCTAAATATTCTTCTTCTTCTTTTTTGTAGACCTTTGGGTGAGCTTTTATACAGTCTATTTCCAATAGTCTAATTCTTCTATTAGGTATATGTATTTTTACTTATTTTATGTAGACCATTGGAATAGTTTTTTATACAAACTATTTCTTATAGTCTTATACTTATTTTTCTCTTTTTTATTTAGTCTTTTGGGTTAGTTTTAAGTCTAATAGTCTATTGTGCAGAAATATTATTAACGATATGCATACTTGATGAAAATACATATGAAATGAATGGGATATGGGATGTGACGATATAACCTGCACTAGAATCTTTTCAATACTTTTGTTTAATTAAATTTAAACCATTTATATCATCCTATTTTGAATAATTTTCAACACCTAATATTTAAAGAATGGGGGTTGTGGCCATTACTGAACTCTTCACAACATTTATATTCAAATTAAAAACTATTTACTATAGTTCAAGTCTTCTTCTTCTTCGTTAATGAAGACTTTCAGTCAAATTGAGCAAAAATATAATGCACACTTGATGAAAAAATATAAAAACGAATGGGATGTGACCAATACTAGATCTTTTCAGTACCTACGTTTGTTTAATCAAATTTTAACCACATCCCAACATCCAAAATTACTAAATTTTCAATAGGTACACATTACAATTTGTTTTCGATGATAATATTTAAAAATGGGGGTTGTGGCCAAACCAATCTCTTTACAACGTTGATAAACAGTCATATTTAAAACCATTACGCATAGTCCATGCGAGCAAAAATTGTATAAATATTATACTTCATTCACACTTTATAGCAATATATAAAAAAGAATGGGTTGTGGCCATCACTTGAACATTTTACAATACTTAAACTCAATCAAATTTCAAACCACTTTTCATAGTCTGATATTGCAAAATAATTGGGTGACAATATTATAAAAACGATTGCTTTTTCTTTCACAATTTTACATTCTTGGCCAACGGCGGGACATAAAAGCTAGTATGATAATATAAAATACATATATAATTAGTTACTTTTATACCAATAAAATGTTTTCATTTAAGAGTAACATATAAATTTTGCATAAAAATTTCAAATAAAAAATACACATAATACCATGTTATATATGCCTGTACCGAGGTAAAGCCTAGTGGGGTGGATTTATAATAATATGTAAAATGATATTCTTAATTGTTATAAATAAATAAATAAAAAAAAAAGTATAATCGTGGTTAAAAATCACTTTTCTTATTTATAAACATGGATTAAGAGTTGAACCGTGGTTCAACTCAAATATCAAATTGAACCGGTGACGGGGGTAGTTTAACACTGGGGTATTTGAACAGTCCATAATAACATGTATTTTGTTACATCATCAACAGAATTATATTCAAAAATAATTTAGTACTAGGTATCTATATAATAACTTAGTTGTACCTACAAAACTAAGTTTTTGATTGTATCAAATTAGGGTAGATTCGATAATGATGATTCTGCTTGTGGACCGCTCTTAATAATAATTTTAATGAGATATTATGTATGTATGTATTTATCCCTCTGAGATCCGGTAGGGTGACACGTTTACCACTAGCCCCGAGGCACTGTGCACTGTGCACTTTGCACACACACACACACACACACACAATATGGCTGATTGGTCTGCCCGACTGAAATCAATGTCCTCTATCATATGCGGTGACCACAATTAAAAAAAATATCTTCACATTGCCGATCGACAAAAATATGTACCATATATTTACATTGTCAGAGAGGACCCATCGCTAAACTTTTTATTTGATGCTGTATATTCTACTTTCATGATCAAATCGTCAAATTTAATAATATATTTTTACACATAAGTGCATTCCTTTTTTGTTTATTTTATTTTTATTTTATTAAAAGTGTACATCGACAGACATCCAGCTTACAATTTTCATAAAAAGAAGATAATATTGGTTATTATTATGAGTGCTGGACGTCCAATTATGGATGCACACAAAATAACATGAGCTCTTATTCAATCACACACGTAAGTTACACAAGTATGAGTTACATAAATTAGATAAAATTCGGTTACAAAAGTTAAGTAAAAAAAGAAAAAAATATTTACATAATTTAAGAAATTTAAGAAGAGAAAAAAATAAGTTATAGAAGTTACATAAGAAGATAAATATACGTACATAAGAAGATAAATATACGTACCTAAGAAGATAAATATACGTACATAAGAAGATAAATATACGTACATAAGAAGATAAATATACGTACATAAGAAGATAAATATACGTACATAAGAAGATAAATATACGTACATAAGAAGATAAATATACGTACATAAGAAGATAAATATACGTACATAAGAAGATAAATATACGTACATAAGAAGATAAATATACGTACATAAGAAGATAAATAAAGTTTACGATTACGCACAAGTTAAAATAACAATGCTATAGCAAAATCACTATCTCAAATTCATGTACAAATCATTCAAAAACTATTCGATAAATAAAAATATAAAATGGCGCTTTAGGAAATAAAATTGATTGATTTTAATTAATTACAATTGTTTCATGAGTATTTTTTAAATAGTTTACTGAAGTACACACACACACTGCTATTCTACTGTATAACAGGTTATTTCCATATGGTAATAATATATTTAATACAAGCCTCTCGTGTACAGTATGTATGTAGCTATTGTACAAAAATATTATTATTAATAAATAAATAATTATTAATAATAATATATTATTAATGTATAGTGACAATTCACAGTGTGAAATATATTATTAATGTATAGTGACAATTCACAGTGTGAAATGTCACACTCCCCCCCCCCCTACTCCCCTCCCTACTTCTTTCCTTTCCCATCTTGTTTTCAAAATATTTTCAAAATTGTTCACATCTTGTTATATATTTTAATGTACTATAATTGGCAATTATTTTTGTATATTTTTTATTGTTTGCTGTTGTATTCTATAAAATAAATTAGTATTTTGAACATTTAAAATATTTTTATGAAATTCATAAATACTAAATAAAAATAAAAATAGATGGCACGACCATGTAAACAATATTCTGAAAGATGGATATGTAAGAAGCGTGAATAACAGACGAACATATGACGATGTATGAATTTTGATGAGGCGATGAATGTGTGTCAAGATAGAAAAATGTGGCGTTCGGTTCTCTCTGCCTACCTCGTGATGGACATGGTGTGATGGTATGTATATATATGCAAAATAAATTCAGATTGTGAATTATTAGAATTTGGAAACGTTAATCATTTACGTGAAATTCACAAAAAAATAAACACACTGTGAATTATTATCATTTTGACGACTTTAACTATTTACATAAAATTCTTGAAAAAAATATTAAACTTAAAAGATTTTCAAACTGGCGGTCACCCTATATGTATATGAGATGTAGGTAGGTAGATCATTTTTATCTTAACGAGTTAACGTAATACCATGTAACAATTTGGTATTCAGACAGACAGGTACATACCGAGTATTGTGGACTACTTATACTAGACTTACATATTATACACATTACATATATGGTAGACCAAACGTAAGCAAAAGTTTAACATGTCGCAGACACCGAAAATTCACTTGCTTTGAACGAGTTGTTTCACCGCAACTGGTTTTCTGCATGGTTTTATGTTCTTTTGTTTCAATCTTGGGGGTTGATTGAAAGCAAACCGACGCACATTTCATCCACTCCTCTTGATCTTCAACCCTGTGTGGGAGGTACACTTCATGTCCTCGCGTACCAGCGGCCTTACTCCCAATTTATAACCCCTAGATAGACATTAAAAAGACAACATTTTATATATTCCTTTAATATATTATTTTTATTTATTTTGTAAGTTTGTAAATAGGTGGTTGCTGAGTATAGGTCGATCGCAATCGGAATATAAGTTAACAAACATACTTATTTAGGTAATGTTTTAGTTCTGCTGTCTTGCCTGCTGTCATCCTTTTCCATAATGCTTTATTTTATATTTGGTTAATGCTCTTGTATTTATAGTTTATTAAGGCTTTTATGCTTTATTTTACATTTTGTTAATGCAAAAATGTTTTTCTTCTTGTTTCTTATATTGATGTTTAATGTTCTTTTTTTAATTCAATCGATTGAAATTTCTATAGCATGATGTAAAAGCGTAGTGAAAATATATTGAAATTGTCCTTACTTAAAACAGGAATTATTCCTAGATAGATAGACATAGGTAAAGTGATGGAATGATGCCAATCAGGGAGCACCCATGGTTTTATTATTTTTTTTTTAACATGTTTTTTGTTTTGTATATTTTTTTGTTTGTTTTTATATAAATACTGAGTGGTCTCTGGGATGTATTGTTTCTGTAAGTTTTCTTTTCATATGTTGAATAAATAAATATATTATTGTATTATTATTATTTATTATGAAGTTATAACATAAACGTGGATAAGTACAAAAATTAAAATTAATCCTTTTTTCCCAATAGAGTTAAAAACTTGTATAAGACAGGAGTAAATTACATAGATTTTACATATTTATATTCACATACTAATAGTTAAGTACATCCACAAGAATTATTGAATGCATTGTTATCTTCATACTTCTGGCACATTTCAAAAAATTCTTACAAATAACTTTTTGTTCAATCAATTTGTTTTCACCACTTTGAGTACTTAATGTCGAACTAGTTTTCGGAGCTGACCGCTCCCTCCTCAGGACAAGCTTGTGCTTGTCTGCCATTTTCACATATAAAGAAGATGCGCACTGCTAAATGCAACCACTCCCAGGTGGCAGACTTACCTTTTTCATAACTATATTCCACAAAAAAAGAAATATCAAAATATTATTAAAAAAAATATTGAACGAAGACGTTGCTATCCCTAGGACTAATAACTTAAACATATGTAGGTACATTATTGATTTCTAAATTTTCCTAAAAGCGATGTTTGAAGTTGTATTGTAATATATGCCCCTCTTAAGATAAATACAGGATCTTAATCCTTAGTTGATATATGTAGTTTTATAGGTGTGGTGCAGGATTTGACACTAATTTAAGAAAGATAATGATATGAACCAGTTCAAAATAATTATAAAATGATTAAGTAAATGTATCCAGATAACTACAGTTAATATAACGTTTGATTGTGTGTATTGGTATGTAAATCGGTTGGAAAGAGAGTTATTCGCAAAGACAAGCAGTTTAAAACCTTTTCCTTTATATAACTATTATTATTATTATTATTTATCCCTTCCCAGTTAGTTTTTATTTTTACATACATACATACCATCACGCCATGTCCCTTACGGGGTAGGCAGAGAGAACCGAACGCCACTTACTTCTATCTGGACATACATTCATCGCCTCGACAACATTCATACATCTTCTTATACATGTTCGTCTGTTGTTCACGCTTCTAACATTTCCGTCTTTCAAAATACCGTTCACATGGACGTGCCATCCCTTCCTTGGGCGGCCCCGACCTCTCATTCCATTCCTGTCCGCAATGTATATTTTCTTCGTCAGGCGTTCCTCATTCATTCTCCCCATATGGCCGAACCATCTCAATGTGTTCACTTTCATTCTATTAATAACATCTTTCTTTATCCTACATTCTTTCCTTATATCCTCATTTCTGACCCTGTCATACATCGTTCTATTATTATTCTGTAGAATTATTATTAGTTTTTATTTTTATTTGTTTATTAAGAGAAAAAAACAAATACACATCACATCGAATATTTTTTGTTGATTGTATGTACGCATACATTGGAAAAGTTTATCAAAACAGTACATTTACATATTTGTTTTACACATAAAGTTGATTTATATGTGTAATCACATTATTTCCCATGGAGAAATTATGAAGAAAAAATTAACGTGCTTAGAGATTATCCTGATTTTTCTATTTATTTTACTTCCTCAATTTATTATCATTTGTTTTCTGTATGATTATTATTTTATTTATATTTTCTCGCTTACTTTATTGTTAAATTAATTTATTGTTATATTTACATATTTCCTCTATCAATTTAGTTTACTTTATTTTATTTGTTAATACTTTTGTTATATTTCACGTGAAAATTCGTAATTGGAATGCATTTATATTTTAAAGATTATATGCACTATGGCACGGTATTACAGTCGGCCCTCAACTCATTGAGTTTGTTAAACTCAAGATTAATGTTAAGGGGAGATTTAATCCATTTCCGTATTACAGTGCTATATGACATGTCAGTTACTAAATCTTCAATTATAGACATATTTTACTTTTTCTGTGGTTAATATCTGTCAAATTTTAAATAACCTCAAATAATACGAACTACAAAACGGAACGTTACGACTTGAAATACTATTTTTTTACTATCCAACGTGGTAAATTTAATTTTTTTCACCAAAATAATGCTTTTAAATGCCCATGTTCGTTTCAATATGGCTGTCAGTTTGTTTTGTTGTGTGGCGCCACCGTCGATACAACTAACGCCTCTAGTGATAGAAACTGAAACTAAACGCGTTGCCTAGCAACGAGTCGAGAAATGACAGTTGATCACCGTAAAGTACTTAATCTGCCAGAAACGTTGAGTTAAATATTTGTCGTTTTAGTGACGTATTTGAGGGAAGATTAGGCCTAAACGGACACTGTAATACGCTATATTTTTGTAAAACTTGAGTTTAGCTCTTAAACTGAGACTGTAATACCGGGCCTATGTTATGTTATATATCCTGTGGATTTACCAACAAATAAAAGATAATTAAAGTAATCACATATAAAAAAATCTATAAATACTGAAAACACATATTATGAAATATGAGGTGTAATTTTGAATTCACAAGCATGGCGTTTTAAAAATCATCCATTTTCTCGACAGTGCATTCCAGCCATACCCAGGTCCTATAGTAGCGGAATTGCTTATAGAATCCGAAAATCTTGGCTTACCTATGAATATCATGTTAAATTCAAGAACTTATATTTTTTATTTGTTTTATTGCAACCATACTATAAAAATTAAAAAAATAAAATTAGTTTGTAGATACGATGCTTTACAGGGCCACAATTGTAAATATTATTTTGGAATGTGATTTTAAAAATATTTTTCATGGACTCCGAAATGAACAGCGATGCTAAAAACACATTAAATTTTCGACATTTCCCAATTTTCTTCCAGGGTTTGCCTAGTGCGAAGGTTCTAGTCTCGCCCCTGTCTAACAGGCTGTATCTGTGATCTTTTTTACAATTTCCCTTTTTATATTATATATTCAGATATAATAAAAATATCAGTATCATTAAATTAGTCATTAAAGATATAACATATTCTGTAAAGCGGTATCCTGGATATTTTTTGTTATATTTTTTATTAGTTGAAAGGGTCCTTACGAGGCGAAGGGATACTCCTCAATTAATAAAATTATAGTATGTAAATATTTGTATCTCTTGACCTATATACATAATAAAATTTAAATGGTTTTTTGCCTTTGATCTTCCCCAAAGTCCGTACGTTGGCTTTCCCTGTACTGCGAGTAATTAAAACCAGTTTTAAATGCCACCATACATAATAATAAATGTGTGTATTGAACATAAGCTATAATTGGGTATTTACCTGCCTTTATTGCATGTAAATTATATTCTTAAATAGTACATAGTCATCAACGAATAAAAGTCAAATTCATCAAACGTTTGCTTTAGTTGGATATGTTTGCTATCATTTAAAAAAACGAGTGAGTTGTGGCCAACTATATACTCCTCTTTGCTGAGTCAATCCACTAAGTATTCAAATTTTGTACGAAAAAAATTTCAACATTTTCCTGAAATGAATTTGTTAAATTATTTTTGATTAAATAAAGATATCAAATTTTAAGTTTCCTGAGCTTGGGGATATTTGACAGTTAAATAAATTGAGAATCTCTGATCATATATCCTTCAGAATCTAACGGGGTCTAAGCGAGTATTAGATATGCTAATTTGCAAAAATTGAAAAGAATCGAATGAGTACTTTAGTCTATAATCGATTAAGTAAAATAAATATGCCATACATAGTACACAGCATACACACTTTACGATATTAAAACGAGTGGGTTGTGGCTAACTCTAAACTCCTCACTAACAAGTCACTTCACAAAGTATTCAAATTTGTATGAAAATTTTTCAGCGTTTTCATGAAATGAGTTTGTTCAATTATTTTTTTATTTAAATATTTTATTATGAAAACTTGATAATTCTTCAATGCCATTTTATGAAAGATATTATGTGTCTTTTTACCAATTTGAAAATAAAAATTTCAAATTGTAAGTTTCCTAAGCTTGGGGTCACTTTAAAATATTTAAGGTTTAATTAAATTGAGAAGCACTATTCAGATATCCTTCAAAATCTAATGGGGTCTAAGCGAGTATAAGATATACATATTTGCAAAATTTTTAGGAATCAAATGAGTACTTTAGTCTATAATTGATAAGTAAAATAAACACGCCGTACATAGCACGCAGCACATAGCATACACACACATGCATTGTGATGAAACTTTCAAAATACAATCTCAGCACTATACTAGTTGATAATCTGCAATAAAAAAATAGCCTTAAAATTGCTAAATCATAACTCCCCACTAAATCCGCTTGGGTTAGTGAGGAGTAAAAATTGTCATAAAATAATTATTATTATTATTATTATCTGAGAGACTGTGTACAATATGTACTGTCTCCATATACTAAATGGGTATTGGGCACATTTGTTAACGGGATAAGCAAAGAGAGAACAGAACGCCATTTTTTTCTATCTTGACACGAATCCATCGCCTTATTCGTTTGCTATTCAAGCTTTTAACATTTTCCTCTTTCATGATGGTTATTGGGTAATTAAATTATAGGTACTTATGCTGGGAATCGTATTTTGCACACTAGCTTGGAGTCCAACTGAGCCACACTGTCATATTTCGTTTCTTTATTCGTCAATTTACATAGTTGTGCATCGATGAATTGTGTAGGTACCTACCTACATAATATATAAGATGTATGTATGTATGTATGTGTGTGTGTCTGTTTGTATCTGTGATTGTATGTATATTGCAGTTTTCTAATACCATCACGCCATTGCATGCAGCCGTTATACGACTTTCACGACATCGGGTTTTCACTCACTGGCTGTCAGTTGTTACCGTGGAAACCAGCAATAGTTAGCAACACGCTTCCCGTAAACTGCATTTTCTACTTGTTAACCAACTATTGCATCTTCACTCAACTGCACAGTGAGGGACACTCTATAAGTCAATACTTCAGTCAATAAAAAATATAACAGATTATTGTGTTTTTTGACATCGTAGTTAGTTAAGTTTTTTTGTTATATTATATTAAGAGTGTGACTGCTGCCAACGTACCTGTTTTTTCAATTTGAATTTGCATCATTACTACAAAACGAACCATTTTGAAAAAAATAACCTAGTTAGTTTGGATATTAATAAACAAAAATATACCTTAACTTTTTAATTATGTTCTGTATATATTCTTGTAGGAAAATAATAAGCATGCCCCGATTTTTGACATTTATCTTAAATATCTAAAAAACTATAAAGGTATTGAGCATTATATTTTTTTATAAATTAAAGAAGATCAAAATATCTGGAAAAATACGATGTAACGTTACATTAATGCATCAGGTTAAGTTAATAAACCAAAAAAACTTTTATTTCGCAATGGCGTTGAATGTAAAATATATGTGTTTTAGGTTTATTTACTAAACCTGAAGCATTAATGCAACGTTACAGCATATTTTTCTAGATATTTTTGTCTTCTTTAATTTAAAAAAAATATGTTGAACTACGCCTTATATTTTATTAAAAAATATAAGATAAACGTTGAAAATCGGGGTATGCTATTATTTTACTACAAGAATTTATACAGATCATTATTAAAAAGTAATATGTTTTTCTTTATTAATACCCAAACTATCTAAATTATTTTTTTCAAAACGATTTGATAAGAAAGAATAATGGTATATCAAATTGAAAAATAGATACGTTGGCAGAAACCCCTCCTTAAATGTAATATCATGCAGGCATGTATGTATGTATGTTCTTGATGGCGAGTTTATATTGTAGAGGTAATATTTTTTATAGATATTTTAGCCTTTGTATAACTTGGTTTAAGTTTTGTATATTTTTTCTTCTTTTTTAAATTATTTTTATCTCATATGTATGTTTTGATGATATATTCTCTTGAATGTACTCATGTGTGTGCGTTTGCTTATATGTATAAAAAAAACCTTTAGCGTGTGTATGGATGAGTTTTGCTCATGTCGTGTTCACTTCTAAAAGGGTATACAATATATAAAAATTGTAAGCTATGTATACTTCTTGTATGCCGTTGTCAATATCTGTAAGTGTTCTAATATAACAAAACAAAATAAACTTCACAAATTTACAGACAGTGCTTCAGAACAGATTTATTCTAGTGAAGCAGCTATCTTATACTTGAAATATGTTTATTTTTATGATTCAATGAATAAAATTAAATAATGGCCGAATAACGAAAAACTGAAAACGTGATTTTTCAAACTCCTTTTAAAGTAAATTTCTTTTAAAGTAAACTGCGCGCACGGAAGAGTCTTTTAGTTTTGGCGTGGTTAAAGTTTATTAGGATGAGGAGTGCATAAATCCAAAATTAATACATTAAATCAAATAATAAAAAGATTTTACGTCAAATCATACAATGTTTGATAGTTTATATAGCGCCATTTTTTGTGTATTCACATCAAAGGATAAAATAAAAATTTAATTAGGTAGAATATTTAATTACTATGGCTAATTGAAAAAAAGAGATTTTCGCTGTTCCTAAATAAACTTTCATTGTCTATTGATCTTAAACTATATGGAAGCATATTGCACTGAACTGGACTCAAATAATAATCTGTTTCCAAAGTCTTCTTTCTTTCTTAGGTATTATGTATGTTCTCTTAGACGATGTATGGACTTCAAACATAATTCTTTCAAACAAGTCCTTCCTCCACATCATTAATAATCCTCCCTCCAACTCCTTATTTCACAATCCCAATTTTTGCTCCAATAGTATTTTTGTATGTATATATTATTATTTATTGAAATAATAACAGAGCGTCCCTCTTGTAACACATTGGAGAGTTTGATCAGTGTCTAGTTTTCGAACCCGGTCCTCTTTCTCGATTACGTCTGCAGCCGTGACCTACAAAAGTGAAACACAACACACATAATTACGTTGGTTGCGATTCAGCGGTGCACTGTGTGTGTACCCCGCCCATCTTGCTGCGACATGACGCCGCGCCGTACTGAACCTTACATCCACAGCAATATATACCTTGACAACATATACATATATATTTCGAGTAGCTTGCTTAGTTGCGTACAATTTCACTCTTCTTAGACTGGCTTGGTTAGCTTGGCACCTGCATACTGTTGTAGGTAAATAAATATGAATGTTTGATATAATTTATGTTTGAATTAAATTATTTGTTAGTGAAATGATGGAGCGTCCCTCTTGAAACATATTGGAGAGTTATTTCAGTGTCTAGTGTTCGAACCCGGTCCTCTTTCTCGATTACGTCCACAGCCGTGACCCACAAAAGTGAAACACATCATACATAATTACGTTGGCTGCAATTCAGCGGTGCATTGTGTGTGTGTACCCCCGCCCCTCTCGCTACGACACAACGCCCCCGCACCGAATCTTCTTGCATCCACAGCGATATACCTTGACAATATATACATATACAGATTGAGTAGCAACGTCCCGCGTTATATCACTCTTTTTAGACTGGCTAGGTTCAATCAGTATCTATATACTTACATATATTATATCTTAAGAGATTGAATGAGTAGCTTATTTTGCGTTTTATATGATACTAAATTATATTTTAACGTCGCTTCAACAGATTTTTAGTAAGTAGTAAATTAAAATTTACTTATTTTTTATAGCTTTTTATTCATCATATTATTTTTTACCGGTTTCAGAATTGTCCGTTCCCTCATCAAGCTAATTCACAAGAAAAATAAAGTAAATTTATTTTTGACAAATTTTTGAACATCTCAATAGATACGACGTTGGAATATTATAGAAGAACCAGGAACCCAAGGCACTTACAGGGCTTACTACCTGTCATCGGCTGGTTTTCGTGATCACTATATGCGCTTGCGCAACGTTCACAACTTTCATATATGCAATTTTTAAAAATATATTCGAAGCTAATTTTAATCAAATGTACCTACCACAAAATTAATAATTCATTCGTTCATGAATAGTTATACCGTCCCAGAACAAGCTTTTGTCTAGTGGAGCGTTATAAGTCACATTATAAATGTAATTTTGTTTGTGTAATAAATTAAATTAAATAAAACAAATATTTTTTTGTCATTATAGTGTATTGATATGTAGCAATTATTTAAGGATTTTAAAAATACATGAATACCTAAATAATATCATGGAATATGCCATAATGCAATCGGCGGAAGAAATGCGGATGTGCATTTCTCTATAAATGAAGCGCGTGCGCGTATCCCCACACATCAGTCTCGTCTCACCCGAGAAGTCGACATTCAGAATGGACGGGACACCCGATAACGATGATTATTGAAAAGATCGGAAGTACTATTCTCTGACGGTGTCTCACATTAAAAGATACCTATTTAAAATAAAAATCTATTAAACGCATCTTCTAAACATCGATTTCTAATCACACCACAGAATTCTTTAATTTCTATTTCATGTACTGTCGACAATTCTTCGAAATCACAAAAGATATAAATCTCAATGCAATTTTTTAATGCACGCGTACCAACTAATAAAAAATTGTATACAGTAGAGGCTGCTCATAACAGGGTTTTAATACGATCTTATTTTAACAAAGTTTAATGTGTCAATTAATGATAGGACTCCATTGTATCTAGATATATTACGAATATAAAAAAAATACTTGGTAATAGTTCTATTGAATATATTTGATTATAGACGCGTTTCGTGCAAGGCACATCGTCATAATAATACTCTACAAGACTGAGACTAGTGGTTATATACAAAATTTACATGACAGGTGTATACAATTTTTGGTTTTTTATATTTTTCAACCGTTCTAAAACCAGTTCAGTCTTGTAGAGTATTATTCTGACGATGTGCCTTGCACGAAACGCGTCGATAATCAATGAAATTTCAATTGAACTGATACCAAGTATTTTTTTATAATATTTGTCATATATCTACATGCGATCTTATCTTGTTTAATAACCGTTAATAACTTCAAACCACCAAATGACAACCAGCAACTCACATTCACACAATACTAGGCAAGCACTACTAAACCTTGACGAAATTCCAAAAACTAAGACAACACATGGCCAGAAAAATTACGCGTACATAGGTCCAAAAATATTTAACCTCTTCAAAACTGACTTTCCACTATTAAGAACCTACTCACATATCAAATTGAAAGCCATAGCAAACAACTGGTTAATTACCAAAGGACGAAAAGAAACAGAAGAATTATTTAATATTACTGCTTAGATGACTTATTAAAAAAATCAAAATTATATTATCATTAGCCCTTTCTACATCAAGCATTTTTTTTTTCTCATACAACACTAAAATATATACATACATACTTGCACATCATTACTTCAACCTACCACAAAACCTTACAAAAATAACTAACACTATGACGAATTAAAATAATAGAACTGATTTATATAACGCTACTCTGGTACAGGCATAGCCTAGTAGAGTAGCCTAATCCACAAATTAAAATATATATACGTATACACTAATGACAAACTTAACTTTTTCTTACTTAAAGTATAACTTATAATTTTTATTAACTACTGTATAAAGTTATATTGTACTTATTGTTATTATTATACTTGTAAAAAGGATTTTAATAAATAAATAAATAAATAGAATTAAATAAATAAACAAATAAATTTGCGAGTATGCATATAATGAGAGGTCGGGGCCGCCCAAGGAAGCGTGTCCATGTGAACGGTATTTTGAAAGACGGAAATATTAGAAGCGTGAACAACAGACGAACATGTATAAGACGATGTATGAATGTTGACGAGGCGATGAATGTATTTCAAGATAGAAGTAAGTAGCGTTCGGTTTTCTCTGCCTACCCAGTGATGGACATGGCGTGATGGTATGTATGTATGTATTTATGTATACAAGTTTGAATTGATATCAATAGATATTATAATGCGTGTGTGTGTGTGTGTAAATTGTGAGTGTATTGGCGCTACTTCCGGCCCCATTTATGGTTTTCCATAGAAACCTGTCCGTTTCTGCGAAAGGTCACTTTGTCAGTGGATGGACGTCGCCGACTAACATCACTGCTAACCCCACTTCGCGTTGCACACTTTCGATATCTTTATATCGCGGCGGAAAGGAAATTCATTTGCCCGAAGCGCCGATCAATATGTCGTCGGCGTCGCAATTATTTTCTTTATTTATTATTTTTGCTGTGAGCCACCGACCAAGAATAGTGATTCCATTATTTTATGTTATCGTTGTCTTTGGGTGTCCCGTTAGAACCGGGTAGAGCCAAAATAACATCGCATATAGTTCAGCAATGAGGTTCACCATTCGTTCTGAATTTAATGCATTTTAAATGACACGAGACTGGTGTGTGGGGATAATGCACAGATGTGTCGTGCTTCCTTTTTTAAGGTATTACACACCTGTCGCTGGTTACCACACGTTAAAGTATATAGCGTGATGGTGAAGAGGTGATGTATAGTACAAGCATTTATGCTTAGTTTAGAAAATGTATGTATATGTACTTGTAACAAAGACATATTCATTCTTTTTAAAAAAAATCATCGTATTACTGTTTATGTCATTTAAAAAAAATATATTTCATATAATTACTGTTATGTCATTTAAAAATAAAATAAGTATTCCATACATTACTGTTTATCATTTTAAAAAATATATATTATTACTGTTTATATCATTTAAAAAATAAAATATGTCATACTATTACTATTTATTATTTTGAAAAAAAAATATTTCATACTATTTCTGTTAATGTAGTTTTAGAAAAAAATCATATTATTACTGTTTGTCATTTAAAAAATAAAATATTTCATACTATGACTGTTTATCATTTAAAAATATATATATTATTACTGTTTATGTCATTTAAAAAATAAAATATTTCATACTATTACTATATATCATTTTGAAAAAAATCATACTATTACTGTTTATGCCATTTAAAAAATAAATTTATGATTTAAAAAAAAATTATATTATTACTGTTTATGTCATTTAAAAAATAAGATATTTCATACTATTACTGTTTATGTCATTTAAAAAATAAAATATTTCATACTATTGCTGTTTGTCAATTTGAAATAAAATCATACCATTACTATTTATGTCATTAAAAAATATATATTTCATACTATTACTGTTATTGTCATTTTAATAAAAAATACATACTATTACTATTGTCATTTAAAAAAAAATCATACTATTTACTGTTTGGCATTTAAAAAAAATCACACTGTTACTGTTTATATCATTTAAAAAAATATTTCATACTATTACTGTTCATACATATTATATTATATTCGGTGCCGACCGTCGTGACACAGTTGGTATAAGTCGTTTGGCTTCTATGCAGGCCGTCCTGGGTTCCATCCCCAGCAGAGATTTACTCATTTTCATTTCATACATAGTTAGCTTTGATTTGAATAAATAAATAAAATGAATTTAAATAAACTAAACTATCTGTCATAATTTTTGTATTTAATATAGTATTATCAAAGTTTGCACTATTAACATTAGCTAATTGAATCATTGACGTAAATGCAAATGTTGTAATGATAGTAAATGTTCTGATGTTACGTCATCTTTTTTAATAAATAAATTATACTTTAAATAATGAATTATAAAAGACCAATAAAATATTTATTTATTTATTTAGTCATTTATTTATTTATGAATTAATCAATTTATTTATGAATTAATTAATTTAGATGGGTTGATGGCAGAGCAGTTGGCGCGCTGGGCTAGTAGTCCAGTGGTCGCGAATTCGAATCCTGCCTCGACCGATTTCGTTCACCTATAGCACAAGCATTTATGCTTAATTTAGGGGATGTAGGAATATGGACAGGAATGGTATAAGAGGTCGGGGCCGCCCAAGGAAGGGTTGGCACGTCCATGTGAACAGTATTTTGAAAGACGGAAATGTTAGAAGCGTGAACAGCAGACGATCATGTATAAGACGATGTATGAATGTTGTCGAGGCGATGAATGTATGTCAAGATAGAAGTAAGTGGCGTTCGGTTCTCTATGCCTACCCCGTAAGGGTCATGGCGTGATGGTATGTATGTATGTATGTATGTAGGAATATGTATATGTATTTGTTTAACAGGACATATTCTTTAAAAATATATATATTATTTACTATTTTATTTATTATTTATTTATTTATTACTATACTACAATTAAAAATATACAAATCCGTCACTCTGATAACTCTAATAATTATTGAATGATATTCCTTCTGCATCCTTCAATATCCTCTTTGCTATGATCAATTTGAACGAACAGAGTCGCGTTTGAGGTCAAAACCCTTTGTACATAATATAATGTATCTTTACACGGATATTTTGATATCCTACACTATAAGGCAGTACAATTCAAATTTATTTATTTTAAATATTATTTATTTAGGATATATAAAGTTACACAATATTTATAATTTAAACAATATATTATAACAGAATATGGTACTCTTTCGATAGAGTTGTCATTGTTTACAAATAAACTAATTTCTAAATAGATGGCGTTACAAAAAAGGCTTTTCCGTTAGGTACTTCATAGATGGCAATAGTATAGTTCCTACTTTTCAAGTGAAATTACATTGATAAGGGAACTCAATAAGAAGGCATAATTGGTGAACGTTGCGCAAGCGCATAAAGTGATCACGTAAACCAGCCGATGTCAGGTCGTAAGCCCTGGAGGTGCCTCGAGTTCCTGGTTCTTCTACAACATCCCAGCTTCGTCTCTATTGAGATGTTAAAAAAAATAAAAAAAAAGTTTGTCAATAAAAATTAAAAACTCGTGTTCGAAAGAGGAGCATCGTACTTACACATTTTTTTTATATAAAAAATGAATATGTCCTTGTTAAACAAGTACATATACATCTTCATACGTTCCCTAAAATAAGCATAAATGCTTGTGCTATAGGTGAACGAAATCGTTCGAGGTAGGATTCGAACTCGCGACCACTGGATTACTAAATCGACTCATCTGAACATTACGTATTTACTACCGAGAAGACAAATTAAACATATGTATAGGATCATGAAATGCCAAAAACATGACCTTTTAATGCTATTTGAAATTTGTTTTGGTCTTTTAATTCTCTAATGCAAGTGGGCAGGTCATTGAATAGTAATATTCCCCTATATGACATTAAAATTCTGTGCTGCAGTTGCAGATTTTTCTTTGGTATGTTGATTTCGAATTTTCTCCTATCTGTTTCACTAGAAAAAAATTCAGGATGGTTCTGCCTGTGAGCATATGTAATTGCAATCATATATCTTATTTGTTTTAATGTTGTGACCGAAAAGTCAAAAAATATATAGTTTAATGTTGTGTTTTCTTTTCTTTTTCAGGTAAGTCATAAGCGTGGTATTTCTGGAATTCGATAGAAGGTCATCTCATAGCGCGTGAGTACCTAGTATTTATATTATTTATGATAAAATGTATTTCTTTTCTCTGGACAATTTATTCTTCCTCAAACATTTGTTTTTCTGTAAAATACGATATAATGGAAAAAAATTACGCGAACGCTCTTTATTTATCCCACTTCAACATGAATATGAACCTGACGCTAAGCCAGCTAGAGTCAAGTTGCAAACAAAGATAAACAAACCTACTAGTCTCTTTCTATGGTTCTGAAATAAAAATCGCGTCAGAGATTGGATTTTTGACAGGTATTATGGCGGACACATAGACTAATAATAGTATAGAATACTCTTTAGCCTGCAGTAAACGCGACTGCTTTATGTTGACTTATTTGGTCAACATTTTGCTACGAGCATTCACTAATCATTTGGCCGTCTGCGTGATACGTTTTCCAAATAGGTAATTTTTTAACTGCTTGCAAAATTATTTACGCAGTCATAACGAGTAGTACCTACCTACTATACGAACAATGTCTACCAGCAGAGTCATACATATATTGACACGAGCCGGCCAATAAAACGGCTTCACTTTTTCAGCGAGGTATTGTATGGCAATGAGTATTCTATAGTTTTATTATTATTCTATGGGCGGACTTTAGGACCTGGTTGATCTGTTTTCTGTGAACCCATATGTTTATTGAGGTAATGATTGTGAGTGCAGAAAGTTGAAATTGTGTACCTACCTACTTAGTGTAGAACGGGAACAATCACCTGGTTCATAATTGCATATAATTGTCAATAAAAATTGTAAACTGCTAGCCCTAGAACAGGATTTCCTAGTTGGGCAGCAGTAATCTACTTATTGTTGTTATTATAAATTCCCCGTATAATGATTCGAACTTATGGGCCTGGATTTCGGTTTTGTATAAAAAGGGAAGCTGTCGGAATTTGAACGAAATAATCATCGACTCGGCGATTTCATGAATATTTTTCAGACTGACTCTGATTGATCAATCAATCATTTGAACGACATTGTGCACCACTTGTATCACACTCTCGCTAATAATCCCATTTGATAGTACGTGATTGTCTCTCCATCTGGCAACAATAGTTTAATGATTGACTTTAATGATCTCCAGATAAGCTCATCCACTGTTTCCTGCCTCCGATACATCGTGAAAAATCTTGTACGTATAGTCAAGGCCACGTATTACTAGATCATTGCTCCTTCTCTGACAAGAGTTGTATCTTGAAACCTTATCGTTCTTCATTTTTCCGTACACCCGAGAATACACGAGCGATAGGCGAACATTATAAACATAATGTTATTTAATTTGATGTGACCAAGTTTTGAGCGCTAAAATGACCAATATCTCACGGTAGGTCATTTTAGTCGCTTTATAATAACTGTACAGTTTTATAGTTCCATTTAACGAGACCATTCCAAGGACCCTCTTAATTTATTTATTTTCACAAATGATTTTATTCCTTTTTTAATTGGAAGAACTTTACGCCTCGCAAGACCCTTTTCATGTGATAAAATAAAACAAGTAAATCGATCATGGTTCCATGGCAAAGCGGTTAGCGCGTTGGATTAGTTATCCAGTGGTCAAAAAAAAAAGAAAGAAAAAAAATCGAAGACACACTTTTCCAAGTTTTCAGTCCTTAGTTTTTTACATGCATACTGCCAATGTCAAACGCAGTTGTTTTATACAGCAAACAAATTCAAATACAGAACATGCATAATCTATTGTGAAACGATATAAAAAATGGTAGCTATTTAAACAAATAGGTACACTAATTTTGTATGAAATTAAAAAAATGGTAATAATCAAAATTTATATAGCGCTGATTTATGGCAAAATACCATTCAAAAGGCGCTTTTGCTTATTTGTTTGCTCTGAGTAACAGAGAAGCCTTAAACAATTTACTGAAGGCCTCAAAACTCTGCTCTCCATCCGCTTCAGAAGGCAATTTATTCCATTTCATAAATTGTTCAATTTTATCAAAATATCAAGCAGGAATTAGCTGGAAATGTGATATTTTAGCATGCAAGAGTATAGTCATCTGCCTAGTCGAACTTTGTGAGGCTGTTGGCGGCATAATCTGAGATGTACAATCTGAAAAGGAGTGGTACCAGAACGGATCCTTGGGGTAGTCTATCATTTTGTTTAATTACGAGGATTTTCCGTATTTTTATAATCGTCAGCGATTCCCTGTCAGAACTCGGAATTGCCTTATATATTTAATAAAATACTTACCAAGTATTTAAATAGTATAAAAAAATCTGTTTAAATGCAAGAAAAAAGAGGATTAAATTGCCATTCGCTCCCAAAAAGGGCGAATTTTCTCTGTGGCTTGGCTAAGATGAGTCAGACGACCAGAGTTTGAGATGCTTCTTTGAGAGCTCTTTTCTTCGTATTACTGTTTTGCACTTCGAAAGATGGTCACCATAGTTTGAAATGAAAAACGTAAGCAATAAATATAGTGTTATATAAATTAAATATAATATTTATAATAATAATATTGATAAGGTTAGGCGGATTGTGATGTGGTTCAAATTCGGGTGCACTGAACTTGCTGTTAATTTTCAAGGAAAATGTTTTAAATACAACAACACCGCATACTATCGACATTTTGGTATTTTGCGTTTCTTGATTATTTCTTAAGTCTTTGTGTGGTAAAAATAAATTCCCTTTTTTCAATTAGAATCGTCTCACATAAGTAATCAATTGAACAACTCAGGACAGAATCAAAATTACAATCATTGCATTTAAAAATATTTATTTATAAATTTACATTCACCGAAATATTTAAAAAATTGCGTCGTTTTCCTGTCAAAATCTTTGTCATCTGTACAAAGGCGTGCTGTAACTACGTCTGATTGACGACCCATCATTGACTGATGGATTGCAATCACTAGACCACAGACGCAAGGTCGGTATTATAAGTTTATTCTATAGATACTACCACGGGAGATGCTCAGAAGACACTTGCATCCCTGGCCCCTCTTCCAACCATTCACAGTAGATTCATTTGTTTTACTCAATCTCAAAACCCGTTCGCAGTTATCCTTCAATATACACGAACCAGTCCCTTTTCGAACTTTTTTATTAACAAGAGCAGCCCGGCTGTGGAACAATCTTCCGAATTCTGTGTTCTCAACTCCTAACAACCCGATTTAATATTTTCCTAAGTAGACTGCACACCCTCCCCAGCGCTACGTAGTGCGCTTCTTCGGAAGAGTATAATGCACCTAAATCCAAATAGCTACTTAGAAAATAAAACACGGTATACCTTTTCGATATGTTGAAAATAACACACTTGCTATCCCCATTCACACTACAGAAATTTTAAGCTCTTCTTTTCAAGAACAATCAGCCTAGACTATGTGATGGCTTAAGCGATGAAGTTATTACGTCATTTCAATCCATACAAATATTTACAAGAAAACTTAAACAACTATATTTGTCAAATAGTTACTGAATATTCCTTCTACATCCTTTCGTTCCTCATAGCTATGATCAGTGTTTTTTTTTTCCTCTTTCTTATTATACCGAATTAACTTTTAAGACTTCACGTTGCTCGGGTTGGTTGGAATAAACTACCTTATGGAAATAAACCCGTCTCCGTGCAGTTTCTGTAGGTACAAAAAGATTATAATGCCATACCTTACCATCACGCCATTTCCCTATTTGGTGTAAGAGAGAACCGAACGCCAATCTCATCAATCTTGAAATACATTTCTTGTTTAATTCACGTCCATGTATCGTCTCATATACGTTATTCTATTATTCTTACTTGTACCGTCTCCGTCTTTCAAAATTCCATTTATGTGATAGTGCCAACTTACGCATTGGCCGACCTCTACTTTTCGTTCCTCTTTTATTACTCATTCTTTCTATGTGTCTTAAACACTTCAGGGTATTTATTTTCATCTTACGATATCTCTTCCAATCATACATCCTCGTCTAATATCCTCGTTTCTATTCTATCATACACCGTTTTATCACACATTAGTCTTAGTGGCCTCATTTCATCCGCGTCAATTCCACTTTCATGCGTCCTCTGCCATGTCCATGTCTCACTAGCATTCTTTAGAGTCGGTACGACAGTAACAAATGAAGGTACGTAAAAGTATGAAGAGGATGGTAGTCGGGAAATACAATGTCTTTTTGATCTTTAGATGTATTTCATAACTATATTATGAAATACATCTAAAGATCGGGTCCTACACTGAAAACAAAAATTGTCTACAGTAACAAAATTTCATGTTAAAATTAACCGAACTACAAAACACTTGGTTTTGTGCAACTAAATGTTTTGTGCACACAGCAAAACAGTACAGTCATAAATATTACTGATAACAAGGGTTTGGCTAAAACGCAGGTAGCCAGTTCTGTTGTCATAATATTTTTTTCGGTGCATATATCAATTTATAGGTAGGTACATGAAATAATATCATTGAGAAGTTATTATTTCAAGTATAATTTTATTTTATTTAGCATAGATTCAGGTAAGAATGCCCAAATATTTCTATGCATAATAGTTATAGGAAGATAAAAAACGTATGGTGTGGGTAAATATTTCCTACTTACACTCTGAGAAATTATGTGGTTTTTGAAGAGTAGGTATCATGAAAAATATTAAAAATTAAATGGGTGATTGTTTGAATTGTAACATTTTAAAAATCAATAAAATTTCGCCCCCGGCTATAGCGGCGACGTATTAAATATCAATAGGTATAGTAAAGAGAGACATTTGAGATAAGGAATCACGCTGTAGCTGCTAACAGTACGATATTGACATACAAACAAACAGTTGATAATGTAAAATATTTCAAGTTTACTGGACCATTACACAACATACAACATAACAATAATTCATCTTATATTATTGTAGGTAGGTAATAATATTTACATTTTTACGTTGGTATTGAGATAAATTTATATTATATAGAAACATTTATTTATTTATATATTTTATTTATTTAATATTGCTTCTCGGGCAACTAACAGGTACTAAGTCAAATATTTATTTAACACGCACCCAATAATAAGTTGCCACATTCTGGAGACTTACGATATTAATCGTCTTACAGATCCAGACTGAAAACACAATTAAATACTGTGTCTCCACCGGGAATCGAACCCGGGACCTTTGGCTCAGCAGTCAGATATCTAACCAAATGAGCCACGAAGGCCACGAGCCATTAGGTATTTAAATATTCGTTGTAAAATTTAGTTTCAATTTTAAATATGTTTTCGATATATTTCTTCTTCTTCTTTTCCCTCGCCTTATTCCCATTATTTGGGGTCGGCTCTCCTAGTCCGCATGCGCCAGGTTGCTCTCTCCTGTGTTTCTTCATGTGTCACATTCCGCGTCTTCATGTCGCTGTGAACCGTGGACATCCATGTTGCAGGCGGTCGTCCCGGGCGTCGCTTTTCGGTCTCTATATGCAGAGCCTTATTTACAATGTGGGAGTCATCTCTCCTGCATATATGCCCATACCACCGCAATCTACCCTCCCTCATCTTTTCGGCTATGGGAGCTACCTTGAAGCTGCCTCGGACGTAGTCGTTCCTGACCTTGTCCAGTAATGTCACACCGCTGGCCCACCTCAACATTTTCATTTCGGTGACGTGGAGTCTCTGCTCATCCTGCTTTCTAGAAGCCCAGCACTCTGATCCATAGAGCAAAGATGGTCTCACACAGGTCTTATATACTCTGCCTTTAGTCTGGACTGGCATTCTTCTGTCGCACAGTACCCCTGTTAGGGACCTCCATTTTAACCAGCCTGTATGGATTCTATGCTCTATATCACTTTCGATCTTTCCATCCTTTGTGAGGACGGAGCCTAGATATGTGAACTGCTCTGATTGTTTTACTGTAGTGTCATCTAATTTTAGTGTGGTTATGGGCTGTGTATCTCCGGAAAAATTACAATACATGTATTCTGTTTTACTTCTGCTAATTCGCAGTCCGTTTTTTTCTAGTGCTATTTGCCACTGATTCAGTGATTGCTGTAGATCTTGGATGGTATCACGAATTAGCACCACGTCGTCTGCATATAGAATGTCCCATGGGGTTTGCTTTTGTATATGTATTGTAAGATAATTTATCGTCAAGTTAAACAGAAGCGGGCTCAACGCAGATCCTTGGTGCACTCCGACCTTCACGTTGAAAATGGGGCTCATTCCCGCTGGGCTTCTAACGCAAGTAGTAGAGTTTCGGTACATATCTTTCAGGATCTCGACGTAGCCTTCTGGTACTTTTTGTGCTTTATTGGACTGCCATACTAGATCCCTTGGAACTCTGTCGAATGCTTTTTGTAAGTCAATAAAAGCTATATGCAGGTCTTTTTTATTGTTCTTACACTTTTCCATCAGAATTCTTATGGTTTGTATTGCATCGATTGTTGATTTTCCGCTAACAAAGCCTTGCTGGTTTGGTGTTATGGTTGTTAAGTGGAGTAGTCTATTATTTACAATACGTTCCCAAATCTTTAACGTGTGTGATGTTAGCTTGACAGCCCTATAATTTCCACAGTCTCGGACATCTCCTTTATTCTTGTAAAATGATATGAGGAAGCTATTTCGCCAGGAGTTTGGAATACGGCTTTGCTCTAGGGAATACGGTTTGGAATACGGTTTTCGATATATTTCTTTCTGAAGAAGTATTTTTTATTTATATACAGCAAGTTCCTACCTCTTCCAACCAATTTGTATTTATTCACAGAATATATATATATTTTTTTTTTAATTTTTACCTTTTTATTTTTGATTTAATTGTTTTACTTTTTTTATTTAGTTACATATGTGTTTAATTTAATGTTTGTGTGTAAAAGGCAATTTATGCCGTTTATTAGAAAATAAATAAATAAATATTAAATTACTGATTGAATGAGTTATTTTGCTTCAAATAACTTATTGAAATCTAAATAAATCCCATCCTGTACCCGAAATTTAATAAAATATCTTGTAATATATATGTTAGAATACTATAATTGGCACTATAAAATATCTTGTAATACATGTTAGAATACTATAATTGGCACTGTAAAATATTTTGTAATAAATGTTAGAATACTATAATTGGCACTAAAATATCTTGTAATCAATGTTAGAATACTATAATTGGCACTAAAATATCTTGTAATCGATGTTATCTTGTAATTGGCACTATAAAATATCTTGTAAAACATGTTAGAATACTATAATTGGCACTATAAAATATCTTGAAATGCTTGTTAGAATACTATAATTGGCACTATAAAATATATTGTAATAAATGTTAGAATACTATAATTGGCACTATAAAATATCTTGTAATAAATTTAGAATACTATAATTGGCACTATAAAATAACTTGTAATACATGTTAGAATACTACAATTGGCACTATAAAAATTATCAATATATTTTAGTACCAGTATTTCCAGCGTAGAGAAGCAATATTTGCGTGAGAAATGAATTTTAATCAATTTCTCCTCTGCTCGGAATCGAACCCATGACGTCCACACAGAAACCGAACGGCTTACCAACTTATAAATTCATATGAGTTGTACACTGGCAGGTTATTGACTTTTAGCAATTTCTTCCGACCAATCAGAAAATCTACCGTTGTCAAAAACTATCAAACTCATAGTACCTATGTACTCTACGTGATTACCTATTAGCTGAAAAATTCAAGTCTCCATAGAAGAAGAATAACTAAAAAATACTTTCAAAAATAATTGTACAATCATGATCACTTACCATAATTACCTACACGTGTGTTTTATCCTTTTTTTATAAATAAATAATATTTCATAATCATTTATAGTTATTTATTTATCGATCATCATCACCATCAATGTTTCTTTGACGTTGGACATTGAAAATTATGTTTAATAAGCGTTTTTGTCCAACAATGTATCTATATATTATTTCCTATCCACAATATTACAAGTACATAATATTATGTCTTTGCCTTGGTCGTATTAGTTTCATGTATAATATCGCTGACCATGCTTTTTGGGGACACGACATGATGGTAAATGATTCGCGTGTAAAGTTCATAAGCCTCTACAGTTTTGCAAAATCAGCTCTGTTATACCTATATCGCGATTTGAAATAACAAAATGATGCATAATATTCGTAAAGTGTGACTCGACCAAACACATATTATGGAAAATTGACTGCAATGAATTATTGCAAACATTGGCAAAAACAATAAATATTTATGTATTTATAGGTATATATCGCCTTTGGTGAAAAACATGTATGTATAGATATATTATATTCAGTTGTGTTATGTAAGAGATTAATTTATTTTTGTTGTACCTACAGCAAAATGCACAAATGCGGATTTATTGTCATAATAAGTGAGTCTCAAAATATCAACACAAAGTCTCAAATTATCGAATGTAATTAATTTATTATATAATGCAAATAAATAAATAAAATACATGTTTTAAAAAAAGAAGAGAATTAGAAATTCTCCCAGATAAATAAAAATACATACTGCCTCAGAACAGGCTCGTCTAGTGAGGCAGTAAATTTCCAAATAGGAACACCATTGTACAAAATATGTTCATTATAAATTTTTTAAAATAGTTATTTTTTCGTATCGTTATTATAATTTGTAAATAATGGAAAATAAATCATTCCATTTCATTGGATTCCATTTCTTTCCGTTCTATTTCATTCCATTCCTTTCCATTGCATTGCATTCCATTCCATTCCACTTCATTCCATTTCTTTCCATTTCATTTCATTCCATTTCTATGTATTCCATTTCATTCAGAGAGAAAACGCAGAAGACATCGAATTTTGTGTTCATTGCTTGGCTGGTTCAAGCATGTGTGAAAACCGCGCCCCCTTCCACCCAGTAAATTTTCTAGTAGTTTGACGATATCATTCTACAATGAATCTAATTAGAAACCCGATATTTTTTTCATATCAGTAAATTACAGCTTTGTGCATTGTGTGGCTATGTATTATGGTGCTTTTAAATTTAACACAAGCCAAAAATGTTTCATTTTTTTTTAATAAAAACATTAAACAGTTTTCAGAGCAGTAGGTATAAGAACATATAAGAATAATAATAATAAAAAAACAAAAAGTAGATAAACACTTGATAACAATAACACAATTAAGAAAAGGAAGGATTATAAGTATGAAAGAAGGAGCTTGTTTAAGGCTGGGTTTTTTGAACAAAATTAAGTAATTTATGAAATAGTTAGAGTCGACTCTAATGTATGCTAGTGAGACATGGACATGGCAGAAGACGCATGAAAGTAGAATTAACGCGGTTGAAATGAGGTCACTAAGACGAATGTGTGGTAAAACGATGTATGATAGAATAAGAAATGAAGATATTAGACGAGAATGTATGATTGAAAGAAATATCGTAAGTAAGATGAAAATAAATGCCCTAAGGTGGTTCGGCCACATAGAAAGAATGAGTGATGACCGTCTGACAAAAAAAGTACAGAAGGCTGATAAAAGAGGAACGAAAAGTAGAGGTTGGCCAAGAAAAAGTTGTCACGATCACATAAATGGGATTTTGAAAGATGGTGATGTTAGAAGTAAGAATAATAGAAGAGCGTGTATGAGACGATGTATGGACGTGAATGAAGCGAGGAATGTATGTCATGAGAGAGGAGTCTGGCGTTCGGTTCTCTCTGCCTACCCCAAATAGGGAAATGGCGTGATGGTATGTATGTATGAAATAGTTTAAAAATGCGTTGTTTGACGACATTAGATTTGATGAAACAACCAAAACTTTTGAATTATTTTACGAAAACCAAGTATTTTAACTATACTTTTACTTTAATCTCTGAATAAAGATTTAAGTAAAAGTATAGATAAAATACTTTTATTTCATGAATTTGTTCAAAGCTTTTGGTTGTTTCATTGTAATCTAATGCTGTAGAACGACGCATATTGAATAATTTTATGAAATCAAAGTATTTTAACTATACTATTACTGATACTTTTGCTTGAAACAATCCAACATTAGTTAGTTAGGGGACGAGGTATTTGAGTGCCAGTAAAACGCACAATCTTGTTGGATTCTAATAAGGATAATATATTGATACCGACCGCCGTGACAGAGTGTGCTCAACACCAATGTTCGGTGACGGGACACCTCACCGCAACACCAATGTCGCGGTGACATGTTGTTAATGGACAGCTCGACCAATAGGAACGCCGGGGCGATTAACCAATCAGAGCCCGCCGGCGATCGACTGGTACCTGCTCGGCGACGGACCGGTGGACCGGTTAAGATGAGACCGGTTTTTCGCACCGGATGTCAGTCAACAAGGAGGAGTCCGGACGACCAGAAGGAGGAGATTTTGGAGCGGTACGTGCGCACAGCGGTGGCGGCACAAGTCAGTTGTTGTGGAGAAGACGTCGGTGGTAGAGGAGGTTGTTGTTGGAGAGAGGAGTGGTACGTGCGCACGGCGGTGGTAGTACCAGGAAGACAGAGAGAAGAATACCTGAGGCGGAGACGACGAGTGGTGATCAGTGAGTTGGTGAAGAGACTTTTTGTTTTATTGAATTTCTGCGAACTAGTGAATTTATTTGTGTGGACGTCGAAGCTGACCAAATTTTATTTTAACTGAGAACTTTTATCGATTGACATTTGTTTTTTTTTTGAGTTTTGTTGTTTCTTTGTATTTGAATGCTTTGTGAAATCCGAATAAATATCGTGTGTGAACCTGAATTGGTGTTTGTTGGCGAACGCCCTCCCCCTTTTAAGCACCTCTAAGGAGGCCCGGTATCAATTGGCGCGCCAACTAAAGAGGCCGACGAAACACCCTGCAGACATCATGCCTGCAACAAGGAGCAATACCGCTGAGCAGCCGTTTCCGGGTCCGGCAGACAACCCGGTGGCGCCCTTACAACTGATGACAGGAGACTTGGCAGGGAACTTGGCAAACACCCTACAGCGGTTGATGACACCACTGCACGCCACGTTCTCAGGACAGATGGAGGAGGCCCCCCAAGGCTTCATCCGTAAATGTGAAGCCCACTTCCACAGCCGCAACGTGCACGAGGAAGACTGGACGGACTTGGCGGCGTCCAGACTGAGAGGAGAAGCAGCGGACTGGTGGCAACGACACGGCAACTCAATATATCCCTGGGACACCTTTGTGGAGATGTTGTGCCAGGAGTATGACGGCGACTATCGTCGGCTACAAATACGCGCCCGGTTGTACGGTTCAGAACAACGACCTAACCAGAGCGCATATTCATTTGTTCATAGCAAATGGATGCTACATCAGAGAATCCACCCGAAGGCAGAGACGTCGGATTTGGATGAATTCTATAAAGGATTCATCCTCCAGATGCTCCCTGAACATAGAGGGCTCCGAAGAGTAGTGAGGAGTTTCAAAGAACTCTTGCAGGAGACCCTGGAGATGGAGACCGCAAGACCAGAGCAGGGAAACGGCTCACGCCCGGGGCCTCGCTTCCAGTGAGGTGCTCCGAGCGAACCTACGACGATGCGGAGTGCGCGGCAGTAGAGGTGAGCTGTGGGCTGCCTTCCATGGTCAGAATGGTGGCAGAAGGGCTCGCGCAGAGGGCCCTGCTGGACATGGGAACCTCTCATAGCCTGGAGGTATCCCACCCCATAAGGCCGAATGAACGAAGAGGAGGTGAACGCGATATGGAGACGAGTGCGGCAGACAACACTCCTAGAGGATGGCGAGAAGGCTCTCGCTATGAGGACGTGCCAGCTCGGGAGAACTGGGCGTATAGGAGCCGTAACTTCCTCGGGGACAGAGGAGGTTTTGGAAGAAATAGAGTCGGAGATAGAGAAAATGAAGGAAGGCGAGAGTCGGATAGAGGCGGTGAAGCCAAGGCTCGTCCCAAGCTGCAATTGGAGCCGCGCACTATACCGATGGAGGCTCAACCCCAGCCTACGTCTAGGCCGGACGGAGAGAGGAGAGGAGACACGGGAAGAGATGAAGTAAAGACGTGTCCCAAGCTGCAATTGGAGCCGCCCACTACACAGGTGGAAGCTCAACCCCAGCCTACGTCTAGGCCGGACGGTGAGAGGAGAGGAGACGCGGGAGGAGAGGAAGTCGAGACGCGTCCCAAGCTGCAATTGGAGCCGCGAACTATACCGGTGGAGGCTCAGACCCAGCCTACGTCGAGGCCGGAGAGTGAGAAGGGAGGAGGCATCGTAGAAGAGGGAAGCGAAAAAGACGAAGAAAAACGAGGACCATCTTCTCAACCTGAGCCTGCAACAAACGCATTGGACTCAGCCAAGCCCGCTTGTATGACAACCAGGGAGCAAGAAATAGCAGGATGGTCATCAAGAAAAGTCGGCGACCCGAAATATAAAGACGGCGACGACAGAGATCGCGATAAGAGAAAATCTTGGAGGCAAGACAGAAGGGATGATCGTGAGGACCGCTGGTGCGACGAGCGGAAGAAGCTATCGAGGATCCAGAGACGCGCAGATGACTGGAGACTGGCACTACAGAGGGAAGCTCACAGAGAGAGGGCACACTCTGTCATTAAGGTGGGGTGGATTGATACCGACCGCCGTGACAGAGTGTGCTCAACACCAATGTTCGGTGACGGGACACCTCACCGCAACACCAATGTCGCGGTGACATGTTGTTAATGGACAGCTCGACCAATAGGAACGCCGGGGCGATTAACCAATCAGAGCCCGCCGGCGATCGACTGGTACCTGCTCGGCGACGGACCGGTGGACCGGTTAAGATGAGACCGGTTTTTCGCACCGGATGTCAGTCAACAAGGAGGAGTCCGGACGACCAGAAGGAGGAGATTTTGGAGCGGTACGTGCGCACAGCGGTGGCGGCACAAGTCAGTTGTTGTGGAGAAGACGTCGGTGGTAGAGGAGGTTGTTGTTGCAGAGAGGAGTGGTACGTGCGCACGGCGGTGGTAGTACCAGGAAGACAGAGAGAAGAATACCTGAGGCGGAGACGACGAGTGGTGATCAGTGAGTTGGTGAAGAGACTTTTTGTTTTATTGAATTTCTGCGAACTAGTGAATTTATTTGTGTGGACGTCGAAGCTGACCAAATTTTATTTTAACTGAGAACTTTTATCGATTGACATTTGTTTTTTTTTGGAGTTTTGTTGTTTCTTTGTATTTGAATGCTTTGTGAAATCCGAATAAATATGGTGTGTGAACCTGAATTGGTGTTTGTTGGCGAACGCCCTCCCCCTTTTAAGCACCTTTTGACCGACCTCTAAGGAGGCCCGGTATCAATATTCTATAGGACCCAACGTGATTCAGCCTTCGAAACTCAGTTAGATCTCAAACAAAGATCCAGGGGGGCAAGTCTGGTCAATCGACGGAATCAAAACCATTCATGTTTACCCTTAAAATGGATATTGGATATAGTTATCTTAAGGAGTTAGGTATATTCTTTGTTTCGCAGAGCCAACAACTAAGTGAGAGCGCCCTTGGAATGGTCTTGATATCATAAAACGGCGCTATATAAATTTGATTATTATTATTATTATTATATAACATCTTAAAATATGATGGAACTCCATATGATAATTATTATATCCATGATATGGGTAGGTAAACATGGTGGGCAAGTCTGGTCTATCGGCGAAGTCAATGCCCTCGTGATAACCCATATCATGCATATAATTATTTATTTATTTATATAAACGCCCTAAATGGGCTTTTACATACACAGTTACAAATTATTAAAACATATGTTCATGAACCACGAAGCAAAATACATACATACATAATTATAAATAAGTACCTATAGGTATATAACAATAAAAGAATATGAAGAAAAAAATATATATAAATTTACAAAATATATAGGTAGTGAAGTACAATAAAAAATAAAATTATAGAAAAACAAGCAAAAGATCAAGCAAAAACAAAAATTAATAGAAAAAAGAAGTAGAACCCAGAATTTATACAATCTTTAAAAGTCTAAATTTTTTTATGAAGTTTCATAATATCTTAATGTATTATAGAAATCCATGTGGTACCTAATTATATCCATGATATGGGTTAACATGGATGGTTTTGATTTCGCCGGTTGACCAGACTTGCCCCCCGGATACGATTCCCGGTAGAGACACTGTTTTAATTGTGTTTGCAGGATCTGCATCAGGATATGTGTGTGAATCTGTGAGACGATAATTATCACGGAGTATCCAGAATGTGGCAACTTGTTATTGTGTGCCTTTTAAATTAATATTCAACATTGTACCTACCTGTCAGTTGTCCGAGAAGTAATATTAAAGTATAGGATGATATATAGCGCCGTTTCTGTGATAACATCACCTCAAGGGCGCTTTAAAGTTATAAAATTAAATAAATACATATATACATACCATTACGCCTTGTCCCTCACGGGGTAAGTAGAGAGAACCGAGCGCCATGCGTCTCTATTTTTGCACACATTCCCGACTTCCTTTACATCAAGATTGATTGTTCAAGCTTCTTATGTTTCCTTCTATCAAAATATCATTCAAATAGTCATGCCATCCCTTTCTGCTAATCACTCCATCTCTTACACCTGTGTTTATTTTTTGGTCAGTCATTCATCGTTCATTCTTTCAATAGGTACATATGTCCAAACCACCTCAAGACATTCACTTGTATTTTACTTATAATATCCTTCTTTATTAATATAAACAAATACAATGCACAATGGCGGGCTTATTGCCATTAGGCAAATATTTGATTTGATTTGGGAACCATGTGATTCATATTAATTACACCAACATAGTCAACTAGTCTCTTTCTATGGCTCTGAAGTAAAAATTGCGTCAGAGATTGGATTTATGACAGGTATTATGGCGGACATTGGGATCTGGTTGATCTGTTTTGTGTGAGCCCATATGTTTGTTGAGGTTATGATTGTGAGTGCAGAAAGTTGAGATTGTGTACCTACATATTTAGTGTGGAACGGGAACAATCACCTGGTTCATACTTGCATATAATTGTCAATATAAATTGTAAACTGCTAGCCCTAGAATAGTATGATTTCCTAGTTGGGCAGCAGTAATTAACTTATTGTTGTCATTATAAATATGGTGTGATAAAAGATAATAAAGAAATAAATATACATTAAGATAAACATCAAAAACAAAAAACATCTGCATATAAATAAAGTAAATCTCTTTATATATTCTGTGCTGGCTATTCCAAGTGTGTTATTACAATTATTTATGAATATTATCAAGGACAATTATTAATAAGATTTATATATACATATACTTACATGTTTGTAGAATCAAAATATAGTATTAATAAAGGAATTCTAAGAAATTAATAATAATGTTGTAACTAATTATAAAAAAATATAATTGCTTAATGTAATTGCTTATTACGACAATGACGAAATATTTCAACACACTGATAACACAAAACATTCAATTCAAAGTTCAATGACACCATTTTTGCGGATTTTTTAATGTCCGGCCGAACGCTCGACTTTAACCGAACCACCTTTGGTCAAAAGAAGCCGAAATAAGCCAAAAATAAGCCGTAGTCGAAGTTTTCTATCAGCCACTAAAAGCAATTAAATTGGTTGATAATCTTTTAAGAATGAATATGTCACATTCCCTAAACCAAGCATAAACGCTTGTGTTATAGGTGAACGAAATCAGTCGTGACTGGATTCAAACACGCGACCACTTGATTACTAGCCCAGCGCGCTTATCGCTCTGCCATCGATCCATCTATATTTATAATAGTTTTTGGGAAGTCATACGTCCACCTATTTCGACTCACTATTAAATATCGCAATATTGTAAATTGCATCTAAAAAAATATATGGGGAAAAAGCGGGGAGGAAGGGAAAACAGGAAGGAGGATAGTATGTGTGTGGTATTTTTTTATGTTATTTTTATTATTATTACACAAAACAAATATAACATACATAAATTGACAAATAAGGTATGTAGGTATATTATGAGTGACGTATATATGCGTATACCTATTATGTATGCGTGTATGAATATTATGTCTGTGTGTGGTATGTTTATATTATGTCTGTGTGTGGTATGTGTATATTATGTATGTGTGTGTGTGTGTATGTGTATATTATGTGTCTGTGTGTGATATGTGTATATAATGTATGTGTGTATGTATATTATGTGTGTGTGTTATGTGTATATTATGTATGTGTGTGTGTGTGTGTGTATGTGTGTGTTATGTGTCTGTGTGTGATATGTGTATATTATGTATGTGTGTATGTATATTATGTGTGTGTGTTGTGTGTATATTATGTATGTGTGTGTGTGTGTATGTGTGTGTTATGTGTATATTATGTATGTGTGTGTGTGTGTGTGTATGTGTATATTATGTGTCTGTGTGTGGTATGTGTATATTATGTATGTGTGTGTATGTATATTATGTGTGTGTGGCATGTGTATATTATGTATGTGTATAGTACGCCTAAGAGTACGCACTTAACAGACTTTAACCTATATTTAATTTACTATACGGATTTTGTTAAATATTTTTATGTCAAATAAATGCCTCATTATTATATAAAGTCTAGCAGGAAATATGCAGCAATCGATAAAATACCATCTACGCAATAGCGAAAAGAAAATGAAATGAAAAATGCATACTCTTAGGTTGAACGTCCCTACGAGTGCGCAGTTGAGTCCCTAAAAGTACGCAGGTGGTCAAATAGCTGCAAAGGAAATTTTAAATAAAACATTTTACATCGAAAAATAAATATTTTTATTTAAAAAATAAATTAAATGGAAATGCCTTATAAAAATATATTTTCATGTCAAAAAAGTTAAATGAAATACACTGTTTTTCTATTACAAGTTAAAAAAAACATTAAAAAAACTTCATAGTTGCTTCATCTTTAGCCTACAGTAAAAATAGGATTAAACATAGTTAGTTTTATATAAACCGATATAATAAATTAAAAAATTAAAATTATATAAATAAACAAACTCAACTGTCTTTTTCATTGAATGGATTTCGTAGCTACACATACCATCATGTCCCACAAGGGGTAGGCCGAGAGAACCGAGTCCCATATTTATGATATTATAAATTACATTCATAAAACAGACAATTCCATCCCTGTCGACTTTGTCTATTTTCGTTTCTTCGTTCTTCTGCGTGGCCAAATCATCTTCGTTAGTAATTATGTTGACACAATATTACAATGTACCTACACATTCTAGAATATCTCTATGAAAAAAAGTTTCCTTTTTTTCTTCTCTTGTTGCATCTAAAAAAACAATATTTTCATATAATAAAATAGTGAAATAACGATAACGATCTGGAAATTTATCAAGTTCTATGTCTAATATTTCGATGTGTCCCCAAGAGTACACATGCGTACTTTTAAGGAAATATAAATGCGTATTCTTGTGGACATAACCTATTCGACATATTTTTTACCAACTTTTCAAAATGACGTTGACAGTTAACAAACTTGTGAACAATCTGAATTAACAATTATAATATATATCTTTGGTAAAACAACAAAATTAAAACAGCTTAATAATAAAGACACAGTACCTTAAGTCGTATGTCCAAAATATTAGATGAAAATGCAACTTTTCAATTTATTTTGTCTCTTGTCCACATATGTTAAGCCAGTTGGCAGTAAGTATGAGTGCATGGAGAATACATGTTTGTCTATGGAATGGGACTATAAGTGTTGCCCGAAATAAAATACATTATGAGATATTGTCAATTCGTACTCTTATGGACTGCGTACTCTTAGGCGGACCTCCCCTATATGTACTTCTCATGTATAAACTACTATGCGCAGAAATATTTGATTATCTGTGCTCAATTAAATAAAGTAAAATAAATGAATAAATAAAATATATTAAGTCTGTGTGTGGTATGTGCATATTATGTCTGTGTGTATGTGTATATTTTGTCTATGTGTGGTATGTGTATATTATGTATGTGTGTGGTATGTGCATATTATGTGTGTGTTTGTATATTATATTATGTATGTGTGTGTATGTGTATATTTTGTCTATGTGTGGTATGTGTATATTATGTATGTGTGTGGTATGTGCATATTATGTGTGTATTTGTATATATTATGTATGTGTGTATTTATATATTATGTCTGTGTGTGGTATGTGTATATTTTGTATGTGTGTGTATGTATATTATATGTGTGTGGTATGTGTATATTATGTCTGTGTGTGGTATGTGCTTATTATGTAGGTATATGTATAATATGTATGTGTATACGATGTCTGTATATTTTGTGGTACCTAGGTGTATATTTTGTATGTGTGTGTGTGTGTGTGTGGTATGTGTATATTATGTATGTATGTCTGTGTGTGGTATGTGTATATTATGTCTGTGTGTGTATGTGTATATTATTATGTCTGTGTGTGGTATGTGTATATTATGTATATGTGTGTATGTATATTATGTGTGTGTGTGGTATGTGTATATTATGTATGTGCGTGGTATTTATTTATTGAAAACAATTTGTTAATTTGCTTTGTTATATTATTGTTATTTTTGGTATTTTTTATATAAAAAAAAATATTAAAAAACATTGATAAAACTACTTCTTCCATATTATAAGGATCTTTTTTCTATATTTTGATCTTGACAGGTGGAAAATGCCTAGATACGTATAACGAACGAAAGATTAAAAAATATTTAAATTGGAGAGATTATTCAAAGGGATTTAGGTTATGTAGTGATACGGTCGTGCCTGATTTATCATTATATATCACATTTGTGTACGTTATAATAATTATATTATGGAGATGCATCTTGTTTCGCGATATGATAATAAAGAATAAACCTGTATCACTTTTAATATAGCCGCCCGGCGACTAAACCCGATCATACGCGAACGCAGCCTCGCCATACTATCAGACTGAAAAACGAAAGTTACCGGAGACACCCGACCCGGCACGAACGCTACAGCCGGCCAACATATCGAAAAGTGGGACATCGAATCAGTTTTTCTTGTGCGTCCGACATTGGCGCACGGGGATTTAGCTGTGTCGGTTGTGTAACGCGAACTAACAACACACACGACATAACACGATAATACAACGAAAAAAAAAATATATATGATGAGGAAAAATCTGCATTGAAAATTCGCACGGGTTCGTCCTCGCCATTTTTCTCGGCAGTCGCCCGCCAAACAACGGCTGGAACGGTCGTAACACGTCCATCTTTAATTATTATAATATTTTTATTTCGCTGTGACAGCGCGAAAAAAAATCATAGATAAAATATTATTTGGAAAATTGATAAATTCGTTCGTTTTCCAAATTCAAAAAACGCGCGTGGATCTATTCTTTTTTTCTTGACTATAGTTTCGTATTAATAAATATTATCTCTACGCAAGTTTGACATTTCGTTTTGTTGCCGTGTGAAGTTTTTCCGTGTTGACCGAGGTCGGGAAAATTTTAAATTTGTTCTTCGGATACGACAATATCACCACCGCGTCCGATGCCGATTGGATGTTTTTTTCAAACGCGGAACACTCGTTCGTTTTTTGAAAAATTTTGAAATTATCAAACGTTGTCTTGGATTTTAAAATCGATTGTGAAACCGAAAATCGTTCGTTATCTATTTGGATTGTTACAGTTTTGTGATTTTTTCCTTTTTAAACATTGTTGTTTGTGTGGACTCTGATGTTGACATTGGATTTAAAATTGGTTGTGAATTGTTCGTGGATTTATTATGTGACATTGTTGAAAGTTTTGAGTACAAATTATTATTCTGACGCTTTTGTGTTTAACAAAGAAATTGGATATTGACGGTGAAGAAAAAAAAACAGTATATATTTATTGTGTAAGACTTCGTTACATATCTTTACAAAAACAAAATAAGTTCAAAGTGAATGGGTGTGATATGTTTAAGAAATTATTAAGATAACTTAAATCATATCAGTATTTACATTTAGTTAATACTATATTAATGTAAACGGAATAAACATATTTTAATTTAATCGACGTGATCAGAAACAAAAGGTAGAAATATAACAATGGAAGATCCTATCTAAGAAAGTTCCTAGTTTTTTTTTTATAACTATCGTAAGTGTTCGATATATTTCGAAGAAAACAACATTCGAAAATGATGCTGCTCCAACAGCACCCCTTGAGTAACGAGGCTCGACAGCCTGGAGGAGTAACTTTCACAGCTGAGGTGCCCAGGTTCTCTCCCGCGCCCAGCACACCGCCCACTTCTCCGACGCAGTCCGACAAGGCAGACAGCTACGACTCCAAGCACAGGAGAGAGTCCTTCCTCAAGTACGCCCTCAAGAAAGAATACGAGGGTCCGCCGAGGACCGCCGCCAGGAGCCACAGCGTCGAGGACATGGAAGTGGAGAAACACATTCCCGAGAGAGACGTTCATTCCGCGGACATAGCGTCCGTCAAGCGTTACGACACCTCCTCCCCGATTACGGCCGCCGGGAGGAAGATGTACCCGCAGGACGCGTCCGACTTCAAAGTCACCTCGGCGTCCAGCCCGGGGCCCGACGACGATAGGACTCCCTCGCCCGCGACCCAGAGGGACCACGCCACCAAACTGTCGAGGGTTATCTACAAGCAGGTCCCGGCCATCTACGCCCCTCAGCCGTCCGTCAAGTTCGAACGAAAGCCGAGCGAGAGCGACGCGGAAGAGGCGGACTTCGACAAAGACGTACCGGGGAGTCCACCGGTGGAGGACAACACGGAAAAGGACACCGAGTCCGATAGCGAGGCGCCGCTCGACCTCAGCGTGAGCACAACCTCAAAAGAGGAAAAGTTCTTCAGGCACCCGAGGGAGATAACTGTAAAGGAGTTCGCCAGAGAACCCTCCTATCCGAGAGAAGACAAGTCCGAGTTGATCCTCGACGCGCGCGTGTCAATCAAGGAACCGAAAGACTTCATCGCGAGATACTCGAGGGAGCTGTTCCGCGACCCGAGAGACATACTGAGGGAGTCCAAGGACTACTTGATCAGGGATCCCAGAGACTTTGTGGCCAGGGATCCCCGCGAGTTTTTGGGGGTGCCCGGAGAGTTCAGGGACCCGAGAGAGTTTGTGAGGCATCCCAGTGATTCCGGTACCGAATCGGACGACTCCGGTGGTCGGCTGAGCCCCTCGGACGACCCGCAGAAGACTGGGAAGGCCTACAAGAAGAGTCTCATGAAGCGATATTGTAAGTGCGCTATTACATATTTCTGTCTCTTGTCATTTATTAGCCGATTCGTCACATATAATTAAACATGGCAGCTAGACCAACAAAATGTCAAAACTAGTAAAATACTTACAATGTAAAAAATACGATAATTTTCAATACAACTATTTCGAGCTGTACATATGTAGGTTAAGGGAAAGGAATTATGGTTATTTTTAACAATTTTCGGAATTCCATATTAAGTGCTTTTGATATTGTTGTGTAAAATGATATTCATGAACATTTCTTTATCTTTATTTATTCCTTCAGCCATCTTGTATATGTAGGTATTTATGTCTTTATAATTTTACTCTATTTCCTTAGCAATAGAACTTATTTTTATAAGGTACTTATTTTATTATACCCTTTTAATTAACGTCACATGTCTGTCTGTAGGTACCGAAATTTCGCAATCGATTTTTAACTCCCACTTCCTGACCATTCAGTGGTCTGTAACTTAAAACTTTCTTGTGTATTCCCGATGACAATACATGATAAAGATTTTCAGCTGGATTTGTTTGATATTTGTATAAAAATTAAACAATTTTGTACTTTATATCACAAAGTAAACAATAATGCTATACTTATTGCATTAACCCAGGAGTATTTTTATAAAATCCTCTTTTACAAGTATGATAATAATAATAATAAGGACAATTTATAAAGCGCCGTTTAGTGACAACCGTGGTCACCTCAAGGGCGCTTTCAGTTTACAAAAAAAAATAGTTAAAATTAGTCCTATAGCTAACACATTGAAAATGGTGAAACATGAAACTTAAAAAAAATACGTAGAAATCACAAATGAATCTAGTTATATACATATTACATAATCCAGATGAAATTAATTATAAAAAAATAGTCGATTTAAAGTAAACAGGCATAATATTAAGTAAAGGAATATTGAACGGATGAAGGAACAATCTGGATACGATTTGCGGAAAAGATGAGTTTTTAATTTCTTCTTGAATTCATTGATATTAATAATATCTGAAATAGGCACAATATAACTTAATAAAGTAGTAAATAAAATGTATAATACTATAATGAAGTTTAAAGTTAAAATTTAAGTCATCAGTATATTTATATTTATTTTCTAATTTGTGGATTAGGCTATTCTACTAGGCTATGCCTGTCCCAGAGTAGCGTTTTATAAATCAGTTCTATTATTTATATTCGTCATAGTGTTAGTTAATTTTTATAAGGTTTAGTGGTAGGTTGAAGTGAGACAGATGTGCAAGTCAACGTTTTAGTGTAGTATGAAACATTGATTGATGTAAAGAGGACTAATGCTTATATAATTTAGATTTTTTGTAAATCAATTATGTAGTAATATTACTTTTTATTCATTTTTTATTCATTTATAAAGGTATTTAAGGAATTATGTATTTTTTACATACCTAAATACTTAAATTACATATAGGAAAACAGCGATAATTAATTATTAATTAAACCAATAACTGGTTTTATATTACGTGTAGGTATTCATTTTTTATTGTAAGTAAAAAATAATACATTTATATAGATCAAAGGAATAATTGAGGTAGTAGAAATAGATCCTGGAAGGGGTTCCAAGAAAGAGGGAAAATGATTCAAAGAATTTATATTTTTTACTAAGATTTGGTCCCTTGAATTTATATTTTTAATGCTAAGATTTTTGAATTTTTCATACATAATTGTTTGATATTCAAATTAATTTTTTAATTTACCGTTGGTACGTGATTGCTTGATATTCTTTTTTTTATTCACTGTGCATAATTGTGGTCAATATCATATTTATTTTTCAAATAACTATACATAACTATATACTTATGACAATTGAACTGAAATAAGAGGTCAGGAACGTCCAAGAAAACGATGGCACGACCATGTGAACGATATTCTGAAATACGGAAATGTTTGAAGTATGAGCAACATACGAACATGAATGTGGACGAGGCGAGAGATGCGTGTCAGGATAGAAAAATGTGGCGTTCGATTCTCTCTGCCAACCCCGCGAGGGACATGGCGTGATGGTTTGTATGTATGTATGATGTATCTATGAACTGGCTACCTGCGTTTAAGCCAAACCTTTGTTATCAGCAATAAAAGTTTATCTATTTATGACTGCACGGTTTGGCTGTAGGTATACACGAAACATTTAGTTGCACAAAACCAAATGTTTTGTAGTCACTATAAGTTCGGTTAATTTTATCGTGATTTTTACTTACTATTAACAAAAAGAATCACATTTATTTACCAACTTACTGTAAGTACGTAGATGTTTTTTTTAAATCATTTTACCTATTTATACATTAGACATATTCCTTACTTTTTTATGTAATGAAAGGTAAAAGTATTATGATGTGGATTAATTTATTTTCATCGTCGGTGACTAGACTTTTTGCGATTGATATCCGTATTTTTATCAAATTAATTACGAATTTATTATTTGCACTGCAGTTTTTGCGATATATTCTGACCTCTAAACATGAACTGTCGAATGTTGTATGCATCGACACGAGATAATTTCTTTTTTTATTGCAAGTTGTACTTTGAAAAATTATATTTCTCTTTGTCTGAAAACATTATGCAAGCTACAAATTTAATATAACGCAATCCATACAATTAATTTTGCTTCGATATTAACTTCTTTATCCTCTGCCTTTTGTCTTTTCAGATCTTCTTAACATCAGCGGTTAAAACATTTATAATAGATATACGCCGAGCCTTTTGTCAAATATGTAGTGAAGTGTCTTTTTAAACAATTACCTTCTTAAATTTCATTTGTAATTAAGCTAGTTAATCGGATCTATCTTAAACAAACAAAATCTTCTTGGGTTATTGAAAAATGTCTCAGACAGACTTCAAATAATATTATATTATTTTGATCATGTTGTCTACTTTGTCAAATTGCTAAGTGTCAGATATAGGTAGCGTTATTTTGAATATTCGTCAAACAAGTTTAATGTCGATTAGTCTTGTTTAATTATAATACCCGTTCATCCAGTCCGGCAAAAGTAGACACAGATAATATCTTCAACACAAAATAGTCATTTGAATTCATGAAACATCGACCGAAAAGTCTTTTTTATAAGCAATAAACAACATCAGAGCGGGAATTGCTAACATTTCATAGACCTGGGCTTGCTCGAACTGAACATCTCATCTTTTTTGACAAAAACTTGGAGCTTCGTAAACATCTGCTTATAATTAAGTCATTACTTTGTTGTTATTTTGATTCTAGTAGGATTGTTATGGCTCACATTACTGTGTTTCTGTATAACTTGGTTACATCTTCCTTGAGGATATAGGTTTTTGTGTGTTTTTATTTACCTTCTATATAATTCGTTTTTAAATCTGTTTTTTCTGTATGTTCTAAAGTATTTAAAAAAAAACTATAGAATTCATCAGATAACATTTTAACAATATTTATTCTGGGTTCATCAATTCATTCTCATTAATATAATATATAAAATGTATTTGTCTCACTGTAGTTTTGAAAATAATTTCGCTTTTTTAATGAACTTATTACTTGAGGCTACGTGTTGCTTGAGTTTTCTGGAAAAGATTTCCTTATGGTATTAAACCCGCCTTTGTCCACTTGTTAGTACGTACATTTAAAACGAATATTCTATTACAAATATTTTTTCTTGATTTTGTAAAACCTATATATTTGTTTTTTCTTGAATCAGTCTATATTTATCGTAAATACACGTTTTAAATCATAAATATTCTTCTCTATTATTTTTAGTATCTACTTATTGTTTTCATTATTTTTTCTTACCTATGCATCTAAATGTCCTAAATGTCATCTTTAGTCAGTAATTTTACCTATGATCGTGTTTGAATAATCATTAAATAGGAAATTAATATTTATCAATGAGAATGCACATGCGCCGGTAACTGCATAATTTGAAATTGTCTGAAATTAGCTAATTTTACTTAATTGTCTCTCGACGAATTCCATACGCTCGTCTAATTTCATTACCTAATTATTGACAACAATATCTAATAGAAAGTCGACACTGGCTAATGCTCATTTTGGGTCTTAGCATTTATATCATTAAAACTTACGCATTTACATCGCAAGTACTGCTGAGAAATATCGCATAAATATTCGTGAATTTTGAGGTACTTTCTTTGATAAGACACAGGTATGCTTGAAATTAAATTATCCATGTTGAGTTCGTAAATAAAAAACACGTAATTTCCAGAGTTTGATAAAGCTAATTCCTATTAAATTTCTTTGAACTAATTATACCAATAAATATATGGGTCGTGGCAGAGTGGTCAGCGCGCTGGGTTAATAATCAAGTGGTCGCGAGTTAGAATCCAACCACGATTTCGTTCACCATTTATTCATTCATTAATAGTGATCTTCATTCATTAAGGCTTTCCAATATGGACAAGACCTTAATGAATGAAGATCACTATTGAACCAAAGCATTACAAATTTATATATATTTAAAATATACTAAAATTGGTGTTCCTCAAGGTTCGGACTCCGAACTCCTTTAGGCTTTACACGTGGCTCCAAAGCCAACATAAAATTTATACAAATTGTAATTTTTCGAGACAAAGATTTAAATTGTTAGCTGATAATAATAATAATGCATTGAAAGATCTATAATCAATCCCACACATGTGTTTGCGATATGTATATACTATACGAACCCAAATTTCTCTCAATTTCTAATTCGTTCCTACCTGAGCCCGATTCAATAGGTGAAGACAGCAACCCTTTCCCAAGTCCCGCGTTATCAAAAGGTGCATCGAATAACGTGGCCCACATTGCTATATAAAAAATGGACATTTAATATTATTATATTATGAGACCGGAAAAGAAATTTTTACCTGCACGATGACAGCAAAAAACATATTGCTTACTTACGCAGCTTTACAAAACAGGTTCCGTGATCCTATGATAAATGGGATTTTTTCATGTAAATGTTTTCTATTGATTCTATATAGTTTTTTTGGCTTCGTGATTTGATTTATTTATGCAGATCTGTACCTAGTTTTGATCTTATGCGTTTTGATCATTGATTTTCAATAACACTTTATTATAACCTTTTCTTCGTGTGCTTAATTGTAACTTCAATAAAACTACCATAATTAATCAATTTTCTTCGGTTTGTGCCATGTCAGGTCTTCCCGACGTCGGCTACCAATATGGTGTAGGCATCGCTACTACAAACATATTGTTTACAATTTGTTTCTGTTCTTGGTCATTGAATTCATACTCTAGATATTTTCGACTTGCACCCAAATGTAATATTTGACTCCTAAAAGGCCCATGTTGCAGTGTTTTTATTTGTCAATATTGACGGTAATATGTTATTGTAGAACACCATCTTATGGCTTTTAAATCAAATGATAGATAAGTACAGGTTCCGCTGATTGTAAATCTGATGATAAAAGCCTACTCAGTAATAATAATCGCCCTGTAAAAGAAAATAAATCATTTGGAACAACACCCAATTCTGGGGGGTAAGTCAAACGGTGAAATAATGGGTCTATAACATCATAAGATATTATTGAACTCCATAGGATAATTATATCCATGATATTGCTAATCAAAAGGGTTTTGATTTCACTGTTTGACGGGACTTGTCCCCAGTTATTTATAATAAAAAAAAACAAAATTATAGTATTGTATTAAAATGTAGTAATTCTTATGAAGATCAGCATCATAAAAGGAAATTGTTTTGTTCATGTACTAAAAATATCCTATTTGCAAATTGGATCAAGATTCTAATATTAGATTGCAGTGCCCTTTTTGTAATACTGATTGATTCAAACGATCGGAAAATATTCAAATCATGTCCACGGTAAAATTTTGCTTGGCACCTATAACTAGTGCATCGTGTGTTTGAATTTCCTTAGATCAAACAACGAAAGTCACTTTCTTATTCAAATGGATCTGTTGTGATTGAGTCTAGCACGAAACGAAACACGTCCATCATGCGCAAGTTGCAATGTTGCTACTTACTTCCAAGAATGCTTTGCCAATGCAAATCTCAGTGTCTTATTTCACTTGCGTTATCAAAACGTATGTACTTTTTCCTTTTAAAGTGGGCTCGCTAGACCTGGGCCCGCAAACGAAAGCCGTTTAACTATAATTTATATGTTTTAAGACGATTCTTGGTTGTCAGGTGAAGACGTCGTCTTGAATTTGAAACGTTTCGTTAGCCGATGACAGTAAGTTGTACAGACCTTTGAATAAATCTTATTGATTTGAACGTGAAGTTGGCGATCATTTTTGTCACATTTGAGATGGAGACTTGTCAGTAAAGTTGGTAATATTTTATCGAGAGTCTATCGCTACATTCCTCCTCAGAGAAAGTCAGAAAAAAGAGGATTGATGTATTCGAGATGTGGTATTGGCGACGAATGTTTCAATTACAATGGACTTTTAGGTGATCCAATGTGTTCACATTTAATTAACTATACAGAGATAGGATAGCCTGTGAACAATCTGCTTACAGAACTTCCATCACTACTAATTTAGAACATATTGCTAGAACAGCCCCCGATTTCCTCGTAGTAATGGGAAGCATGTAGGATACAAAGTCTGTAAGAAATTAAATTCAGTACGCCGGCACAGAAGTCAAGCGGCTTCTTAACCTATTCCGACAAATACAGTATAAATTAATTAATAGAAAATTTAAATTGGACATAACAGGGATTCGAATCTATGGCTGTCATTACTGGGATCAGAATATCATTAGGAATGCCTCTGCGGTGTTTGGCGATGAAGCCATTATTTTGAAATTCTTAACCTGTTCCAACCATAACGAGGTGTCAACTATCTATTCATTTTGATCGCTTTTGTCTATGGAATGCACGCTGCGCGCACGCGCATTAATCCTAACCGGAAGCAGAAATATACATTCACAGTCAACGCATAGAATACTGACTTATTCAATTTGCCTCGGATTAAGATGGACACCGATGTGACGTTTCGCGCATCTCGCCGCTACGCCCGTCCCTTTCTCGCTCCTGCGCTCCCCGTAGCGAACGAAAGAGAAAGCGGTCCCTTCCCGTGACCACGCGCCTGCGGACAGTCGTCGGAATAATGTAGCGTAGGTTATGGACGGTCCCGGCCCGAGTAGGTCACGTGATATCGCTCACCTATAACAACTCATCGAAAGGGCCGGACGTTTTCCGTGTCACGTGAACGGTTGCTCGCGGGAGTGGTTCAAGCTTTTTGTTCGGGTTTTTTTTTATTTGACGGACGCTGTCGTCGCGGTCGGGTCCATATTCTAGTTGAATAATAATAAAATATTATATTTTTGTGAGTTTATCTCCAATGCGAGATTGCCTGTCCTTGAACCTGAGTTATTTTTGTTTTGTCGTCGATTTTCGTGTATGTAATTATTATTATTGTTTTCGTCGTCATTGTTCGACACACGTTAGCAACGTGTAAAAAGAGACATTTTACCAATTTTGAAAACCCTTTTCTGCCCGTTTTAATGACGATATTTTTCTACGTATTGTCCGACTACTACACTTCGTATTTGGCGTCACTGAGTCTGCAGTTTTTCCATCTTTCCGTTGATAACAAGAATAAATTAACGTTTTTTTCCCTAGAATATTCTTCTGTTTCATAACAAGCAGTTTGCATTCTGTCTGCCCAATTATCAACAGTCTATAGATAATTATAATTTATTATACATACAACGCACCCCTCATACGTATGATGTATGTACACTGTACACTTAGGCTTGGTTGTTTCAACAAAAGTATCAAGTACATACAAACATACACCACTCTTATAAATATATTTTTCAGTTGAAAATTTTAATTGTTTTTTAACAATTAAAATTTTATGTTAAATTTTATGTTAAATTTTTTAACAAAATATATTATATTATATTTAAAATGAAAGTGAACGCCTTGAGGTGGTTTGAACATATTGAAAGAATGAACGATTAACGACTGACAAAAAAATATACATGGGTGCAAGAGATGGAGTGAATAGCAGAGGTCGCCCAAGAAAGGGATGGCATGACCATGTGAATGATATTTTGAAAGAAGGAAATATTAAAAGTTTGAACAATCGACGAGTGTGTATGAGACGATGCATGGATGTAAAGGAAGCCAGAAATGTGTGCAAAAATAGACAAGTATGGCGCAAGGTTCTCTCTGCTTACCGTAAGGGACACGGTGTGATGGTATGTATGTATGTATGTATATTTCTATAAAAATGTTATAATATTATAAATTTCCTGAAAAACTAATAAAATAAAGAGTGATCTTGTTGATAATTTGATACATTTTGAATAAATTATAAATTAGCGCTCTTGGAATGATTACCTATGAATAATAACAGATCTTTAATACACAATATTAAAATTGATGTTTATTATTACGATCAAAATGTTGAATATTATAACAACATTATCTCGAGTAATAAATAATATTATTACACAAAACAACCTTTTGAAAGTCACCTAAAATACCCCGTAACAATCTATGTACGTTGGAGCCTGTATGATTTTAGTAAAACATTCACGTGTTCAACTTGGAAGTTTCTAGAAAATCTCGGCGCAAAGAGGTGGGAGGTGTGATATATTCAAAATGGCGTTTTCGGGAAACGTTCGGGGCAGAGATGGTGGTGGCAGCCACATCCCGGAGGTTCTGAAGAATGTCTCATATATCATACAATTCCTACACAAATATCGGTGGATGGTAACACTGGAGAATATAATATGATATTATTATCAGGTAGTTGAGTTGGATTGTTGCTTGACGCGCCAACCTTGCAATCCAGTGACGTAGAGCGATGTTTCTAAAAAGATATCTAAGTTACGAAAATGTAGCCCAAGAAAATTTTTTCATCCGTCCTGAGCAAGAAGCGGTCGCTTCGAAACCCATCGTGTCAAATAACTCATTCGTAAACATTTGAACATTCACTAAGAAAACCATACCATAACACCACGCCATTTCCTTATTTGAGGTAGGCAAAGAGAAACGAATGTCAGACTCCTCTCTCTTGATGTCCATGAATCGTCTCATACAGGCTCTTATATTATTCTTGCTTCTAACGTCTCCATCTTTCAAAATTTCATTTATGTGATCGTGCTAACTTTTCCTTGGCCGACCTCTACTTTTCGTTCCTCTTTTGTCAGCCTTATATACTTTTTTGTCAGACGGTCATCACTCATTCTTTCTATGTGGCCAAACCACTTTAGGGCATTTATTTTCATCTCACTAACAAAACGTAGTTAGAATAATAATAATAAACATTTCCTTGCACCCTGCACATACACATTTCTATAATCGATTCACATAAATACTACGTGACCAGTAGGGTAGAATACCGTTTACTAATTCACTAAGTTATAAATTATAGTTTTTGAATTTATTTATTTTTCAAATTGAAGCTAACAACGTATGAAATAAAATAAAATAAATAGATGTTAAATGTTTTATGGTCATATTACAAGAGAAAAAAATGTAAGAAAAAGGTAAGGTCTGCTTACAAAGAATACTGCTTACAAAACCTCAAGTTTTCTTATATTTTTCTCAAATATCTCCCGTAATACGACCCTTAGAATATGTATATTACTTTATAGACACGCATAAAGAGAGATATGACTAACTAACTACACGTGTATTTTTTTTCGTTATCCTTTTGTCTAAGAAATATAGTTACACCCATCGCCACTTACCTTCCATGCGCGTGGGTGATCAGTCTCGATACTCGACGTTTTTTTATCGTATAATCTATTCACCTTTTCATATATCCTAACTCACTAACGGTGCCCTTGTTTTTTTTCATCGCTCTTTTTTGCCGCCTGTTATATTCGTATTTTTTTCAAGCGAACCCGCTTCCTCCGACGTCAGGTAGGTTCGGGTATATAGGTCAAGTTCGTAGACGAGAAATACGGTAAAAATATTATATTCTAAGTTTTTTTTTAATTTATTTCTTCGTCCTCCTTTTGTTTAATACAACGTCGATACTCTCTATGGGACGATCCATCTTTGTCAAAATCAAATCAGTGCAGTTACGATAGATAATTTATTTGTGAAAAATTGTCAACTAATTATGTTAATCTTTTAGTTTTTTCTAATATCTAACAGAAGAGATTTGTGCTTTTGCAATTATTTGACATTTTTTGCATCAAATTTTCAACGAGAATCATACAATCGTTTTTTCTTACTATTTGCGGCTAAACCACAGTCCAATATTATACAGACATGACATAAGCAATATTTCTTAGTGCACCGCATTATTGTGCCACCAACATTTGGTGGCAATCAATATTTATTTATTTATTTTATTTTATAGAATACAACAGCAATACAATAAAGATTAATACAAATATACAAAGATAATTTTTATATAGCCAATTATAGTATTCTAAAAATATATTAAGTACCTACATATACATTAATTAACAATTATGAAAACAGGATGGGAAAGGAGAGAGATAGGGGGGGGAGTGGGGGGAAGCATCGACCACTAGAAACTCATATTATGATTTACCTCACGTGTCTCAATGTATGAATAATGATAAATTAAAATTAAGTTAAAGTTAAAGGGGCACAATTAAAAAGTTAAAGATGTGCACAACAAGACAGCACAGATTAAATAACCGACAAATTCACAATTTTTTTTTGAATACATAAAAACTTGAAGCAAACATATCCAATTCCGGATCCCTCAAACAATTTCTATTGTACCCAGTACAAGCTCTATTAATATAAGAATTTAGCATATAGTTAGTTTTAGAAGGTTCTGTGTAAAAGAGAGACTGGTTTATTTCTTCTAAGTGGACAGTGAAAACAGAGTGAGCTTAGAAGAGGTGTGCTGTCGACCAGACCGTTAATGATTTTATATAGAAAACAAATATCTTGGATTGATCTGCGTGTCTCCATTATTTTTGTGTTGTGGTGTTTTAGAGCTTGAAGATAGTTAGAGAAATGTAATCTATTACGAAAATTTAATTGCTTAATATATTTTTTTTGAAGATTTATATATACCTACCTTATTTGAATATTTTCCGAATGATTCGGAATGAAATTTGACACCGTAGGTACTTAACACTGATTTCAAAAAGTACATGTTTTTAACATATTTTAAAAAGCAAACCGCCGCGCCGTGACTTTTGACCCGGCACATGTCATATTTAGGTATATTCCCATTTTTTTGTTTCTGTCAGTACTACCTATTTATATACATAGGTATACTTTTTTGTGTATTTGTATCATTCATTTTACACATAAATATTTTTTTTACTCTTCTTTTATAACATGTGAAAATATGAAAATTACAGCTGAATAAAGATACTCAACTGGTTAAAATAACAGTCCCAGAACAGTCTTTGCCTAGTGGGGCGTTATTAGTCAGTTTATATATGTTAAAAAAAATACTTTTACTGATAAATAAATGTGTCATTAATATCCGATTTATGTTTAAACATTGAATGTGTTTAGGATACCCCGTTTCACCTCAATTTATATACCATTCCCCTGGCCTAGCGTAGTAGCTTGTGTCAGCTCTGTATATTCCTTGCTCAGTAGATCAGACTCTATTTCGACTATTTGTAGTAGCAGCATTTACGACCCCTTGATACTGGCTAAACCCTTGATAACTGGCTAAACGATATCGTTTATGAAATTTTCATATTATGTATGGATTACATAATGGAGTGGAGATTTTAGTGTTTTAGAGCCATAACCCACTGGTTTTATATAAATTTTCACCAGTCGTGGTATTTTTATTTATAGCCGCTATTTATTTTATGAAAAAAAGTCTTAAACTAATTAAGGAACGCGACTCCTGCTCACCGTTATCTCTCTATGACGAGCATCGTCAGAATGTTGAATAATAGTAGTAAATAAAAACTATTATATAAATATGCTTATTATCTTTAGGTCCTAAAACTTAACAATTTTAGATTATCTTATTTTAAATCTCAAAATATCCACGTGTAAAACGTGTTTTTAATATGTTTTTATAACTTTCTTTATAATAATAACTTGAAAGAAATGTTTTGTTAAGTCATTTATCACTTTTTGGCAATGTATTATGTCGTCCGAATTCATGGTCTCTTTATGAGATAAGAGAACATAATAGTTTTTTTTGTTATTAATGAGTGTTGTATATTCATTATACGTAAATACATACATCCTAAACATGTGTTACGTAACAAGATACAAACCATCTCTCAATGCCAACAAAAATGTATTCCTAGTAAACAGGAAAAGATGTTCCGCAGGGCACCGATCCAAAACCCCTTGAAAATTTAAAAACAATTTCTAAATCTCTTTCAATGCTTTTTTTATTTCGACAATAGCTTCAACTACCATTGTGCGTGTCAATGGGGAGTAGGTGTGTCCCGTTATGCCAAAAAGATGCAATATTTTTGGCAAGAATGAGTTTCGCAATTTTTGGGTCCTTTGCAAAAAAAGCCCCGTTTGACAATAGAGCATTTGAGCGGGTGCACATGTTTTTGCGGTAATGTATTGTTTGTTTTATGTTTTTTTTTGCACCTCATTCTTCGGATCATTACTTCTTCGAGGAATACAAACGGTTATGTTCGATTGTTTTACAACTTTCACAGCAATAAAAGTCATACGGCCAAGATATAGCGGTGATGTTTGTGAGTTTTTGCCTAAAAAAATGTGTACGTAAATTTATCCTGATTCGTTTCAAAGGTTTTGGATATGAGGAAGTAACTGTAACACGGTTGTTCACACTTTTACGGCTTTTCTTTATAAAATTCCTTTATGCTATTGTTAATTTTACCTTGCCGTTGTGTCGTTTTGAAATCTGAATTGTAAATATAGATAAAACGATACCTTTGACAAAAAATTATAACCTTCCATTATTTTTATGACATTTTGTTCTGCTTCCACACAGAACAAGAAATCTACATAGATTCCCTGTTCTGTATGCTTCCAGCACCGTCCACTCAGATTTAAAAAAAACAAGTACAACCCTTTCCAAAAATAGCCGAGATATATTATGTATTATACAACTGTAAGTCAAATAACTCTACTACCTCTTGCGTCGAGATGGCACCAAAATGAAACTGTACTAGAGGACTGTTTCAATGAAACAGTCCTCTAGTACAAGTTGGGTTAGGTTTACTTTGGCTGCCATGGAATCATACTATGTCTTTACAATAATAATATTGGTTGGCGTTATCTGACGGTCAATCGCTCTTCTTAATCCTGTTAGCATATTTTCAATAAAGATGGACCTGCATGTTCCCTCTACTTGTTTTTGTACCAGGGCATCATAATAGTGCTTAGGGTCATTACAATTAGTTACACTCGAATGTTTGGCTGGCGTTCGCCGTCGGTCGATTGCGGAACCTGTCCGTTTATAATTTTGCAACTATACCATTCCGCCGGGCGGGCGCGCATCCGGAAAGATTTTAACAGTAATGTTTGTGTCTATTTCGACACACGTACCAAAGGCCCGAACCCCGGAGGTGATTTTTCGAAATACAATTTCGGCTCTACGCACGTATTTTGTACTTGTTATTGCCATAATATTCTTGCTTCCTTTGTGTGTATTGTGCAGGCAGGCACTTTGCTGATTGGTTGGTTGGTTACAATTTAAATTTAATGAATGATTTCTATTGCGGGCAACATCGATGCGTTTTTCCGTCAGTCGATCGAAATTTGATTTATATTCGATTGAGCAACGACCGTTGTTGAATTGACTAACGAAAACACAATTGCTGTTTACTATTATTATAATTGTACATTAATTTAACGAGCTAATTAAGGTTAGTTTTGCTTTAAGTATTAACAAAATAAAGTAAATTTGGCTCGGAAGACTGACGCTAGGTGTTTCGCTTTTTCATTTTTGAAGTTAGTCACTAGTCACAGTAATAATACTCCAAAGACAAAATATATATTTTTATTTTTAAATGTGTATGATACAACACTATTTCATTATTTTTACGAAAAAAAAACACTGATACAATTCTGATTTGTAAACAATACAACCATGGCTTGTAATAATAGAAAAATTACAACAGTTGTATCGCTGTGGGAACGTGAGCAGACACTGTACGAACCAAGGAGGACAACGGAGATGAAGGTCCTAATGTCAATCACTGGTAAAACTCTCATAGATCGTGTTCGCAATGTTCAAATAAGGAAAACATGTGGAATAGAGGACTTCATCTTCATCGTTCGGTGGAGTAGATCTAGAAGAAGGCATTGGAGGGACCACGTAGCCAGGATGGACAGTGATAGACTTGCAATATATAGCGGCTAATGAAATTCCTTTTGGCCGCCGCCTACCCGGAAGACCACCCAAGAGATGGAAGGATAGCTGGACTTTGTCATCCCAGGAGGCATAGTTTCTGAAGAACAGACCAACTAGGTCTACTAAACGTAGAAGAAGTTGTATCGCATTCAATTCTCTTTGTCAATGGAATTTATTTATCATATTATGACGAACGATTAAAATCTATATATTTTTTTATTATTATTTATTCGTTCGTTCGTTCGTCACAATAGTGTTTGTTGTGTTACGAAAATTAAAAATAAATAATACGATCAAAGTGTGCCTTCCGACACAAAGGCACTTCGCTATATTTTTAGTAAGTTCCACGCCCGCGCCTCCCCGCCTCAACCCGTCTCTCACCCGGGGCGTGTTTCAATGTCACGGCTGCCGCGGCCTTGGGCGGGGGGATGTCGGCCCACTCTAATCGCCGGGGCGGTATCGAACCGCGCTTGGAATGTGCCCGGTAACAGCTGATTTCTCTCACTCCGTACTGGCTGTGTATAGTTCGAGGTTACTTTGTCACAGAGACAACTTTTTGTACTTTTTTTTTCTCTACAATTATTTTCATTGATACGAATTTAGAAATAATAATATATTGGAACTATATATTTCTAAATATCTATCGAAAAAATGATAGATTAAAATAGAATGAAATAAAAAGTTCTTTGCTTTTTTCTATAGATTAATTTATTGTGATTATTGACGCGTTTCGTAAGACACATCAGAATAATACTCTGCAAGACTAAGACTAGAGGTTATAATGAGGTTATATAATAATACAATATGTTCAAGTCATGACGTGTTATTTATTATTCACTTGTAAAATTTGTATTATAACCTCTATTTATATGAAGTCTGGAAAATTCGCTACTCGTCACTACAGAAAAATTTAAAATCTAAATTAAATAGTTAGTACACTGGGTAAAAATATTGACGAAATCCTCGTTTTAAAACCTGGATTTTTCAGGTTTTCCAGTACTGTATATTAAATACTTGTTTCTTGGACCATATACTAAAAAGACACGATTGGTATTGAAACTAATGTTGCCATTGGCAACAGCAATTTTAACAAAAAACGAACACGGGACAGCCTGTCTAGCACGCGATAAATAATATAACTGTATCCTCAAAGCCTTTGTTCTTGGCAGTCTTGAACGTATAATCCTTCATCCAACCTTGAACTATTCCCCAGAGTCACATAATATTACTGAGTGCCTTCCAGAGCCATCTCCATGTTGAAAATTTGTAATGTGTTTCATATTATGGAATATTTTATCTATCTCCTGGGATATTTTTTATACTACCTCAAAATTAAGTTTATGAATAAGAACGTCTTTAAAGGATACGTGGAACGCAATTCATCTGTTTTTTTTTTTCAATTTTGATTCGTACCAAATATAAGCAGTTATATATTTATTCAAATTATTGAAAGTTCTTCTATTACATTCAGTCATTCATTCATTCATTCATACTTCATTCATTCATACGTTTCTCTCACTAATCTAACCACCGTCTTATTTGATTCATTAACTACTAGTCATTCTATCAAATTTTTCGAAGATTTCAAATGACTTTGAACATTTATCTCCAAAATGTACGAGGTCTTCGAACGAAAACTCATGTACTTTATCAGAATGTATTATCTGAAGAATACGACATCATTTTATTGAATGAAAGTTGGTTAAATGACAATACATTTAACAATGAGCTAATGGACAACAGATATGAAATATTTCGTAGAGACCGATGCTACGGAAAAATGGGCGGGGGTGTGCTTATTTCTATCAGAAAAAACCTTAACCCCCAACTGTTCGACGTAGGATCATCAACTGAAAGTCTTTGGGTGAAGATTTCCATTAAACCAAATTCTAATACATCCAAATTTCTATACATATGTTGCTTATATCTTCCAAAAAATTCTGCCTTCAATTCTAACTTAGAAAACTTTCTCGAAAAATGCACATTACATATGACGAATCACCCCAATGATCTCTTCCTTATTACGGGAGATTTCAACCTACCGGATATACTCTGGCAAAACTCTTCTGATGCTGCATACTTTATACCTACAAATTTTTCCTCAGCAGCAAGCTCCCTGCTTATTGACACAGCTGATTTCAATGACTTGAAACAATTTAATGGAATAAAAAATGCTATGGGCCGTTCACTTGACTTAATTTTCTCAAATTACTCAAATATCACTGTCAAATCATGCCATTATCCGTTGATACCTGAAGATGTTTTTCATAAATCAGTTATAATCGAATTTCTCCTCACCTACCCTCCCCCTCTATCTGAAAATAAAAAAAAAATATATCTATTTAACAAATGTAACTATACCAGCTTTAAAAATGACTTAACCCAGATAAACTGGAATCAACTATTCCTCGGCCTGGATATCGAGCTAGCAGTTGAGAAATTTTATGAAATAATGCAAATATTAGTAGATATCCACATTCCCACTAAACAACCCGGCTCATCCACCTACCCACCCTGGTTTTCACCAGCGTTAATTAGAATAACCAAGGAAAAACATAAATATTTCAAAAAATATAAAAAACACCAAAGACCGGGTGACTATAACTCATTTTCTACTTTAAGGAAAAGACACCAAAGAATAAATAAAGAATGCTTTAAAAACTACATTGAAAAAACGCAATCAAATATAACTAAAAATCCAAAAAGCTTCTGGACTTATATTAACTCGAAAAAGGAAAATATTAACACCATTCCTACAGAAGTATTCTTCAATGACCTTAAAGCAAATAATGGTGAAAAAATTTGTGATGTGTTCCTCAAATACTTTTCCTCCATCTTCGACCACCCACCCCCCGCATTGCAATTAAATTCACTCCAAGACACATATCATGAAAATATATCGGAAGGAATGTGTTCAATCTCATTTGATATAAACAAAATTTTTATATATTTAAAAAATCTCAATATTCAGAAAGGTCCGGGACCAGATTCAATACCAGCAATTATTTTAAAAGAGTGTGCCGAAATACTTGCATACCCTTTGAAGTACCTATTCCAGCTATCATTCAACAGTGGAATTATGCCGAATAAATGGAAGACTGCTTTTATATCTCCAATTTTTAAATCTGGCAACCGTTCTGATGTAAAAAATTACCGACCCATATCTAAAACCAATATAATAAGTAAAGTCTTTGAAAAAATTGTTTATGATCAAATAATTCCCTTTGTTAAACGCAATATCTCCACTGATCAACATGGTTTTATTCCGGGTCGATCCACCACCAGCAATTTGCTGGAATTCACTAACTTTGTGACAAACGCAATTGATAAAAATATCCAAGTCGATGCTGTGTACACGGATTACAGCAAGGCGTTTGATCTGTTGAATCATCATATCTTAATTCAAAAATTAAAAAAATTTGGCTTCCATGGAGATCTTCTAAGATGGCTCACTTCATATATCCGCAATAGATCTCAGGCAGTTGTGACCGGTGGCTATACATCTAATTGGATTACCACTCCATGCGGCGTTCCACAGGGCACACTGCTGGCCCCTATCCTTTTTAATATATATGTAAACGACATCACCTCTTGTTTCAAATTTGTCAAAGTAATAATATATGCAGATGACATGAAGCTCTATACAAAAATAAATAGTGTTCAAGACTGCCGTAAATTTCAACAGGATCTAGAGCATCTTCAAACATACTGTAAAATAAATTCTCTTAACTTAAATCCACAAAAATGTCAAATTATCACGTTTACAAAAAAAAAAGAATAAAATCTTCTTTTCCTATAAACTTAATAATTCCCCTATACCTAGAAAAGAATCGGTGAAAGACCTAGGAATTATTATGGATAGTAAACTGTCATTTGACGATCACATGAATAATATAAGTAAAAAAGCCAATAAAATGTTGGGCTTCATCATCAGGAACTGTAAACCTTTTTCAAATATTGAATGCCTCAAAATTCTATATACATCTATGGTAAGAAGTCATCTGGAGTACGGATCGCAAATTTGGAACCCGATGTATCTTAAGTACATAAATAGACTGGATAGTGTACAAAAACGCTTCCTCAAACACCTCATCTATAAATCTGGCTGTCGGGAACTAATGGGCCCGCATAATCATATAAATAACGTGTACTTAGCTGAATCAAAATTTAATTTACCATCACTATCATCTAGACGAATAACTGCAGACTCACTATTTCTGTTTAAACTATTTCATAACATCATTGATTGTCCAAATTTATTAGAAAATATCTCACTTCACATTCCAAACCGCAATGTCAGATCAAAACCTACTTTTTCTATTTCACACTCTAAAACTAATCTTAGGAAAAATTTCTTTACTAACCGGGCCACCTCCAATTTTAACAACCTGCTCAATAACATTGACTTTTTTCATACTCAATCTCTACACTCGTTCAAAATTGCGATAAAGCGCCAACTTTGCACTGATAACATAACTCAAAATTCCACTCTCTAGTATATGCATGAATGTATTATTTATGTGTCACCATAATGGTTGCAACACCTTCTTCGTTGATCCTTAAGCGAGTTAGAATCCCATGTTATGATTCTAGAATACATACAATCCTCTCGGTACTATTCCCTGTATGTTTCAGGTGTGTTCCTATAATTTTGTTTTTTTCTCATTTTTCGTAAATTGTATGTTAAGCTTTTAAAATTATTTGATTTGATGTCCTATTATTATGTACTGTAGTCTACATTTACTTGTTTTTTTTTTCATTGTATTTAATATCATTATGCTCTACTGTACTGTTGGATATCCAAAATAAATAAATAAAATAAAAAAATACCATCACGGCATATCCCACAATGTGGGGTAACCAGCGAAAGGTGTGCGGGTATGCATTGCCTTATAAAAGGGAGAACAACACATCTATGTATACCCACACATCAGTCTCGTTTCACCAAAAAAGGCACTACATTCAGAATGGGTGGTGAACCTCATTGCTGAACTACATATGTGAGATGTTATTGTTGCCTGTTGTATTTTCGATTACCCGGCTCTTACGGGACACTCGAAAACAATGATTTAAAAGAATGGAAGCACTATTCTAAGCCGTAGCCTCACAGCTATCTAAGCCGGTGCCTCACAGCTAGCAAAATATCGAGATTGGTAGCAACGCGTCGTGCATGTCGGGCATATCGATTTTTTCGTTTTTTTTTATCTCTATCATTTATCATTACTATTTTTTTAATCTCATTATCATCAATGGTGAGGTTTTCGTAAATATATCAAACATTTAACCAATAATATGATGTGACAAGTGCGAGATCTTCCATACAGTCATCATGGGAAAGAGGGATCGCAACAGCTATCCTGGCTCTGAAACATTCACGAGTGAATCGGTTTGACAAATTTAATAATGTGGAGAAGCTGTTTTGCACTGACCCAGATCGACAGATTTTCCTCCGAGTGATCGTAAATGTTACGGGGATTTTACTCGGTTTTATTTTTATTTTGCATTGAAACGGAATTCCATTCGATTTCGATCCTTGGGGTCAATATTGCTTATCTGGGTTGGTAACACTGGTAATTTGTAAGAATTTGCCATATGGCAGTAAATTCGCCACTTGCGCAGGTTGCGAGGAAGTGTTTTCAAATATATTGTAAATCATATTGTATTGAATTCAAATTGTAATCCAACTGTCGATTTGTTCAGGAGAACTTTGTTCTCTTAACATATCGACAATGTATCAAGCCAGAATACGCGAGAATTGTATGGAGAGGTCTACTTTTTTCACGGCTTTTCCAACTTTGAAGTCAAAAAACACCAACTTAGAGGCTTCGCAGCATATATGTTCCATACACGGATTTACTCAGAATTCGGAGTAGAACATTTCGTGTGTCTGTGTGTGTGTGTGTCTGTGTGTCTGTGTGTGTGTCTGTGTGTCTGTGTGTGTGTGTGTCTGTGTGTCCGTCCCCCCCTTATAACTTTTGATCCGCTCAATTTACAGAGCCTAAAATTTCAGAATATATAAACAGTTACAGGCCTACAAAACTTTTATACTCGGAATTTTAAATTTTTGTTTCAGTCAGGGGTTATCAACTTTTGAATTTTTATTTTATTTTTCCATATATCTCAGAAACCATAAACGCTAGAACGCTGAAAATTGGTACAAACATAGACAAATACAAAATCTCAAATGAGTTTTTTCAAAAAAATTCCAGGGTTTCTCAAACATTTTTTATTAAGAAAAATATTTTTTTTATGATAAATTTATGAGTTTAACTGCCTATATTTCCAAAACTTTTACAATTATCGAAAAAAGCCGAAACACCCCAACTAGATAATTTAATTTTCTATTAAAAATATTAACATTGTAGCAGAAGATCTCAATTTTTTTTTAACAATTTTTTTAAAAATTGAATTTAGTGACGACATCGCTTCATACATTTTGTATGGCAGTCGCCTATACACAATATGTAAGAAGACTTAATAGTTTGATATTTCATCTCCAAACATACATACATACCATCATGCTATTTGCATATTCTGGGTAGGAAAAAGGATCTTCCTCCATACTATCCTATCTTGACATACATACCTACATATGTTCTATAAAAAACAAAATATCTGAAAATATTCAATAATTTGTATCTATGGGTTTATAGTTTGGTACATATTCTTCAACTATACATACTATCGCTATCGACAGTTGGATCTCATGTGTTACATGCAACTAGTATTATTAAAAATACTTTATTAGATATTGATCGAAATAACTCTCACACAGTGAAACCTGATGTTCTGAACAGACTCTGTCTAGTGAAGCAGTTATCTTTAGTATATTTTCCTTATAATATTATGATCTAAATAAATAAATAAAAAAAATTCTAACAACAATTATTTATTATATTTTTGCCACATATTTTTTATCAATGTGTGAAGTAAGCATCTGTTCTTGCCGCTTTTCGTCGCCAAAGTGTTGAATACAAAAAGGAAAAGTTTTTATAAGATATTGTGTGCTTCCTTTGTATTTTTTGTAAATTTGAAGATTTTCTTTTTTTTGTTGTTTTTATATTTTTCATACTGTGAAAACTTTTTATTTTTTCAACTTGTTATATGCTTATTGGTTATACTAGATGTAAGAAAATGCATTTATTTTTTACATATAAATAAAATATACATACAAACAATATATACATACATATATATCAAGATTTTAGTATACGTGTGAGGGTAAGGATGTGTAAAATGAGTGTATGAGGGCGTGAGATTTCTTTATTAGTATAATGTTATTTCAAAACAAACGAAATCTCTCTCTGACTCCTTCTCTCCCTTTATAGAAGTTTTTACTTAGTTTTATAGATACATAGTTCTAAACTATAGAAAAACATAGTTTTATTTTAATTCTATTATATGTTCTAAACATATACATTTATAATGGGTATGTATGAATAATTAATCGATGTGAATCCTTTGTAAGGAAGACTCTTTGTTACCATGCGAGCAAAAGACTTAGATGTTTCATTGAAACACAACCCATACCCCTTCAGTTTCGCAGCCTTTATTGTCAAGCGTCATAGAATCACTTAATAATTAATAAAACAGGGTTCGTCTAACTGTGTATAATATACTAAATTATAATCATACCTAATTATATTTTGTATATTCATACCTCTATGTACGACATTCGGACAAAGACATTAATTCTTAGGTAGTTATATTAAACATTTTTGTTATAATGGAGTATCATCAGAGGCACCATACATATTATGTTATTAACTAGTATTTTTTTTTATTTATTCAACAGAATATAATATACATGAAAAATAATATAGCCAAAGATCCCACTAACCATACTAGGTTATCAGTGGGTTTCTATATAAACAAAATAACAAATTAATCAACTAACAATGTAAAACAATGTAAAAATAGAGATATAAGTGAAACCATAGCATATATTATATAAAGTATGTATATAAATATGGAGCACTGTAAAATAATGTGTGTGTTATAACCATATTTAATACAAAATATATTATATAAGTCGAAAATACTTTAATAAAAATAAGTTAAGCTTATTGGCACTATTTGTTTAAAATATTTTTTTTGCATACTTGTTTGGTTTTGTAATAAGAATTCAATCCAATTATGTCCGATGGCAAATTGTTAAACTTAGTTGAGTTGGTATAGAAAATTGTAACGTACGTTCTCCGTAATAGTTATTAATATGCATGTATCACATGAGATTCAACTGTCGATGGCGTTACTATGTATGTAAAGTTGAAGAATACGTATCATATTATTAACCCTTAAAACCAAATTATTGAATATTTTAAGATATTTTGTTTTCTTTATAAAACGTGTAGGTATGTATGTTAAGATAGGATAGTATAGAGAGGCCTGTAACTATCTATGTATTCTGAAATTTTAGGCTCTGCGCATTTAGCGCATTTAGCAAAAGTTATATGGGGGGACGGGTGCCCTATCTGGTGGTAGTTTAAAGGGGGATGTAATTCTAATGAAACTTTTCATTGTGTTGATTCGTTTACAGATATCCCAATTTATATATAAAAACACATTATTATACATTATAGTGCTACTAATAACGCTACTAATTCATTTTTATTTCAAATTAACTGAATTCTATTTAAAATTTAAATAGTGATTTCCTGTTGTATTTTTGACTACCCGGCTCTTACGGGACATACGATAACAACAATAGAAAAGAGTGGAAGAACCATTCTAAGCCGGTGCCTCACATCTAAATAATTGAAATAAATTAATAAAAAAATATATAGGTACAAACGTATTATTTAATGAATATTATAAACATTATAAACGTATTATAAAATATTATAAACGTATTATAAACAATTTTATATTTAATGTACCATATAAGTATAGACATATTATAATATTTTCATTGATGTTTTTTTAGTGCAATTTTTTTATACTTTGTAATCTATTTTCCTAAATTAACCACTCAAATTCTATTTTAAATTTATAATATGTTTTAGACGTGTTTAACTTTATATTATGATGCTATATTTTTCATCCTGCAGTCTACGGTATGGCCTATCAGCGTAGAATTCTAATTTGTTGTTAAATTATTATATTAATGTATTATAGCTGTTTGTCGTCCAAAAAAATATAAATAAATAATAAATTAAAAATATATAATATGTCTGCATAATATATACACATATGTTGCGGGTAAAAAGGCATTCGAATTTCCGCCCACACGTTCTCCAGTCACGTAGGTACACCGCGCACCGCCCCTGACGAATTCCCCGGAAGCAGAACCGAGAACGCCCCCACCCCCCGCCCGCCCCCTTCCCAGACGGGTGGCAGGAGGAGGGGTTTTCCGGGCGACGTCGTGACGTCACGGCCAGACGCCGCGATCGATCCGTCGCGACGCCCTCCCCCGCGGAAAGGGAAAACAAAACTGCTTTCGCTTTCCTAAACATCCGACCGGCCAACTTGTTGGACGGGCCGCGAACTTCGCAAGTTGCTGGGCCCTGGTCGCGAAGCAAATAGATCATAAAATGATGTTTTTCTCGTTAAAATGAATGCATGTGTGTACGTTTAATTCAGAGCCTTTTTTTAAAGTATAGTAATAATTTTATTTATTTATTTTTCTCCACTTAAGAATAACAGTTGAACTAAAATCGCTAAGAAGAATCTGTAATAGGACGATATACAGGGTCGGAAATGAGGACATAAGGAAAGAATGTAAGATAAAGAAAGATGTCATTAATAGAATGAAAGTGCATGAACACATTTAGATGGTTTGGCCACATGGGGAGAATGAATGAGGAACGCCTGACGAAGAAAATATACATTGCGGACTGGAATGGAATGAGAGGTCGGGGCCGCCCAAGGAAGGGATGGCACGTCCATGTGAACGGTATTTTGAAAGACGGAAATGTCAGAAGCATGAATAACAGACGAACATGTATAAGACGATGTATGAATGTCGACGAGGCGATGAATGTGTGTCAAGATAGAAATAAGTGGCGCTCGGTTCTCTCTGCCTACCCCGCGAGGGACATGGCGTGATGGTGTGTATGTAAGAATACACAATACATACATGAACAGAAAAAATTGTTTAAATTATAATAAGTTGTTGGATATTATCATGTATTATCATGATGGTTGACTGGTAGAAATTGCCTACGGGCAATAAGTTCGCTACATTATGTGATTTTTTTGCGTAATACAAGTATTTAATTATTATTCAGTCTCTTAAATAATAATAATGAACACTGTAGTTGCACCCTGCGCAAGTGGCGAGTTTATATTGCCGTATGCCGACCGCCGTGGCACAGTTGGTAAGCCGTTCGGTTTCTGTGCGGGCGTCCTGGGTTCGATTCCCAGCAGCGGAGAAATATATTTAAATTCATTTCTCACGCAAACATTGCTTCTCTGGGCTGGAAACACTGGTTAGTTGGAAGAAATTGCCATACGGCAATAAACTCGCCACTTGCGCAGGGTGCAAGGAAGTGTTTATTATTATTATTATTATGGCAATTTTTTTTTTGGCGTTCGTTTGTTTTTGTATACAAAAAAAAAACAAACAGTCGTCCTGAATCGAAGAACGGTTGAAATGAGTCATTCCACACAGAGGCTTGTAACTTTAGGGCGTTACGTCGCCGGAAAATCGATTTTCCTCAAATAGAAAAATAGGAAATTTTAAAACTGTGGGAGGTTGTGGGGTTTCGAGGAGGGGGGGGGGGGGGCGGACGAACAGCTGACTGGAGGCCGGGCTGCCGATACTTGTGTATATGTATTTACTTTTTCCATTTTAATAGCTTTTCCAATAAGTGTCGTTTGAGGAAGTTTTGACGTCTCATTCGAAGCTGAGTGCTGCGTTTATAGGTCATTTTTTTCTCTAGAAAATATTTTGATTCAGAACAGAAATTTCTTTTGAAATTTATTCTTTATTCGTCCCTTTACTGTTGATTTTTTTTTTTCATTTTTCCCGCTTTCGATTTGTTCAAATGAATTCATTTCGCTTAACATATCGACAAAGTTTCAAGCCATGATTCGTGAGTTTTTGTATGGCCAGGTCTACATTTTCTGTTTTTTTTTTCTAACTCTAAAGTAAAAAAACCACATGTTATTTCATGTTAGATATTATGTATGTAGATTAACCCAGAATTTTGAATATAACATGTGTGTTCCCCTCCACCTTATCTATAACTTTTGATCCGCTTGATGCACAGATTCCTAAATTACAGACTATGTAGTAATTTTTAAGCCTACAAAACTATTTTACTCGGAATATTTGAATTTTCGTTCCAGTTTAAAATATTGCGTATAATAGAAATGGGTTCCATAAAAAAGAAACCGAAGTTTTGAAGAAGTAAAAAAGTGTGAGTATACAAAATTATGTATTGGAGAGTTTAGCATTGACCACAACCCCTTAGTTTATTTATATTTAATACCAAAAATAAAGATTTTTCAAACGAAATTGTTGATTTTAAATCTTTTTTTTTCTATTATTTCTATCTTTACCAACAGGAAACTGAACAATTCCACCTTCCTATTTGGTTTGTGGTACTGTTTTGTGTATTCCGAACGTTTCATATCCACCTCCACCCGGCCCACCAGTCAGGTGGAGGTTGCTAAATCGCTGGTAGGATGGGGCCGGTCGAAACCGATTTCCGGTAGAAGGGAGACTTCGACTTTGAAAATTTCACGGTCAAACGCCGCCGCGTATTATCAGGTCTCTGCTTCTCCTTGTTTTATCTCTTCTTCGCCTCTTTCCAGTTCATCTGGGATCGACCATTCTGGTATTGCCAGATCTGTATCTGCTATTCTTTTTATTATGCTATTAGTACGTATATAGGAGATCTTCGAATAAAACTATCACTTTTAACGACGTTTATAGTACATTTTATTAGGGGTTTAACGACGTACATTTGCTTTGCGATTTTGTCGTTAGATTTGTTTCAGACGCTTTTTAAGACATTTTTAAAGGTATTTTTCAAATACATAACTTGGCACCTGCTAAATAACAATTTTCATTGCTAAAACAGACTTCATTTTAAATATTCCTTATTCTTGATTTCTTAAATGGAGGTTTTTAAATTTTTCTCTTAGCGTACACAAATGAATAATAATCATTTAAACAAATCTTCACTACAATGGAATAGTAGAGAGTTATGATTTCAGAATCTTCTTCACAACAGGTATCATGAAGGTAGCATATACTATGTGTAGTATCGTCGTGATATGGCTAATATAAAATGTTGTGTCACCTGTACCGTTCAAACTAAAAGTTCGATTGACTTCATATTGATATCTGACCCCCTTTTCATCATGACAATTTAGCGATGAAAAAGAATAGAAAATATAAATCAATCTCATGTGACTGACAAATTAATGTACTTACTTTTCGTGTGGCTCTGGTATTTGAATCCTCTTCACCCATATTATGGGCAGCGTCTAAGTTTTACAGCCTTAGATCAATGTCACTTCCATACATTGAACTTTTCTTTATTTTTCCATCGCTAAAAAGACACGTTGACTAGGCCCCCAGATGTGTAAAATGCATTAACTTTGATCTTATTAGTTTTCCATAGTCATCGGTCAATTTATAAAAAAAATAGTATTTTTCATAGAATTTTTCTTACCGTGTATCATCATGATACTCATAGTATGGATCTCGTTACATAATACCTGTTGAGAAAAAAGTTTAAAAATTGTGAAATCACATTTTTCCATTCCATATTCTCTCTATTCCACAGTAGTAACCAAGTTACTTAATCCACGTTCACTCCCAGTGTGGAGCATGTGGTGTGGACGCCACGAAATTTCTCCAAGCCTCTCTATCTTGCGCCAGATGGACAGCTTCATTTCAGCTTAAGCCAGCATCATGCAGGTCCGCAGAGAATGCTCGCTTGATGGTGAGTTTTGGCCTGCTTCGTCTTACTCAAGTTATGGACAGTCAAAAGTAAAATTTCAGTTTTCTCCATGTTGAAGAATTGAGATAGCTCTTACACTTGACCAAGTTATTCATATAATTGGCTTCTTCGGTTATCAGTTTTTCAGGTACTGTGTGACGTGTCGGACTTCTGTAGTTGATAAGAGGCCAACCATTTTCATGTTATAAGCCATTATTGTCTATTACTTCTGTTGAATGTACATAGGTACATATACCTATATTGTGTTGTTTATCAACAAGACATTATTTTTGTGAGATTGCTGCTCCATAATTAGGTCGCGAGCTAATGTTTTTATCAGAGATGATAATAGCATTCTCATTACTTATAAACTTGTAATAGGGCAGCCTAACCTTTTTCTAGTTGAAGTTTTAACTGATTCTGTCTGTAATTGAGAGTTTTGTCGACAGGCAATAATTCCTGACACCCTCGAAGTTGTCAAAACTGAAAATGTCGCAAAAATAGCTTCAAAATTTACCGTACATAATGCTATTGTAATGCCTATAGTGAAACATGGACGTGGCAAAAGACGCATTAAAGTAAAATAATTTATTTTGAAATGAGATCACTGTGAAGATTATGTAGTAGGGCGATATATTATAATAGAATAAAAAATGGGGACATAAGGAGAGAATGTAAGATAAAGAAGGATATTATAAGTAAAATGAAAGTGAATACCCTGAGATGGATATTGCAAGAATGAATTATGAACGGTTGACCAAAAAAATATTCGAGGGTGTAAGAGATGGAGTGAATAGCGGGGGCTGCCCCAGAAAGGGATGGCATGACCATATGAGTTATATTTTGAAAGAAGGAAACATAAGATGTGGTTGCATCGCAGAATGCTCAAAATCCCTTGGACAGATCTGGTTACGAACTCAGAAGTCTTAAGTCGAGCCAGAACAACCAAGAAACTCTTGTCCACAATAAAGGTCCGCAAGATCACATGTCTGGGTCACATAATGAGGGAGAAGTATCACTTGCTCCAACTAATACTGAAGGGCAAGATAGAAGGTCGCCGAGGGACTGGAAGGATACAGATGTCCTGTTGTCTCTCCAATTGTCTCCTTCCTTTCCTCATTACTGTACAGATACACAGATGTAAGTATTTTTCAAAATAGATCATTAATTTTAATACTGAATTTACTTAAATCTTTACGTTTTCTTGGATTAGCTGGACGAGATTGCTTTACGGCAACAGGCCCATCTTTGTACCTTCGTCTATCCATAAATTAAACAACAATCGGTTGGTTGATCGCCATCGACTGGTTTGGCTTCTCTGGTCAAGGTAAAGAATGACTATCGTACATAACTATTTTTATTCGAGGAAGTTTGAAATTTGGTAGTGTGTAGTAATCGTTTACTGACTCGACACAGACATTACGAAACGAACATACATTACTCAAACATTGTTTATTTAATTTATTAAAATACTCTACACAAACGGGACATCTCTTCGAATTGGCTGTTGAAGAGCAATAAGCATTTGATATAGATTTACTATCCCAAAGAGGATCTTGCTTGAGTGTAAGAAACAACATTAGTTTTAAGTAATTTACTGAAAGTGTCAATACTCTGTGTTCCAAGTATGATAGGGTTTATTTATTTATTCCATTTTAAAGGCACTTATAATCTAATTTCTTTCAATAACCGGAATTCCGTGATCCGGACGATCTCTGTGTAAAATATCTTCGCTATAGCATATTATTTTGACAGAGTTTTTGAATGCACATAGTTTGGAGCCAAATTGTACAGTAGATAGTATAGGTACCTTATAATATGTGGTCTACTCGTTCTTGAGATTTTGACCAGTATTAGTCATTAAGGAGAAATGTTCTATGACATATTTTGTCACCTTCATAGATCAGAATAGCAAACTTCATATGATATTTTACTGGCACTTTAGGCAAACTATCCGTTCTATTGGTAAATTTCGTATAGTATAATATAAATAAAACCAAACAATGCCTTTTTCGCTGGAAATTGAACAAACACACGTGTTACAGATAGTGTTTTCACAGATTGATGTTGTAAGATGTGCAAATTTGACTCGCTAAACAGTAATACAAGATAGCTTTAATGTTCAATTCTTTTCAATTTCCATTATCCGAACAAAACCTGTGTCAATAGCGTTTAATTGCTCACTTCTGTGTTTCATATCATTGTAAATTCACGTTATGATTGAACAGTTTACGTTGCTTAAAAAATATATGATTTTTTTGTTTTCGCGATATCGTTTACAACAATTTTGCTAACACCCGATCAAACAGCTGTTTCAAATTGACGTTTATTCAAGTGTGTTCTTGTTTGTTTTATCAATGCGATGTGTTTCTGGTTAGATGAGTAGTATTTATGAAAAGTATACAATTCAAAACATAGATTTTTTTGTGAGTCTAATACTGTTATTTTCAATGTCGTTAAAATACTCGCTAGGCTGATGTGTTTGGTTGACGACTTTTGGTTTAATTTATGTAAATTCGTTATTTTTTTTTAGATTTCCTCCCAATGTTGTGTATAATGAAATACTTTTTTGGTTTATTTATATCGCGTATTAGAAAATTAACCATGAATAAGGGTGTTACCTACATCAAATTATATTCTTTGAAAATTCGAAGAAAATATGTTTCTGTCCTATCACTTCGGTTAAAAAAACTAATTCATAATGTTCTTAGAAATTTCTTCATAATCGTATGTTATGCCATTACATCTTATCTCTCAAACATTGGAATAAAAAACTATTTATATGTTGAAATATGCCGTTAATCATTTGGGAGGATTTTATACTTGTTGTTTCCTTTGGTCTTATCATCAGTATTTTTACTTAATCATCCATGGCATTCTTTGTTCTTGTATTTTATGTCTCGTTTTGTTCGCGGCATCTTCTTTCAGTTCAAATATACACTCGAGAGTACTACGGCAAGCCCTTACAAATGAAATTTCTGTCATGTTTGATGACAATCTGTTGCTTCACTGCAATACCTTCATTATGTTTGTATTATGCATGTTGTATGTAAGATGGGCGATTACATATATGCCGATCACCTTGGCATAGTACACTGCACTGCGGGAGCAGGCCCGAATTCGACATAACCAATTTTTTTTATATTCTGATTTTCTACTAAAGTTTTTATATTCAGATACAAGTATTCCATACATTTATTTATTCAAACAGTATAATTGAAAAGCTTTTCTTTAATTCCCTTGAGATGATATCGTGTAATTTCTTGGAGTACTTCCAGTTTTTACATAATTTCCAATTAATCCTTACAAATCTCACGTATAAATATTTAATATATTTATTTACAAATTGTTGTTATGCGATTATTAGTTATTTTTAGTTAGTACAACAAATTGTTGTTATGCGTTTATTAGTGGTAGTAATTTGTAATTTATTAAAATTAGGAAAAGTATAAAAAACATTTCCAAAGATTTTACTTTTAATTCACTCACTATGGTATTTATTGATACCATAGTACCCAATATTATGACATAATATTGGATCCAGTTGTTACATGTTTTATTTCATTTTTTTCTTAAATTATCCATAACTGCGTACTAAGAAAATAAAATGCTTGTCTTTTTCCAAGTGCTATCATTTTGTTTCATTCATTTCGGAGTCCCTCAAGGCACTGCTCTTAGGCCCACTCCGGCCCAATAAAAATGTATACATTAATGAAATAATACTATTATTATTATTATTATGTATTCCCCGTTCTTCGGACTCGGCTTACACGCCTTCTCAAAAGGTTATTAGTACGTAAACAAGTGTGTTGCAATTGACCGAATTTTTGCCCAAACTGCGAGTGGCGGCAAAATTTCGCGGCCTTGCATTATAGTCGAGAGAGTTGTTATATCTACTGCGTTTGTTATATTCGTTCGTCTATTAGTTTTTGAACTGTTATTAGATATCAGAGACTCTTTAGTTTGCGCAATAACTGCAACAACGCTAACAATAATAGAACAACGGTTATTTTTGGCGGTGCTTACATTATTTCGTAGTCAAAAATGAAACAATTTTATCTAGTAATTTTAGAAAAATTCCTAGTGTACTTGTTTTGAGTTCTGCCTAAACGTCTATTAATGTACTATTATTATCAATTAAACTATGACTACGATCTTAAAATTTAGCTGAAACAGTTGACGGTTAATTAATAAATTTCAACTGATTTATATTTCCTAATTATATATTACATATTCCGTAAGGATTTGATATTTTTTTAAGTCCACAATGAAGGTCTGTTTTATAAAGATGGAATTTGAATATGATTCATTTTTTTAAATATAAATATTGTAAGAATTTCTTTGAAGTTAAAAAGTCAGTGATGTATATTACTCGATATTACAATCGTTTCTTGAAAAATACGTAATTAAACGAGTAATATAATATTTTGTGATATTTAAAAAAGTCATTGGTCCATTTTAGGAAAATCTGAATTGCTTTAATTTTTAGCAAATTCCTGATAGAGACCCGAATATACATAGTTTAACGAAATGACGTCCTTTATTCTGAACTTCATTTATTGTAATGTTTAATAAATCAAATTATGCTATGTATAAATAATAATATGTTGATGTACTTAACCATTTGCCTAATGTTTACAGCAACTAAATGATTACGTAGGTATTATTTGAAGACGTGAATGGTGTACCGAGAGCACTCGAACCAAGGCCGCGAAATCTGTCTTCTATAAATATAGGTTCTTAGGTGGTGTAGATTTCGTAATCCACTACCTTTAATCGTTCGCGTTCTTGACATTGTTGTGTTAAAACGTAAACAACATCATGTTCACCCACCATTCGATAATTTTTCTGAGGAATATATAACCGTTTACTTGTTTGGTCGTATCGATTGTGATAAATAAATCAACAAAATACAGATCAACAATCCAACACAATGAGTTAACGACCTAGCAGGGAGTTTTTCATTGAGTATTTCAAGAGAGCCCCGGTAACTGCTATATCTACGCAGGAATAAAACAAAAACGTGTTTTGTGTAATCTTCGATATTTTTTGTTGCGTGTGAATTCGTATACTACTTATAATTATGGGTAATATGGAATTCAATTAGTTGATTATGGCCTTATAATTTGAAAAGATTCCGTTGCATACGCCTGATAGAAGACCTGGTCTACGGAGGATGTCAACAAGACAAGGAAACAACCTCATAATATAAAGTCTAAATGTCCAAACATGAATATAATGGGAGGCATTCTAACCAGCATTGTAGGAGTAATATCATAAAACCGGAGAAAACATATGTTATTAATAATCTCAGAACTCTAGGGTTCCATATTGGAGTTCCAAATCACGTTATTTTACAATATTAATTATCGATTTCATTTCCTTTTGAATTCTCGTATCTTTCGTTCTGGAGTTTTGCAATAAATACCTGTTGTGTTCTTTTGTACAGCTTCACATTTTTTTTAATATTACGAAAACTCTGCTCGTTTACCGTTCAATTATTCAACGTGTGGAATATTAAACGTGCAATTTATTAAATATATTTATTGTGTGCCAACTTTTTTGAATCCATCATTCTTAAGACAAGTTTTCCTTCAAAATACTAGTTTTCTATTTAAGAACTATCCAAAGCAGTCGGTAGTTTCATACTCATTCCGTACATTTATATTAAGTTTGTACCTTTATTATATTTTATACTGTGTATTTCGTAATGTATTGTGCCTTTAAATGAGTAGTAAATAATTAACTCCGTCTACGTACAATGCGGTCAGTTTTATTTTCAGCTTGTTGACCAATTCGATGTGGTTTGGTTTGGGAAAAATCCTTATTTTTGGATTTTACGCCATCTTTACAGTCCAATGTGTAAAAATCATTTTTAACATTATAACGTCACTAATATTGATATTTTTTTTTTTTTTTATTTTTTTTTATTAATAAAGAATATAATAACAATAAACATATTATTTTGCCTAATCCCTTAAGGGGATTTTTGGCTGTGATCTTAATTATAACAATTTTGTAATATACACATATATACATATAAACTTCAATTAAAAACTAATATTGTACCTACATACTACATTTTTCCTACAAAGTCCGGAACAACCCGCGCTCACCCCTTAGATCAACCATCGAGGATTTTTGTGTAATATATAACCTTTGGCTTTCTTTTTGAATTCCTCGATGGATCCACACTGCTTCAAGCTGGCAGGCATGGGGTTCCAGACCTTGGGCAGCAGCACATCTTCGGTCCTACGTCCATAGTCATTGTTGAATTTGTTTGTACGTAAAAGTTTGTTGGTCACTGATCTAGTTTGTCTGTCGTGTGTTATGAGTAGTCTGTCTTTAGGTCTCAAAAAATGCTCAACCAGAATGCTATACTCCACTCTCCTCTGAAGAGACAATACTTTAGATTGGTCGAAAAGGCATTTATTTTTCCTTTTAAACTTTTTAGCTATTTTTTTGGTAATAATAATTTTTAGTAGTCTTCTTTGTATCTTTTCAATCTTATTTAGAGTAGTTTTATATGCCAATCCATATGACGATATTCCATATGATATTACTGAATCACAGAGGGCCATATACAGCAATCTGGCCGAGCAGAAGGTTAATCTAGGTCTTATTATGTTGAAAATTGCTGTCATAGTTCTTAGTTTACTGCAAACATAGTCAACGTGTTCTTTGTAGTTTAAGTGTTTGTCAATGATAAGTCCTAAATACCTATATGATGTGACTTCTGTCAATGATGGGCAGTTACAATTATTCTGAGAGTTACTATGCAAACATTGATGATCATGTGATAGAATTTGTAATTTGTGCGTGGTCTTGTTGTTACAGGAATGGATATGCAGAAGTTGTGTTTTGTTTTCACTTATTGCTAACCCTTTATCATGAGCCCATGCGCAAAGTCGAGTGTAACATAACTGCATTTCATGTTCGGCATCGATAATATAAGTTTTTATCAAGCAGATTTCTCCAGTAATATCCTTGCTAGTTTTAATGTAAGTACTATTTTTGTTTGTGTTTTGAATTTATTACTTTTTATGGCAGTATATTCTTTACCATCTTCGCATTGCTAAGCATCGCAGTTTTCAAACTCAATGAAGGATTGTGACACAATCGATGAAGCAGTTTCATTGTTAATTTGGTATTTCCAACTTGATGTTCATCTCTTCTTCGTTTTGTGATTGGACTCAATAACCACAAACTAAACAAATTCAATTCATAGATAGCAGTTGATCCTTCTTGAGGTCATTTTAATATATTCTTGTTAGCTGAAAACCTAAGTGATTTTCTTCTTATAATTATTGAACGTTATTTTTATACTGCTGTCTGTCGATTTTCTTAAATGAATTCGTACATTTTATTCAGTCAGCTTGAATTGCCATCTGTTTATACAACTCCAAGAATTTTATGTCTTTATTCTCTACATAACTTGGATAAGAAGGTGGAATTCTTAAGTACTTTTGACTGACCCATATTGATCATTCTTTTTTTTTCTCCATTCTCAACTGCCGGCCTATTCCACTTGCTTCCACTCCTCTCTGTCTTTTCTCTTCACCTAAGTTCTTCTAGCCAACTGTACGATGTCATCCTGCCAATCAATATGGCAGTCATCAACTGATTGATCAATATGACTTTTTAGAAAAATATCCAGTTCATTCCTGTTGAAAATTGGATCAAACAAAACAATGCTGTTTAGTAATTAGTATGTACATACAAAACTTTACCCAGTACAGGTACAATGCTCTCGAATAATTCCAGTTATTTCTTGTTTTGTCAACAAATACCCGCATGAATGCGCTGAACTATGGCTCTGTATAACCAACGTTGCATTTCATCAGGTAAATTATTAAACAATTTTCGACAATTCGATGCTGTTTCTATGCCACTTAGCATTTGGTTGTATTTCCGCGTTAATCATAGAAAAATAATCAAAGCCAATAACACGCAGTCGTTTAGGACCATCAAACGTTTTGAAAGCTTACTGTGTCCCAGTAAATAACCCATTTTGGATAAACACTCACAAAATAGGTAAGTATATCAATTTCATCAATTATGTGCTCCTAAAAACGATTAAATTGTTAGTCAAAAGTAATTGCATCTCAATATCAGGTGCAATTTTACACGCCATTAATGAATCTGTGTTGCAGTCAAATGCAATCATTTGAACGAAATTAGCATTAAAGTGGTCCCGGTAATTAGTTCCAGTTATATATTGGATAATACTGAATTTTAAAGTATTGTAAAAATTACCTGTTTCTGTCAGACGTATTTGTGATTCGATAAATAATAGTAGTGGCAGCTTCGAATCGGGCTGTGTAGTAGCCAGGGGCGATGCTCCTAGTGATTACATTCCAGTATGCAGCTCGAATAGGCAGATAAGTACTTACATAGTAAGCCAGCGAGTGAGTAAGTAAATACCCACACTTTATGAGCGTGCGTTGAGGTAGGTGCCTGACTACTTCTGCAGCTACAGCCCAATCCCCTTGACCTGGTTATTCGGCAGTATGAATCGACTGAGCCGATTATACTTTCTCGCGCTCTGTCGTAACTGCAATGATATAATCGCGAGCGGGACGACACGAGAACGGAGTAAGGGACAGAAGACAACGTCGCATAATAAATACTGCAGTCGTTTGTTATCGTCCACCGACCAGAGGCGAGCCGAGCGGATGTTTATCATTCTCGACAATACTTCAATTATTCATATTATTATTTATTTCAATTTGTGTCTTCGGTTCATCCCGTTGACACCGTTCGATGTTTTGACCAATGTGGAATTAATCAAACATCGACAGATTGATTCAAATCAAAACAAGGAAATTGAATCTAGGCTAAATTGCATAGACTAACAACAAAGATGATAGATACTGGAAAATAATAAATTTAGTTGACTCCGTTGATGTCCAAAACATTATCTACAACATACTGAAAAAAATGTTGCCTTTTTGTGACTAAATTCGTCATCTTATCGTCTTTTTATCTAAGCATTTTTTGTATGCTGAATGTAAACCACTTTCATAGCCCTCCACTTGCTTGGTCCACTAGCTCCCAACGAAAGGAACAAATTCATCTTACCGTATTCATGTCTTCAGAGGTCGACCGACTCATATTTTCGTCTCTCTTGCACTTGAGAAATATAAAAAGGGCGACTATGTTAATACTTCATAGATAAAATAATGTTCTTATGACGAGATCCAATAAAGTTCATATCAAAGAAAAGAAAAAAGAGACAGATCTATTTGCCACCCAAGATCCACTTCGTGTTATAAAACTGAAGGCATTTATGATGACGAACAATAAGAATTCATTATTGAAATCACAATTAAAAGTTTATGGCAACATTGGTGCACGAACTTGGAAGATTTATTAATATTGTTTTTAGCATACATTATTTTACAAACAATTTGTCAACAAGGCCATGTTTCCGGTAAGGTATCATAAAACATCATTGCGTATTATTCTAGCGTTCGTGTGATTGCAAAAAAAAAGCAGCCAACCAATTCATCGAGCTATTTTTACACGTTGTTATGACAGAAATGGCGCTTCGAGAGGCATATTATTAACTTGTATTTGCCGATGTACAACAGCAGGTTTGTTGAGAAATATTTCAACTGACCAAAGATGCGTGTGACGATGATTCATCGTGTTACAACGAAAGTCTACAATCGGATTTTACGATTCTTCGCGGCTCATCAGTCTGTCGAATGGTCTATCCATCTGTTTCGTTATTCTACTGAAACTGGAAACAAATAGTTGCAATTTCCTCTTTCACATGTTCTTCTGATTCTTGTTGTTGATATGAACATTAGATACCTACATTGACAAATAATGTTCTTTTAGTGAACTTCTTCTATTGCGAACTATTTGTTAAAATACGATTTCTGTAAATTTATCATTTTGTTTAGTTTTAGGCTTTTTTAGATATTGATAAGGCAGCGTTCCAAATATTTATATTTTAAGTAGCTATTCAGCCAAATCATATAATACTTAAATCAAAAAAAGTTTTAGTGGCTATGAGAGACGTACATTTAATGTGAATTTTATTTGTTATATAATCAATTTCAAATAATTTTAAATTTTAATACAATGTCTCGTTCAATAATTAGACTAGTGCCTTATTTGTAATTAAGTATTTGTGTATTATTTAATCTCAATGACACTATTCCAAAATCTAATCATGTGAAATGTTCCTGAAAAAACAAAGTAGATTAAGAATACTGTGATTGCTACACGTATTTGTGACATATGCCTACCGACATTAAAAATCAGATTTAAACTTTGTGAGATCAGACAATTTGGCGCTATCTACACGAAAAAGTACAAATTGAAAACATTTCAATGAATATTATAATAGTCTTCGAATATTCTGTTTACCTTGAACTGATTTATTCCATCACTGTTCGGTCACTATCCAAGAATGTACAAAGACAACTACCGGTGGAGAGTATGTTGTTGATGTTTGCAAATTGAATTGCAAAAGCCGGACGGATTTCTGGACTGTGACTAATCGTGACTTGAGCTTTGTTTAACGTCTTGATTTTTTTTGCCGTTGCGAGATCATCTGAATAAACTCTGCCGTTACAAAACGTATCAGATTAATGTTTTATAGAGTTTGGAGGAATCGTCTATTTTCCGTTTTACGAAATCATCGTGTTTGTATTAATTTACTAAATGTCATTCAAAATAACTTTGGTACCTACCTGTGATACGTTCCAGGCATGTCATGTCTTCGACAGTCTTCGTGGATGCATAGGCAGCTTCTAGAAAACTAGGATTGAAAACCAAATAACTGGAGACATACATACATACAGCTCACTGCCAAAATCATTAGAGAGGGTATTTTGAAATGAGGACTCGCAATATATTATAACACCAAATTCATGCGCATAATACGCATAAGTGTTTGATCTTTTCTTCAATAAAAAATAATACTGCTACTCCACAATTTAGTTCCCAACTAACATAGTAAAAATTGTAAATAATACGTACTGTGTATATACAAAACCATCCCATTTATTCTCCAGTTTCTTTCCGTCCCTCCGTCATAAGCTTGACTGTCCAGGATGGGCATTGGCTGAGCCCTGTAATCTCATCCTTTGTTGCCTTTCCGTTGCGTTGACAAAATTCATCCAACGCATTTTCAGTTCTTTTAATGCCATAAAGGTTTTATTCTATTAGAATCAGCTTTTATCATGGAATAAATACATAATTAAGTATCGTTTATTAATTAAACTTTATAATTGGCTTATGTTTTCTTGAATTGTGTAAAAATCAAATTATAGCGGACACCGAAGCTTTTTAATAATTTACAACTGATTTAAAATATACATAGTTAAAAAAACTTTAAATTAGCCATCATTATTGGATTCAAATATTCATTGTCCAATATTCCAACACTGGATAGTTAGTTTGTCGGAAAAAAATACTGCTATCCTAAAAATGTTAAAATTTAAGTAAGGTTATTATTTTCAAGATGGCGACAATACCAATTTGCCGCCACTTTGTCGGAATATAAACTAATATTGTTGTTGTCAGCATAATATACACACGTAATTTAGCCTCACTCTCGACCACTTTTTTGACAACAGTTTCGCAACAGTTGGCACACCGCAACGCTGCCGCCATTGTTGCGTTGTTGTTTCAAGAGAAGAGAGAAATATGAAACTGGCTTCAACAACTGCTGCTGCTGCTGCTGCACGGCGATTGTACGTGTTCAAGAAGGAAAAAACCTTGCGAGGTTTATTCAACTCTCGAGCGGTCCGCCCGCCAAATTCGCTGTCACTTCAAAATCATATTATATTTGAAAATAGAACGCGACTCTAGTTCGAATGATGGACGAGCGTTGTGTGTTGCAATAAACAACATTACTAGCAACATTAGCGAGCGGTACCTATCCAATCAAAATAATTATGCATGAAATATAGATTGCGGTCGGCTGTTTTGACATTGGACAAAAGCTTTTCAAAATGATTATTGAAACTTATATCACACGGTTGCAAATGTTTATGGAATCAATTACCCTCCTACATACGTGAAGTGCAAAGTCTTGAAATTACAAGATTATTTCCTTTCGCAAAATCAACAATTAAACAACTAAAATTTCATGCTATGTTTGTGGTTTTAAGGATATCGGAAGTAGGAAAGAAAGATACTTAGATAAGTCCATGGCAGAGTGGTTTGCGAATTGGGTTAGTAATCCAGTGGTCGTGAGTTCGAATCCTGCCTAGACCGATTTCGTATAGCAAAAGCATTTATGTTTATTTTAGGGAACGTAGAAAGATGTATATGTACTTTTTTAACAAGGACATATTCATTTAAAAGTTTATCGAAAAAAGAGTAATGGCAGGAAAATTGGAAAAAGGGTACTTGGTATAGGTACCTGAAAATAAACTGTGGTCAGCTGGGAAGTATACAAATACAACATAACGATCTACCGGATTTTCCTTAAGTATTTCATAGATTTTGTAGATATATGGAAAGTATCTGGATAGGTAAATAGGATTTATATTTCTTATGGATATTTAGCTAAGGGTGGCCCCTTGACGATATTTGTCAACGTTTCGTGTGATACATTCCCATACTCTATTTTGTCACAGATCTTATCATTGTTCTGTCAAACCGTATTATTCTTATTGTTTTTGCGGTTGGTTGTTCAAAATCAATAATCCATAAACAGGCGCTGTGTATTGAACAGGAAACCACCCATCGGCGGAAAATATGTTTTGTCAGTTTTGTAAACCAACACAATCTATATTCTGCGGTCGCACTACGTCTTCCGTCCTTGTGACGTAGACTACTGTACCAGGGACGGTTCAGCCATTTGGTGCACTTGTACGCTGAAAACTGCGATATGATTAACAGTAATCCAACCATAGATTCATTCGTAAACATGAAGATAGCATGAAGAAAATATGAAGAAAAAAGGATCGGCGTACTCAATTTTAAATGGAACGATGTGATGTATATAAAGGTCTATCATTCCTTGACATAATGCATTTGAAAATAACGGAACAAATTAGATGTCACGATGAAAAGAGATTTTTCTTGAAAGAGAAAAAAGAACGAACCATTGTTTCCAGCCTCAAACATTATTTTATCATTGTTTCCAGAATGCTTTTTCAATGTTTAACCTCGTAAGTTTGACGAAATGTACAATGAAATTAATATGTATTGCCGGCTTATTGCTATTTAGAAATTTCTTTCAACCAGAAAACAAAATATGTGTACTATAATAAAAAGTAATTATAAAAACTATAGGAGCACGTTAAAATGATGAGGATAATCACTATAAAATAAAAATGATTTATAAAAAATAGGATCAGTAAAAAGGAAGGAGGGACATTGGTGTTGATAAGATTTTTTTTTTCATGAAGTGTTCTGGGTTATTCATCTTTTCTCCAGTAATCTTTGGACTTCTCTTTTCCTCTCAAAGATAAGGACAGTTATACACTTAGAAAAATATTTATTAACCGCTATATTTCATAAGCCGCTACTGGTTGATGATACAACTTGTTTTCTATTTTCGTTCGTCTCCTCGGCCACAAAAACAATTATTATGGGTTGTCGATAGAACTTTGGCTATGTTATTGTCATAACACGGTGCTATTAAAACGGGTTTTAATCAAATACCTTTTTTGTACCTTCTTTTTATATAAATATCTGGGTACAATAAGGTGATGATACTTTATTTTATGAAACATTAGGTTAAGTTAATAAACTCATTTGCCGTGTCTATATTTGTTTATTAATTTTGTTAACAAATCCGTGTGCAAATTCCATAAAATTTAATTTTCTTTCAATTAACCCAAACGAAGTAAATTTTGTGTAAAGTAGTAATGGTCCTTTCAAAACAACATCGAAACAATAAATACGACTTCAATAAAAATACTGATCACAGTAACGAGGAAAGAAAGAAGGGAATTGAAGGACGAAGAAGGAATACCATTCGAGAGTTATTAGAATTTGATTATTTATGTTAATGTTCGAGTTGTGACACGACCGCATAGGGAGCGGTGATTATGGCACGTGTTTTCGTGAGTTTTTACTTAAAGTCAAAAATCATTCAACAAAATATTTTTTTTTCAAAACCAAGGAAAATTGTGCAACGTATGGCAGTAAATTCACTTTTGCCTGATTTTTTAGGAAATTGATTATTATTAGCATCAAAATATGCTGTAGTCAATGGTAAAAGATCAGCATCAGCTAATGTGAAAAAATGTGTATCAACAACAACCCTAGTACGTATATGTATATATCATTTAAACAAGACTATTGATCTCCTTAAATCTATGATGGTAGATGATGGGCACCGATCCTAATTTGCTGACTTCATAGTATTCATCACTTCTATCTCGCTAATCTAGCTATCCGTCTAGTTGGTCGTGCACTAGAATGAAGCGAATGCAGAACCTAACACCATTTCAAGATGACCCAGTTGTACCCTACAATTCTTGGCTCCGTACCACCAACGATCCAATTCTCGCAAACGGGGAATTGCGATCGCGCCTAGATTTAGATCATAATATAGCGAATGCACCGCCTGCATATTATCATTCGTTCGTCATTTGACATTAAAACTATTTTCGGTCTACGTATCGCTGGTTGTCGCTGATTGTCCAACTATTATTATTACTTTTATGAACGGTCAAGTATAAACGTTGAACCTGCTCCAAATACAAATGAACTGCACGCGTTTTCCCTTCCTCGCGCTCAAGAACACATTCCGATAGTTTTTGATTTTCTAAATAGTTTCATGTTTTATCTATGACGTCAGCAGAGTTCACCACTGTCAATAACTAAACAATTACACACACTAAGATGCGATTCTTAGAAAAAAAATCATTTTTTTTCTGATACTGTTGTATTTTTATACTTTATAGAATGTCTATTAATAAATCTTTAAAACTATTTACGCACTTTCTTCAACGGTTTATTTTATTAATAGTCAACGTGGTTTTTAGTCATTGTTTCATTGATACTTTTTTGAGAATTGATTCCAGTATAGCATTGGTCTCTTTAAAAAAATATTTAAAGAAAATGTCATATGTACAGATTGTACAGTCCAAAGTATATATTCAGACTACTTCAAGTTAATACCTATCATTCAATTTTATATTTTATTTGTTGCATTGGAGTAAAACATTCCTGCTTAATAGTTGACCCAAATCGGATGAGGATAAGGGAAAGTTAGGACATGAAGCGAAAGATCACCAGGCGTGAAAACGATAAACATTGTCGAGCCCAAAACTGTGCAGGAGTTGGGCCATCGCAATTAGGTTAATAAGTTTCTGGTACCGTCCTCTCGATTTCATTTTGAAAGTTTTGACCGAGCTGTCTCAAATAAGATCGCCCATGTGTTGTATGTTTCACGATTATGATCTGCACCTTGATAATGAAAAAAATAAATGCAGAAAATCGATCGATTACACGCTAGAGATGTTGTGTATGGTCATTTCGCGATTCGAGTGAAACTTGTCTATCAGATATCATCTCCATGAATGGTCTTCTCTTTCACTTTTGCCAATCGAAGACGTACGAAGCGAATCAAATAGAAATAAAATAATTAGCGGCAATTATCAAAACGAGTCCAAGTTTACTACAATCAATGTGCGCCGATAAACATGTGCTGTGTGTAACACTTATAATTATTATTGTTGGGGTAATAGTGATCATCGTTTTAACGCTGTTTTCCGGTATGGATGGCGTGTTGAAATCATCGTGTATTGTTGTAGGTGATTCATTCAAAATTTCAAAAGTTATAGACCGATTGTTTGTTTTGAACCCGTTACCTTTTCCTACAGTTGGACATTTTAAATAAAGATTCTACTATCCATCGAATCTTTTATTTAGAAATAACACAAAATTAGTTATAACGATTTTTTCTTCTCTAGTTCAAGGACGAGAGTTTCGGCTTGCGATATCTTTATCATCTAATTATTAGAGATAATTAATAATCAATAGATTAATTGATTGTGACCTACATACATACCATTACGGCATATCCCACCGTGTTAGATAACCAGTGACAGGTGTTCGGGTGTGCATAACCTTATAAAAAGAACCACTGCACATTTCGGGTATGCATAACCTTATAAGTATAAAGGTACTAAGTGGTTTAATGAACTCCCTTTGAGTGTTAGACTCGAAAAAAATTATAATATATTTAAAAATAAAATTAAAAAATTGTACTGATTTATTTATTTATTTTTTGTTATTTCATTCTTGTTTTGTGTAGCTTCATATTTTTTAGTAGATGTACAATATTTTGGCAAATGTAACAATATTAAATAGATACTCCCCTCTTTTAACACGAGATTTTATCTCAATTAAAGAGGGTTACTATGAATTATATGATGGAAATTGTATACCTTTTTAAATTATGATTTATATGTGAACCTTGTATTGTTTTTGTTAATAAATAATAAAAAAGAACCACTACACATTTCTTACGCAAATATTGCTTCTCTGGGCTGGAAACACTGGTTAGTTGGGTCAAGGAGCAAGGAAGTGTTCATTTTTTTTCACTACACACGCAAAATGTAGTAACCAAAATGTTTAAACCAATTCATAATTTTTGTTGATTCCTAAATATGAAGTTCTGAAAAATGAATATGTATTTAGTCTTCTTCATAAGCAAAACATGTTCACAACAATCTTGGTGATATATGTAGGTATGCTATCACAAATAATAGTGGCATCCACGGTTTGAGTGTCTTCATATATATAATTCATAAGGTCCTACTTAAAACCAGGAATTTTTTATCAAATAGTAGGATAAAGACGTAAATGGTCTGTTGAATAGTTTTGAAATAATAAACAAAACATCGAAGAATCGTTATTGTTTTTATACCTATATGATATATGGTTTAAAAACTTGCCATAGATATCGAAATAAAGGTACCAATAGCGATGAATTTCACTATCATTATAAAATGCGTATTATGATGTTATGTAGTACTTTCCACTTTTTCAGCATATTTGGATATCGTCGCGTGCTTTTATAACAATGAGTAATAATACTCCTGTATATTTTTTGGTAATTTATGTAATGTCGTATTATTAAAGTCCTCCGGATTCATCCAATTGTTATTGCTTCGAAATAACAAATATTATTGAAACAAATGTATTTATTTTTTTATTTTTTATTTATTTCTATCCAAAAATATACAGTATATATGAGATACAAAATATCTTAAGATAATATAAGCTTATTCATACATAGTTAACATACAATGTAAATATAAGTTATCTCATTTCAATAAATATCAATTTACTACATCACTAGTGCTTACATAGTTTAAGCCATATCTTTTTGTTTGTATCTTTGTTACTAGCCCCCTCACTAGGCATAGCCTGTGCTAAGGTGAGCTAGTTTTATGTTATTGTCTATTACGTTGTTTATTTATAGATACATTTACATATAATATAAGTACATGTACATATATACGCTACGCATTCAAAACGTATGCATCTTTCCTTCTAAATACAATATTTCATTTTGAGTCATGCACACACAACCAAAAATTGTGGAAATAAATTATTTGTTTGTTAAATTATTTCACTTTTTTCAATTGTCTATTCTGTTGTTTGTAATAGTGCATTTACATTTTATTTGGAAGAATTATTTCCTTAAGGATTTTTTCATCTATTTCATAAACCCATCTTAGTGATAGTTTTTTAAATTCTTTTGCATTACTGATGTTTTTAATATTTGTTGGTAAACTATTGAAAAGTTTGGTTGAAAAATATCGTACACTACGTTGTCCAAAAGTTGTTTTAATATATGGTATATTTAAGGTATTTGTTGTACTTAATCTAGTGTGTTTATATTGTTGTGAGCTAGTATATTGGTCTTCTCTTTTTAGCTTGTATATTAGCAGATTTTTTGCATATATTTTTGTAATTGTTGGAACTTTGAATTTAGTAAAAATCTCTTCAGTATTCGTTCGAATAGGTACCTTAAGTATAACTTTTATAATGGCTTTTTGGGCTATGTCTATTTTCTTTATTATTGTTGGCGTTGCACTTCCCCATCCAATAATTCCATATTCCATTATTGAATGACAAAGAGCATAGTATATATTTTTCAAATGTTTTAGGTCAATAATATTTCTGATTGATTTTAAGAAGTATATTAATCTATTCATTTTAGATGTCACGCAGTCAATGTGATAGTCCCATCTCAAGTTTTCATCAAATATAATTCCTAGATATTTTATGCTCTCTGTTCGTTCAATGATCGGGCAGTTACATGTTGGTTGATTACTTAAGTTTTCGGTACAGTAATCATGAATTCTTAGTTTATGTTCGTCACTAGGTATATACTTAGAGATAGAATAGATGAACAGAATATCTGTATTTTATTGTTTGTCCGATCTTGGATCTATCTATCATTTTACGTTCTTTACTACTACTGTTGAATCATCTCATATTTTGCAAGTTTTCTAAATAGGTACTTATGATTTCATTCAATATACAACGTTAGGGAGTGAACCGGCAACCGGGACGAAAAGGAGTTGTTCCAAGTGGCGCAAGACCGAGAGAGATTCGCTGAAGTGATCTCAAACATTGAATGAAACCCAAAAGGGTACATGAAGAAGATAATTTTATTCGAACATTTGATTCAATGGATATTATACCAATTTATGAATAAAAAGCTGCAAGAGTAAGAGATTATCGAAAAGATGAAAGAAATTTTATGGTTGAAGAATTACCGTCATTGGTTCGAAAGAATTACATGGATAACCAATTTTTGTCGAGGACTACAACTATTAGATTTTACCATATTTTTTGATTTATCGAATAGATTATCTACTGCAGTATGATATACTATTCAGCGAGTAACCTAGTTTGGCTTTTCAAGGTCGGGGAACAACATCCTCTTTCCACAGGTATCAATTCCGCGAATGAATATCAAACGACAATCCATTGTTGCATTCTGTCCCGTGGTAATATTCAAATGTCAATCGGCTAAACTGAATCCACTCTTAGTATTGGATATTATGGTCATCGTTTGAAAAACGCTTGTCTTTATTAGGTTTTGATGTCTGTATAATCGCTGCTGTCATCAGCCATATATACATTCAACATCGAATCGAATACGAAAATGTCAATTGACTTCCGCTTCCGGCCGTAGAGGAAAACGCGCGATTGTCTGTGGCTCTATGTGTGTGTCGCGTTCCAATTTCGATTTGAAAACGAAATGAAAATCACAATGGCGGAATAAAAGGCCCAAATTGGTGCGAAACAATACCTATACGTTCGGGTTGGAAATAGATCCGACAACTAAACAACGGTCCTTTGTGGCGGACATATTTCAAAATATGAATGTATTTAAATAAATTACTTTTTATAACTTGAATTTACGAGTTAGGTAAAAGGTTGCACTCCATTTTATCTGCCAAGAAATCGTTTAAATATATATTTATTCGATTTCCAGAAATTTTCAGTAAATGCCAATTATATTATATCAGAGAACTTATTCATATGTTGTCCTTGATTCAGATTCACATATTTTCAATATAATTTGTAAGTACATACTTACTCTACTGTTTTTTCTCTTATCTGATCTAGATTGAAATTCAAAATATTTGTTGAATCAATAAAAAGTGTTTTGTATTTAACATTTTCTTACAGCAAATCCGAGGTACATCTATTTATTTACATGTTTACAGCTCGGAAAGCAAATAGAAAATATTTATCGAACATAGAAAACAAGACTTATTTTTATATGACACAAAATTTAATGATATTTAATATTATGTAGTTGGCATACATTTTAAAGATTTTCGGGTGTTTTTTTTTTCTAAATACTACTTAGTTTGATTAGCATGTCAAATAATTTGTGTGTTTTGTTTCATTCATTACATCAACGTACCGAAAAATCGCTCTAATGATTGTCATCATAACATCTTTGTCGTAGTTTTTCTGCGACTAATCAGCCGAGATAGGCGAATTTCCACGGACGACAGAAAAGCACGTCCACTCGCCATCGTGTGTGCAATCGAATGACGAACAAACAACCGACCTGTCATTCCATTTTTGAATGGGCCAATGCTCACGTACGGTTGCGCAACATTATCATTATTGCCGTGCGAACTGGCACCGGCATACGTTTGTAATCCGTGTGATGATTTTTTTCCCTTTCACCTGCGCTCTTTTTCTTATCATCAGAGCGAGATACAAACACGTGTCTCTTTGCCTCATTGAACTCGTGATGTCCCAGTTTATTGCACGGCATAATATGACATCACCTTAACTTTGTTTGGACCAGCGAATTAGCATCGGAATGAAATTAAATATTATAATGTTGTATTAAGAAAATAAAAGCCGTCTCTTATCTCGTTGCATGGTTGACCGTATTCCAAATAGTAATTAAGTGTTATTTTTGCATTTATCAACGCATTTTATTTACTGTTTAATTGCTTAAGATGGTATCCATAAAAAAGTACACCAATGTAAACTATATTTAATCATAACTGTAAGTACTGTTGAGTTAAACAATAATTAAAAAACCTTTTTAAAGTTTCAATACAAACCGAGAAGGTATGCCTATTTATCAATGACTGATGATGAACAACTTTTTATACTTATATATATTTTTTGTCTCCTTGTTGTTTTGAACATTTTAACCTCTAATTTTCTAGTATAAACTGTTAAGATTGAGACTATATCATCATTTAGGTGTGGAATACCTAAATGATGATATAGTCTCAATCTATTTAAATCTAAATAAAAAAAACATTATTTATCCAGATTCCGAAATAAAGACCATTGAGATGGCGAGATCCACCTTCTACAAAATGCAAAAACTACTGTGTAACCGAGATTTAAAGCTAAGTACAAAGTTGAGAGCTGTAAAAGTATACGTGTTGCCAGTACTGTTATATGGAGTGGAAGGTTAGACTCTCAAAATATCAACAGAAAATTATTGTATTGAAGCATTCGAGATGTGGCTGCACACAAGGATGATGCGCTTTTCATGGGTCGATAGGGTCTCCAATGAAAGAGTTTTAAATATGATGGGAAAAAAAGAGAGAGAGACAGGTGCTAACCACTGTCAATAAAAGACACATTACTGCATAATTTGGCCACGTGTGATAAATATGCCCTTCTACAACTTATAGTGGAAACGATAGAGGGAAGACAGATTATGGGGCGTTCATAAATATCGAACCGTAAAAAACTCAGGCAGTGGTTCAAGATTCCAGATGCAGTGTCACTAATTAGGTTGGCGCAAGATCGGGATGAGTTTTATGTGATGGTCGCCAACCTCCGATAGGTGTGCGGCACAATCACGTCATACTCGTTACCAACTTGTTACACCGCGGAGAATTATCAACGGGCTTCGGATGTGATAGTATGGAATTTTTGGAGGTGTGACGTCACCGACAGACGCCATGACACCGTAAGCGTTTTTGACGTAAATCTCAAATTTGGTTTAAAAATGGCGATTTTTGCTACAAAACTTTTTTTGTGTGGAAATATGTTCATATTTGGAAACAGCAGCTGCGTTAAAACACCGTGTGATATATCTTCGTGTCGAAGGAGATTCCCGAATGCGTAGTCGGATGCATTCGTATATTGAATGAGCGGCGGGTCTTTTGCCTAGGCCGATAGGTTAAACACCGTACATCGTGTAATTATTGTTTGTGTTAATTATTATTATTAAGTCTCAATCCTGCGGATTGGTTTGCAGAAGAAGTCTACATTTCGCTTTCCACTTCTCTCTATCCTGTGCAGCCCTCTTCAGCTCAACATATGTGGCGCAGTTCATGTCCTCGCACACCTGGGCCAAATACTCCCGTCGGGGGCGCCCCCTGTCGTTTGTCCGTTCAACCATTCCCTCTATTAGGTCATGTAAGAGACCCTCGTGGCGCAAGATGTGACCAATCCAGCGAGCACGTCTCTCGGAGATGGTTTTGAGTAGGTGCCTCCCTTCTTCAACTCTGCTGAGAACCTCGGCATTCGTGATGTGGTCCCTCCAGGAAATTCCCAGTATTCTTCTGTAACTCCACATCTCGAAAGCCTCTAGCCAATTTCTGTCTCTTTCGGTAAGACACCATGTCTCACAGCCATACATCAGTATGCTGTGAGCCATGTTAATATTGCGTGCATATTTTGAGAACTGTATATTTTATATTGTAAATTGTAATTTATAATTTTGTATGTGTAATAAAGTCAATTTGAATAGCATTCTGGACTTATCACTCACATACTTAACACACCGTGAGATTTTCAAAATTAGTCATCATGCCTATTCTTTCTGCGACCTTCAATTTCATTTATCTTTTCCTCGTTACAATGATCAGTATCTTTATTGATATATTATATTTTTCTTCATAGCCATTATGTACGATTGTACCAATTTTACATGCGGATTATTATTAGTTTATCTAATAACTAATAACGCATTCGCGGCCTGTCCTTATATTTCTTTGTCTTTTTTGTTTTTCTTTCGTAAGATCGTAATTTAGTAATTGGTGTTACTATTTTGGTTTTTATGTTTAGTAATTAAATTTTAATTTATATGTATATTTAAAAAAACTGTCTGTAACCTTAAATAAATAAAATAAATAAAAAATAAAATAATAGCTAATATATTTATCAATGTACTGATTCGTCATAATATTATGTTGCTGCTGTTTGTGGTTGACAATCGAATAGATAGATACGCTGACTGACAAGCGAATTGATATTCTGACATCGTACAATTCGCGCCAAAACCGACTCACTCATGCCGACTCGAATATGCCGGAGTACCTATTTCGGCGCATAACCGGGTCACGATGAATATTATTCACTTTCGGTTTTACTTGGGGTCAGTTCGTTATGCACTCAAAGTACGTAATAATTATATTTTTTTAAGAAGTGTTTTGCTTAAACATTACGTAAAACCGGACAGTATTTTTTTTTAGATCGTTCAGCATAATTTTATTAATCTTTGTAGTAGATATAAAAATTGATAACCTGTCTTGACTCCAGGGGGGGCAAGTCTGGTCAACAGGCGCAGTCAAAACCGTCCATGTTTACCCTTATCATGGATATACCCACTCAATAACAAATTACCACATTCTAGAGACTTACGATATTAATCGTCTCACATATCCAGGCTGAAAACATAATTAAAAACTGTGTCTCCACCGGGAATCGAACCCAGGACCTTTGGATCAGCAGTTAGATACCTAACCAACTGAGCCACTGAAGCCGACAATTTAGCGAATTTGTATTGTATGTCTGAAAAGTTGTAACAAAAATATAGTATTTAATATCGTTAATAATAATCTTTTATTTCTCTGTACTTAATTATTTTACGAACCAGACCCCATAGACAACGTGTCATTTTACTCAAGAAAAGATAAATCAATCTATGACAGTGCCACTCACGTGACAACTGTCACTCCCATCCATTGAGTTATCTTTTCTTGAGCAAAATGACACGTTGTCTAGGGGGGGCTGGTACATTTCATTTAATCTATCTGATAGTAACTTGATCAATTCATTAATTGAATGAATTTTACTATTGTCTTTATATGGGTTTAAATCTGTGAGTGTCAATATATGGAGATTCAATTGGATTCCAGTCTTATCGAATCTGCATATATACGGGATTAAAAACCCGATTGAACCTTAATAATAACTCCTATATGTTACAATGGTGACTCGACACACACTCATATAATGTTATACTGTTTATTTTCTGCAAATAAATAAATCATTTATTTTTCTTTTTAAATGTAACTATATATCAATTCGTGTTTCTTAGTTGATGTTATCGCTTACATACGTACTGACATCCTGACATGTGTGTACTTTTAATACATCAAACACTCGTAGTTCGCGCTAGTATATGTACTGCCTTAATATGGCCGAATATTTCGCCGCATAACCGGGTCACTGTGAATTTTTACTTTCAATTTTACTTTGGGTCATTATTGACTATAATACTATAATGTAAACCGCTTTAACGAGACACTTGAAATACGTACTTTAACGCGTTTATAACGTATACGATTACACACTTTCAAAGTGTATTATTAAATATTTATCGCTGTTTTTAGTTATTTTTCAACCTGTTCGTCCTTTAGTTCCCTTCTTTCTTTTCTCATTAAAAGTCTTTCTTCTTTCTTTTTTTCATTTTTTTTTCATAGCTGTTGTTTTGAAGAGAAACACGCATACTTTAGTATTGTTCCAAATTAACTTGAAATGGTTTTATGGCTACTAAACCTCTCTTGCACAATACTTATTATATCTTTTTTTTTTTCAATATATATAATTTTGTCTTTATATTAAACAATAGAAAAGAATTAATGTCCCTTTATATCCTTTGACACTTCATTTAATATTTTTGCTGCCGTATTTATACGAGTGAGTTGTGGCCAACGCTGTTCTCTTCACTACCAAGTCACTCCACTAAGTATTCAAATTTTGTATGGAAAATATTCAGCATTTCCATGAAATGAGTTTGTTAAATTATTTTTTATTTAAATATTTTATTAAAAGAAAACTTGATAATTCTTCAGTATCATTTTATGAAAGTAATATGCCTTTTTATCAATTTGAAAAAAAATTCAAATTTTAAGTTTCTTAAGCTTGGGGTCACTTTGAAATATTTGACAGTCAAAAAAATTGAGAAGAACTGATCAGATATCCTTCGAAATCTAATGGGTCTAAGCGAGTATTAAGTACGTAAATTTTGAAAATTTGAAAAGATTCGAATGAGTTTTTTAGTCTGTAATCAACTAAGTAGAATAAAAGATACATACATTGTGATGAAACTTTCTGAATACAATCTCAGCATGATACTAGTTGATAATCTGCTTTAAGGTTAATAACCTTAAAAATTAAGAATTCATAACTCCCCACTATCCCTTACCCTTGCATTACCCTTGGGGTAGTGAGGAGTAAAAACCAAAGATTTCTCTATTTGTTCTTATTGTAGTACCTGACATCTGCAAACTTATATTATAACGTTGATATTCAATGTTATTTTGATCAAAATATTTTCGTTTTTAAAAATTATTTTTGTATTATCAAAATAAGTATATTATTTAATCTAAATTTAACATTTTCGTTATTTTATAAGGTTCTGTAGTTTAAACACAACTTTTAATCCCTTATTAAATTGGATAAAATACTTCTAATAATGAAATATTTCAAGGCACAAGTATAGATGTAGGTACGTAAAAGTTGGTTATCTCAATGCCTACCACTTTTTATTGGTCAGAAAATTGAAAGAATCTGTATATTTGAATTAACAATTTAAAAAAATGTTTTATAAAATTCATAATTATTTAAAACATCATAGTAGCTCCGTGTCCACACACAGACTCCACAGTCTGCATTCCGAGTGCAAACATCCATACGAAACCACTAACCAATTGACTGCATACTTTAATATCTCTGTAATTAACTCAAGAAATATTGATACTGGATTTGTGAAATGAATCAATACTATTCTACGAAACTTGAACTGGTCATTTCCTTTAACTGGTTTGTACATACTAAATGTATGTACCTTATTTACTTTTACGTAATTGACCAAAAAAAAAACGAAACTAGGTAACGTCTTCTGGAGATAATAATACAATTTAACTTCCATTACGTTCGTATATATATACCTGCTACAAAGCAATAATAGCTCTTAATTACATATGACATAATGATGTCAATACTAAATGCACTGCACTATAGTTGCACACAACTGAGGGCACACGAACCAACTTGTAATATTTATTTATTTATTTATTTATTTATTTATTTATTTATTTGTTAATTTATTTATTTATTTATTTATTTATTTATTTATTTATTTATTTATTTATTTATTTATTTATTTATTTATTTATTTATTTATTTATTTATTTATTTATTTATTTATTTATTTATTTATTTATTTATTTATTTATTTATTTATTTATTTATTTATTTATTTATTTATTTATTTATTTATTTATTTATTTATTTATTTATTCAAAATCCACAATAACCATACAAAAAATTTCAACAATACAATAGTAAAACATAGTACAACAAAAATTATGAAAAATAGACAATTTAGTATATGTTGGCACTGACAAAATGAATACAATCTATCAGTACCAACATCCAGTGGATAAGAACTATTCCACTAAGCAGTGCTTGCGTTGGAATAGCTTTGCTTCGGAGTGCTTGTGTCAGAATAGATGTGCGAATATTTATACTGATTTGTATGGATGGTTAAGGATGGGTTTTTTCAACCTTAGTTAGAGTTAAAGTTATTCATTCATTCATACAATCACGGCATATCCCACAATGTGGGGTAACCAGCGAAAGGTGTGCGGGTGTGCATTGCCTTATATAAGGGAGCAAAACATATCTGTGTATACCCACACACCAGTCTCGTCTCACCTAAAAAGGCACTATATTCAGAATGGGTGGTGAACCTCATTGCTGAACTATGTGAGATGTTATTGTTGCCTGTTGTATTTTCGATTACCCGGTTCTTACGGGACACTCGAAAACAATAATAGAAAAGAGTGGAAGCACTATTCTAAGCCGGTGCCTCACAGCTAATAGTTAAAGTTATAGTTATCGTTACCACTGAATACCACAGAAATGGGTGTTTTCAACATTTTTTTAAATGAATATGTCATTCTTAAACAAGTACATATACATCTTTCTACGTTACCTAAAATAAGCATAAATCCTTGTGCTATAGGTGAACGAAATCGGTCGAGGCAGGATTCGAACTCGCGACCACTGGATTACTAGCCCAGCGCGCTAACCGTTCTGCCATCGACCCATCTAACTGCGCACTTAGCCCGTAACTACAGCCAGAAAGGTAACCAGCCAAAATCAGTGGTTATAGTTAAATTTGACAGTTATGATAGATGTCGCTGGTCATTTTTGTTCATGACTGACCATTTGACGTTTGTGAGGGTCGATTTCATCAATTTTTTTGTGCATATCAAAACACAGTATAATATAATTATGATGTAATATAAACTATGAGATGATAATGGAATACGTATTAAAAAAAAAGAAAAAAGTGTGGTTTGGACGACTGCGAATTTTTAGCGCGATGACACTTGACATATACAAATAGTGAGATATCTCTTTATATAATCACCGATGACATTCGCAAACATTCAAATTTCAAATGCTTCACCATATTAAAGCAATTTTATGACAACCGCCATTACACGGAACCACAAATAAATAAATAATAGAAAAAGAGACACACTATACATTCTATCTTTTATATACATAGTATGAGCAAGAAAGAGATCGCGGAAGAAAGACGCTCAGAACGTACTGTTTACAATTTGAATGGAATATTGGAGTCTTTATACCAGCAACTCCCATAACTTTATCTTTGACATACATAACTACATACACTTGAAAAAACTGTTTTGGGATATTTAACTATTTCTAACCCATAGTTATATTTTAACTATCACTATTAATTCAACTATTCTGTGAAAAAACCCGCCCTAAGTATTGCTCGACGTTTCTAAAAATATTATAGGTACACCACGCAATTCCATATTAGAAAAGTGCTTCCACTCATTTCTATTAGTATGTCATAATACGATTTGGCTATTACTTTGTGTTTTTTTTACCCCTTTCTCAGGGGTCAGATGTCTAACCAACTGAACCACGAAGGCCCACCTAATTTTAGATCGTTTATCGACATATTATATTTTATATAGTTTATGCATGGTGAAATTCCTTACGTAAGTTTTAAAGAATGCGTATCTTAATTTTTCAATTTATTATGATTTGTTTTCTATATAATAATTTTATTTATTTTACATCTCGCTTACTTCATTGTTTAGTTTATTTTTTGCTATTTCCTCTTAAGGGGCCATATAAACCTAAATACCTCAATTTCAAACCAAGTCCCTCAAAAATGTTGTTTCTAGATAAAAATAGTATAAGTCTTTTTAACATTTCTCTAGTGAATGTTCGTCACACAATTTTAAAATTCAGCCTAAATTACCATAAATAAATTATTAAAAATATCCTTTTTTACAGCATTTTCTTTAAATTACTGCATAATCATGTGTCGTAGAGAAATAAATCTTTTATGTGCTTAAAGAGTGCATAAAATCAAAGTGAATGACCGATAAAGTTTTTACATTTCAAATAAGGTTTGTTCTTAAAATGCAAAAAATCAACAAATTTGCGGTTTCCGATATTTAACCTTTTTTAACGCATGCGATATTTACCCTTACTAACGCGTAACTTCATAGTGCATTGGGCGGTTTTAGTATATCATGTTTTCAGTCACTAAGTTTAGCGTTATATGTCCTCTTAAGTTTTATTTATTTTGTTTGTTAATACTTTTTGTACCAAGCATAAAATATGTAATATTTCCCGTGTATATTCATAATTGGGATGCATTTATATTTAAAATATTATGTACACAATGTTATGTAGGTAATATATTCTATGAATTTACCAATAAATTATAATAAAATAAATTATATTAAAAAGAATAAAAAATCTTATTCGAAAATAATAATTCCTCTACCACCTGTTGGCGACGGCTCTCTCCGCGTTTAAAGGTCGAAGCCTCAATCGAAAGCAAGAGTATGTACCTACTCGATTCTCGTTTTCTATGTCGACTCTAGTCACGTGGTCGATATCCGCCTCTCTGTCGCACCAACTAACCCCCACATATCTCCGTCCCCGTCTACTGCGAAACCCGCAGTCTGCGTCCGTCTCGCTCGCGCAGCAGCCGTAGGACGTGAGCCGGTCCTCTTCCCTCCCGATGACCCGATACACGCTCCGCTTCTCGCTCTACCGATATTTCACGTCCCTCTCCGACGCAATGAGAGTCGTTTTCACGCGGTGCATCACTTGCACTTTTTTCGTTCGGAGGAATAATTTTGAATTTGTTCCTTTTACGAAAACAAACTCAGAAACGAAATAAATGACCGTTTCCACCAAAGACAAGGTCTATAAGGTCTTAGAATATACTGTTTTTTTCAAATTATTAATGAACATATTCCAGAAATACAACAGGCAACAATAACATCTGACATAGTTCAGCAATGAGGTTCACCACCCATTCTGAATGTAGTGCCTTTTAGGTGAGACGAGACTGGTGTGTGGGTATACACAGATGTGTGTGCTCCCTTTTATAAGGCAATGCACACCCGCACACCTTTCACTGGTTACCCCACATTGTGGGATATGCGGTGATGGTACCTATAAATAAATAAAAAATGAAAAAATGGTTTCCACATATCCAGATTCTGTTTTCAAAATTTATTTTTCTTATTTTTTATGTTTTTTTCTCCTGCTCAATCCATTTCGCCTGCCTGTTCTACACTAATCTAATATTTGCGAGTATTGGCCACCAAATGTTAATTTATTTCTTTGATTTTAGTGGAACAATACGTAAAAAGGCAGGTTTATTGCCATAAGGAAATCTATAACAACCACCCCAAGTAACATGAAGCCTCTATTGAATTTGGTTCAGTACGGAGGAAAGAGGGAATTAAAAAAAACTCGTTCAAGAATTATTTTATAATTATACATTTTTTAGTTAAACTTCAACGTTTCAAAAGTTGAATATTCATTTATATGTGTAAATCCGAATTCCAATCGTCATCATTAAGCAAGATGGCCCATCGTTTCACAATCCCCAGAAGATGACTGTAATTCCGGCAAGATAGACCGTCGTGTACCAACCAAGTACAGCGGCATTAAAGTGTTGAATACACATTTTGCAATCCTCGGTTGTTAGCAATAATAAAAAGAATAGTAATAATGTGTAGTAGACACGAAATAGTCCGAAAACGAACGTGGCCAGAGATAAATCATGATAATTAAACGTGTGACCCAGAAAGAGACGGTTGCGACATGGCCCGTACGTTGCAAAAACCCAAAGGAAAAAAAATACATACCCACACCGGCTAATCCGTCAATGCAGCAGTGTTTGTATACAATTTCGGCCATCGCAACGGATCGATTGAACTATTGTACACTTGGTTTTACTTTCAAATTTGCTTAATATTCAAAGATCGGTGTGAATTTTCATTTCGTTGATACCATTTATGGCCTATTGGTTTTAAGTTTTGACTGGTTTCTTGAACGAGACACAAAACCTTGCTTGTTTGAATATTGTCCATGTGCCTGGGTCTCGTGATTTGCACACTCAGATATATGTAGGGTTTCCGTAAAGATTGGTTCATTCGAAGATTTCATATGTTAATTGGATCAATCGGCTCAAAACACTTTTTCCAGCGAACTAGTTTCTTGAATGAAACACAAAATCTTGCTTATTGAAATATTATCATAGTGGTTGGACCTAACAATTTACACATTCTGTATAGGGTGTTGGTAAGGGTTGAATCATTCACAGACCTATATTTATTATGTCTATGAAATCATCAAAAACCTTCAGACAATCATCTGCTCCAATTTGCTCCAGACACTTCCAACGAACTGGTTTCTTGGACGTAACACAAAATCTTGCTGATAACAATATTTTTCCAAGTGTCTGAGTCTTACAATGTGTATACTCAGCTATCTGCAGAGCTTCGATTAAAATTGAATCATTGAGAGACAACGCTTGTTGTCAATCCGCTCCGGACACTATCCAGAAAACCTTTTTCTAGGATAAAATTTGTCCGTGTGCTTGAGTCTTACAATTTGTATATTCAGATTTGGGTTGGGTCATTTAAAAGACCACATTTTATGTTGAAATGAATTGTATCATCAATTCATCTGTAAGTGTCTCATAAAATAAATAGACAGATCATTAAACATCATCCACAATAATCCAAAATCCAAACCCTTTATCCTGCGTAAACTTCCACATATATATGCGTGCAAATCGGTCAAAAGTGCCGTAATTTCCGTGTGTGTTCCTTTCCGCACACATTATCACAAACACGCATACACGTGAACTTTTATCAGTTTTAGTATTGAACTTTTGACCTTCACCTCATCCCTTCCTGCGCGCCTTCCCTCCCCTGGCCCGGCAAGGGATGAGGGATTCCCCGACTTTCAGTAGCGTGTACCGGAAGCGTTGCGAGGCTATAAAATGTCCCCTCCACCCGCGACCCAACACAGAACACCAGGCGTAATGTATCTATAATGTAACTCCATCCCCCACAGCAGAGGAGGCCGCCGCCGCCGCCGGGCAGAGAAATCGATCCGTCTAGACCCGACACCAGACTATACCTATGTAGGTACACCGACCCACCCGCGCCGACACCCACTGCCTGCGGAGTCGTGAATCGTTGCAAGGGAAATGGAATTTCGCCACGAAAATAATAGTGGCGACGGAGTTCCACTGATATCGGGATTGCTTTGAATGAAAAGTGCTTATAATTATCTAAGTGCTTATAAGTACAAATTTATGCACATATATAATAATATATCAATTGATATTTTACTGTCTTCTGGACTAGAAAATTAGCAGACTGATGCTGACAACACTTGGAATAACAAATGGAATTTCGAAAGATGTAGACTTTAGAAATACGAATAATTGAAGAGCGTGTATTTGACGATGCATGGACAGAGGAGTGTCTTTTATAGCGCTTTCGGTTCTCTCTGGCTATCCCAAATAGATAAGTGGCGTGATGACGGCTATTGCATTATAGATGTCGGATTTTTGGGTTGCGCTGGTTTAATCGGACTTTTATAGTTGCTTGTTGCTTGGCATGAATGGAAGATAATAATATGGACTTATAAACCCACCTTAGTGCTTTGTACCTATGTAAACTAAATAAACAAAGAAAATACGTTGTGGTTGATTTGTTTACCGCAGTATTGATGCGAATCCGGAAGAGGGCGGATCTCCCACCGAGGGTTCACCTCGAATGTTTTCCGGGGAGGAGCCCCTTCCTCCGAGACGTGGGGCCGCTGCCTTTCTTTTCCTCTTTTCCACTTCACGGGGCCTCGTCTCCAGTTGCCAAGTTTTACCTCACGATTATTTTATTAACGAGGTTTTACGACGCACCGTTTATAGGATTTTTAGATGGCCGCCGAGATTATTTTCATAATATTGTATCTATTAATGGATATATAGATTAAATAAATCATAAATCGCAGTGAAGGTGTTTTGTCAGATAATTTTTACTATATTTGCTATATAGGTGTTATCGTTTCAATGAAAGTCTTTCATAATAAAATGAAATAGATAAAACTATCTTATATTATTGCCCTCATTTGTAAAATGTTTCTTACTATATGAAAATTTCTTACAACTATCCAGTGTTTCAAACCTAGTGAAGCAATATTTACGGAATCAAACCCAGGAAACCGTTCTTTCTTTTTGGTGTTTTTTTTCAATTTTTGTCTAATACTTTCGAGAACTATGTCAGATGAATGTGCCATCAAAAGATCCAGTTAGCGGCAAACAACCTCCACGACGAAATTTTACTAGTTATTTGTTCTGTTACCCAGATGATCTTATAACATTGAGATCATCTGGGTGTACAGAGTACAAATTCTCTAAAGGTATTTTATAGAATCAATTTCGTTGTAAGTGACTAAATCACCTATTACAGACTACTGAAGTAAATTACCCTGTTGTTGATTTTTAAGCCTCATGATCAAATCGTAAATGTGGCCTTTCTCTCTCACTACACATACGATCCGATTCTTTAAGAACCTATCTTTGTGACGGAGAATAATGCGGAAGGTAAGTATGTTTTAATAGTAGATAATTTAAATTTGCACAGGCGACAGCTAGATAAGTTCTAAATGAAAATATGAAATTGGGATCGGCTTCAAGTTTCAAGAGTTGCTGCTACTGGATCATAAGATCAAATTGAATAATTAGTGTTTGGAAGTAAACATGGTTTTATTGAGTAATTTGTAATGGAATTGACATAATTGTTTATAACTAGTTTAATTTAAGTTTAAGTCGATAAATAAACCGAAAAAATCCTTTGTAACCCCTATTCACGTTGCCGTTATTGAAGGTTATTGGAACAACATGTCTCACATACTCATATAATGTAATAATCTCGGCCTCAAAAATTCAGGCACATAACGTTCTCCATAACTTGAAAGCGAATCATCGCCCTTAACCTATCTTCTCATTCCCTAATTCTACCACCCCGCTCCGTCCCCTCTCCCCCCGTGGCACTGGGCTGGTGATTTCCCACCCACACTGTTGCCAAGCCGGAAGCTGTAATACGTTTTCACGTAAGCCGGAAAATTTTCATGCAAACGTCTATATTTTATAGGGTGTACCGAGGCATAGAAAGAAAGGCCCGTAATATAATATGTAGGTATTTATATAACCCACCTTGTAAGTATGGATTAATCTAAGAACAAAGAATTTCTAAGAGGTCTTTTGTATTGCGGGTATAAGCCTTTCATATCGCAGAGTCATATGTGAGGATTCCGTATCATTTGTCGATTACAATTTTGTTCCTTTGCTGAATTTCTTACAGATCCATGGTTATTTTTATTCCCCTTAACTAATCTTCTTTGAATTCCTGTTTTTATTAAAAGTTTTTTCCTCTGTAAATTGTATTTTGGTCTGATGATCGATTTTACCAATGTTTCCTAACTTATAAATGCTCAAACTGACTCCATTTTTTGGGTCGTAATGATCTTCAATAGAATATATGCCAATTCTCGGAAACAGAGACCGCAGTGAAATCGACAACCAAACTCCTTCATAAATGCTCAAACTGTCATCATTTTTCGGGTCGTAATGATCTTCAATAGAATATATAATATGCCATTTCTCATCTACTTATTTTATCTCGATTGTGAATTATTGACATGCTAATCGATCCACGGTATAATTTTTATCCTTACGAATTAGGACTTTTGATCCTAATTGAATCACAAATTTACGATTCGTAACCACTAATGAATATGCGGATTTGACGCTCTCCATTGCCATTTAAATTTCGCAAGAAAATGTCAAAGATCATTTTTTCGTTTGGAAATTTCAACATCTTCATAACTATGAACTTTTTGAAATGACTTAAACTTAATTAAACTTGAAGTGCTTCCCACAGTTGCGTCATGTTTTTTGAATTTCCTGAAGATTTCGGTTGCCGACTGGATCTTTAAAATGAAAGGTTTCATTTTGACTCAGTCTTTCATAATATAAATAAGCTTTGTTTTTATATTATCAATGTTGGAGGCATTTATGAAGTAAAACTTTTACAAAGTTTTTGAAATCAAACAAATTGACTATTGTTTTTCATACAATTTTTTAACCGACAAAATGTATCTAGAACAACAGTTAATTTATTTGATTTAAAAAAACATTGTAAAATTATCATCAGTGTCGTCTTCCTCGTAGTTAAGGGTCGTGATAAGCCTCTCTCTTCATCATTATGAGTTTGTGTATTGTAGTCCTCCATTTCTCCCGACACACCGCTGTCCTGATTGCTTCAACCACCGAATAAATTAACATTGTAAAATAAGTAAGCTTTATTTTTATGTCGATCTTTGAATTGTCCAAGAGTGTTGCCGATATCTGGATAAGGCATTTTTAAGATGGACAAGGCCTATGTATTCTCATCTACTCATCTTTTGAAGAATCATTCATCGCATATAAATGTATTCACAGATTTTTTTTTCTCATCTTGACACCACAATTCTAAAACCTGACCTCGTCGAAAATCTTTCTCTACCGGTCTCGATCCCGCGTCCTTGTCTATTTTCCTTTTTGCCGAAGATGGACATATCTGAGTTTACATTATGATTACATAGAATCTTTGGTTTGTTTTGATAAATACAAACCTGTACATAGTTCAATTGCAAATATACTTCCCAAGCATAGTAGTTTAGAATGAGCAGTGAACGTCTGACAGTGAAGGAAGTATACTGTGCAAGTGGTGACGAATAAGAAACCGAAGTCTGCCACAGAAAAGTGGTACGAAAAAGGCCTGGATACATGGATATAGGAGAAAGCATACGTGAATATAGGAGATGTAATGAGAAGAGAAGTTGATGTACATAGATGAGTGAAGAGATGTCTATGTAAATAGGAACTAGGGGCGTTCGATTCAGTTTGATTTGGGCGTTGGTTTGTATGTACATACATATGCTATGACATTTAGATCATCGTATGAAAATCAAGTATCCGTCCATTTGCTGGCAAGTAATGTTTCGAAGATATCAATTTAATTAAAACAAATTATGAGAAACATACGAAAATCTAACTTCAGAGTACTAGAGGGAGGTGGTTCGTTTTACATTCCGGGATTAGTAATACTAGCGTAGATATAAAGCAGTGACCATTTGAAAATAATATATAAAAAACGGGGGAAAAACATATGTATAGGTATTGGTATATTAGTTTCCCACGTAAACATTTTAATTTGTTTTATTTTCTGGGAAGGTACATTTTAACATACTGAATACCATTATATATTTTAGGATTTTGTATCGTCTTTGCTTTGAATAAAGTATGCCTTTACATTGATAACCAACAACCTCGACCTTCTTCATTCTGTGCTACCCTGATACTAGAGTTAAGTATAGCCACCTAACCCCAGCCAGTCCAGAGAGAGAGAGAGTGTCTCTCACTTATGAGCTGTGGAAATGAAAGTTTCCCCTCGGGTGACTTGTGGGTTCTGCGAACGTCCGTCGTCTCCTTTCTCCCGTTTCCCTTCTGTTACTTTCCTCATCCTCCTGTCCAGAGACTTCCCACCCTTCCGTCGTTCCTTCCTGGGAAAGGATCACGTTCCCGCCTATAGACGAGGCTACAAAACCGCCTCAAGTTCATGATTTCCTGGTATTTCTGTCCCACCAGGGCTGCTACGTTCCGGTTGGTTAGTTGGCCCGGTGGCATATCTTAAAGCACTTCATCGATTTTAGGAATCGTTCCAGCAGAATCATCTCCGTATATCTGTTCTTGAATAAAAGTATTCGTTCGTTTTAAATGTTTTTGTCGTTTCGTCGAGTGGCAATAATGAAAACTTTTCATATTACCGATTTCAATTTAATGAATTCTAATATCGCTCATTTGTGGCATGATTTACTTATTTAGAAAAGTATAATATGTTTTTTTTTTCAGAATATACGTTAGGATGTATATGTACTTGTAACTACAAGGATATTCTTTTTTAATGACAAAATGTTTATATTGTCCCTCTGATAATTGTGCAGAATAATTATTCAAAAAATGTATTGTTTTGATTACAAATTATTATTGTTTATCATAACCCTTCTACGAAAACGGTTCAAAATATACTAAAATTAAACGTAGTTTTCATCCACGTACCTACTTATTTATTATTTATCAAATATTTTGCACATTGTTATTTCAGTATCTATTAGTAGATATACAGTTTTCTACATTTTTTCGGATCGCTTAAATATCCCAGAAATTTAAGCTTTATCTCTTGACCCTTCATAAGGAATGTTTGATTTACGACAAGGGTCTGAAGCAGAAACCTTCGCCGTCTTTCTTTATCTGTGTCCCAAGAGGGTTCTTAAATAATATTTTTTGGTTTTCCGATCTGCCCCATCCAGAATCGATTTTGGTAAGTCGCTTGGCTATTGTGCCGAATTTTTGGGTAAGATTCCACAGAGGAGAAATTCTCGCTTGGGTATATGTGTAGAAATACTCCTTAGTTGGAATTAATGACCTCTTGGATTAGTTGAAATAATGTTTTTGTTTTGAGATATTATTATAACTTTAAGGGCCTTCGTGGTTTAGTATGTTTAAAAGCTGACTATTGGACGAATGGTCCTAGATTTCATTCTCGGTGCCGCACCGTTATTCTCTATGTTTTCTGTCTGAAAGTTATTAATCTCATCCTTTTACTGACCATACTCTTCATTCCTGAAACTCCTTTAAACGCTAATGTCCTTTACCTTTTTTAGGGTCGAAGCTTCTGAGAGCAATGTTGTATGTCTCCAGAATGTGAAAACGTGTTATTTAGTGCGTGTTTAATTAGTATAATATGACATAGTACCTACCTGTTGTCCAAGAATCAATATTTAATAATGTTGTTTCTTTCTTTTGTCGCTTTCCATTTTAATATTAATACAATGTTAAAAATGTCTTGCTATAGATGACTAAATCATTGTCGTTCTGTTGCAGTAGACACGGTGCTGCCGCTGTCCGGTGGCGGCAAGGGGTCCCCGGGTGCCCTCCCCAAGGCGCTCCTCCACAACCTGCTGAGCGCGCCCTCCCACCACCATCACCACCACCAGCAGCACCATTCGCAGCAGCAGCAACAACAGCAGCAGCTACAGCACCACCTGCAGCAGCAGCAACAACAGCAGACACCGCACTATCAACAGCAGCAGCAGTTGCAGCACCACGCGGCTCACGCTCTGCTCACGCAGCACAGAACGTCCGCCTACACGACGGGGTCGAACGGTGAGCTGTGTTTTATAATTCCTGAAATACAATTTCTTTAAAACAATGTTTTGACCGCGTTTTGATCCCTTCCATTTTCCAGATTTGTATTTCTTTATTTTTTTTTTGTAACAAGTACACATGCGTCCCCATACATTCCCTAAATTAAGCATAAATAATAGGTGAACCGCTATCCCCTCTGCCCATTATTTTAATAGATATTTTTTGTATTCCGGTTTTTTTTTTGCTTTTTTTCTGTAATATTTTTTTTTCGTGTACACAAATCTTATCGCCATAGTATACACTATTGTATATTTAAAATTAACTGGTTTGAAGAAATTGCCAATTTGACAATGAGCCCGCCAGTTTGCAAATTATATTTACAGGAAGTTACGAATGAAATAAATAAATAAATAAACTATCATTAATTTGATCGTATGAAGATACTAGGACTACAGTAGGCATCACACCCTTTCAATACCGTGTGAAAATACTTATTTGTCTGTAATAAAATATTTCAACCCCTTCGATGGACACAATATCATTATTTCCCGTCTCTTCCTTTTTTGTTGACCCTCTCAATGGCGATTGTTGCCGTTCTGGAGACGTACATCTCGAATAAAGAGAGAGAAAAAAATAATACACCTCAAATGATATTGACTCAAAGCGTCCATTGTAACTGGACCAGTCAATCTCAGCTTTGAGGTTGGATTTAATGATAATTCGATATTTATTATTTTTGATAGCAGCCGGAATCTTCGGACGCTGAATATATTATATCGTGGAAGACCGACATAAAATATCTTGCTTAAGGTCCTTCTGCAAACATAGTCAGGTTCAGTTAATAAGATGCTTCCTGACGACTCTTAGTCAAAAGTTTCGTGTTCGATTCCAGAGTTTGCTGTGCTTTCAGTTGAAATATTTGAGACGATTATTAAAATGGTAGTCATTGAATGCATTTTAAATTGACATTTGAGTAAAATATTTCGTCTCTGGGATAGAACGGTCTAGAGACAATCGACACACCACTTGTACATAATGCAAGGAAGTGTTCATTAATTAAATTAAAAAAGTACTCCTTATAGTATTCTTTCAAGATCGACACTGTAATATTGTGTCATAAGGCCCTTGTATACCTCGGGCATACGGATATACACAAATATGCACACTAAATTTCAAAATATCGTTTATAACAAAAACTGTGTTATACAATATTTTTTCGTGGTTTAAATTTAGATTTTCTTAACGTTGACAATAGTGATTAAAATAGTAAAAAAAACTCAGCCGGTAGATTTTCATATTCTCTTTCGTTTGAAGATAAAATGCCTCGTAGTTTTTTTAGTAATTTACAATAAAAAAAATAAAAAAGGGTTTTGTTAAAACTAATTATACAAAAAAAAAATGAAACAAATTCAAATTTCAAAAAACTTACGCAATAGAATAAAGATTTTATTTAATTTTATTTTATTTAATTAAACACAGACACAGGCATGAATGCCCAAATATTTCTTCGCATAATAGCTTATATATGGGAAGTACATATCATAATAAGAATTGTTTGTAGCTGTATATAAATTTCCTACCTACACTACACTATGCAGTGTACGGAAGGTGCAGTGTCTATTTTACATGATGTATGTAGTTATTATGTTGCGGGTGGATGTTACATAGTAAGTTTAGAGTTGTAGATTTAAAGATTAAACAAATGAAACATGAAAATCAACAATAATTAAACATGAGGATATGAACAGAGAAGTTATACATAAATTTAAACGAAAGAATTAAGAGGTTACGAACTGGGATATTATGTGTTTATTGAAAGTTAATTTGGAGTTTGAGAATATGTCAATATAATTAATTTGATGAACTGAGTTGTATATTCTGATTAAGCGAGGAATTGGAGAGAAATAACCGATATTCGTATTATAGAATTTTAAGTGAAAAATATTTCTAATTGTGGTATTTCTAATTGGTACTGTTATTTGAATTTGTGGAAGGATATTTGGTACATCTAACTGATAATTTAATATTTTATATAGTATCATCATATCTGCGATTTTTCGTCTATTATTTAATGATATTAGATGAAGATATACCAGCCTGTCATTATAACATTCAATGATGGCTTATCCCATCTCTAAAAACCAAAATTCGTGTTAATCTTCTTTGGACAGATTCTATTGTTTTTATGTATTTGTCGTAATTTGGAGACCAGATTGTGGATGCATATTCTAGTTTACTTCCTATTAAATATTTGTATAGTGTTATGGTAATTTTAGAGCTATTAAAAAGATACAAAAATAAACTGTTTTTTATAAAGACGTATCCTTTGAGGGTACTGGGGAAAATATTTTCAAATATTTACTATTTAGCCTACTATAGCCTCTATAGAAATGATACAAAAAAGACGTAAATTATTAGATAGTAAAGTTGGTGCTCAGCGCTAAATCGGTTAGGAATTATTGAGCCACGCCAACAGCAGTAGTAAATTTCGATGGGTGGTGGCAGAGTGGTTAGCGTGTTGGGTTTGTAATCCATAGTAGGGTCGCGAGTTCGAATCCTGTCACGAGGATGTATTTGTAACTACTTGTTACAAGGACACATTCATTCTTTAAAAAAATACGAAGGAAATTTTTAATATAATTATTTTGTAACATTACGACCGCGATTCTAAATCACGTATACAAACAAATTTTAAATCATTTGTTAAATAATTTATACTTCCTCTAAAGACGGGCCTAATAAAAAATATTCAAATTTCGAACGCGCCAATTCAAGCGAACGCGCGAGAGATAAAAAAATGTAATATTCAAATTGGGAACTCCGGAGTCCGGTGGTTCCGTGGAAAGGGTCAAAGGGCCGTCCTGCATTGTCTATGACCAACGGTCAACATCCAAAACTCCATTGTTCCTTGTCCATTCAGCGCCATTTTTTTTATTTCATACATATCTCGCACCGACTCGATTAAATGTACCATCCTTTTCTTTTGATAGCGACTCCTCTTCATTTTATTTTTTTATGATATCATTATTTATTCACCTTTTTGTATTTCTATGTTTAAGTTTTATTGTGTGAATGGAAAACCGTTAAGAACGGGTCATGGAGAGATGCGCGCGCACGCAGACTCTCCGAAATTGGACGGGGCCAACTCGGCAAGGGGTTTTAAATTTCAGATTTTTTGAAATTCTCCAACTTTTGAAATAACCGGTGGTATTCGACCATTTTACCAAAACCCTCGAAACGAAATCGAAAGATGATCGTTGATTAATACGAAAGCAAAAGATCCAAAGATAATCATAAATGATAATCAAATTTTGTTAAAAGATGCCCCTCAACATGGACCATTGGTCCACAAATGGTCCCTTTTGAGAATAATTATACTAGATGTAATGGAGGATAGAGGAGAATTACTAGATATAAAAAAGTACAATTTCTGCAACAACATCTAGTATAAACAAATAAAAAAGACAAATTTACATCGTATGACTAAAATACATTTAAATTGGACAAGAAATAAAGATTCATGACTAATTTACATAAATGAGGATTTTCGATCCCAAATAATATGGGAGAAGGCTGAGGAAAAATAGGTAAACTTCCGTACTTTTACCATCGATTTAGTGTCTTCTTCCAAAATGTATTTCGTAATAAGTGTCAATAGATAGACGCAACGTTCATTTGCCTTCTTGTCAATTTTGCTATGGTTAAAATAAAAATCGAGGTTACCCCACAATGAAACTAGAATAGCAAAACTGTACAGATTGGATAATTCATAAAGGTATTAAAACAACAACGAATAAATGTAGGAACAAACAAAATAAACACCGTGGATATTAAGAATCAGAGCGTAAACTAGATCAAAATTAAATAATACATTTCCTTTTATTCTTATTTAGATAAATAAATAAAAAAATAATAAGATTGTTGTTCATAATTTCACCCATAGATGGCTATAGTAAAAATTCCTTATTTTCAAGCGAAAAGAATTTCAGTATTACAATATATAGAACTTCCAAAATTGAACTGATAGGGATCTCATTAAAAAGGCATAATTGGTGAACGTTGCGCAAGCGCATAAAGTGATCACGTAAACCAGCCGATGACAGGTCGTAAGCCCTGTAGGTGCCTTGATTTCCCGGTTCTCCTACAATAAATATTCCAACTTCGTCTCTATTGAGATAATTAAAAACCTGTTAAAAAATATCTTTGTCTCCCGACAGGGAAAAAAATCCAATGTTTGCGCATATGCAATAATAAAAATATTCGATAGATTAATTAAGTTCAATAACCAAGGCTACAGCCCTTTTGCTGGGTGATTAATTATGAAGTTTTTCGATTGTAACAGTAAAAAAATCCAATTGTTTGACAAACATACTATCAGTCTACTGTGTCGGACACTCCTTGGTCATTGTTCTACTGTAATCTATTGGCAAGGATTGCAGTTAGTGATTAGAGTTTGTGAGTACTGAACGAACACGGAAATGTTAAACCATAATACATTTATTAAATGCCCATTCAAAACAAACATGTAATTTGGGTAATAACGCTAAAACTGGTGATCGTGAAGTCGCTATTTGCTTTCCAGCTCTATGGATACACATATACGTTTTAATCGTTATATTTATAAAAACAAACTCAATCAGAATTTAGTAATGACACACATAAAATATTTTTTTCTGGCAAATGACAACCTTTTGTGGTGAAAAACTATGGGAAAAAAATCCTAGGTGGGCTCATTTAAATTTTTTAAACATCGTGTTTAATAATATATTGACCTAAAGAAATTCAGGATGTTTTAAAAATTATGTCACAATTGTCTGTTAGTTCATTGGCAGATCATCATTTTTCTTTAAGCTTTTATCACACACCCTTGTCTGATTTTATCTCCCCTGCGTCCGAGATGGTTTACCCCAAGGATGGCTCTCAAAACCGGGAATTTCGGACGTTAACTTTATAACTTATGACTGATAATAAATTATCTAATATACTGCTCACTACAAACGAATAACTTAGAAGTAGAATACGTACGTAAGTAAGAATTTAATATAATAAAAAAATGTTTGTTTCGCATACCAGTATTTCATGCAAATCTTGCCGTTATAATTTTAACATATTTTTTTATTGAATATATCAAAGCACCTGCTAAACGATCTTGTTGATGCTCACATTTGTTTAAAATATAATCTGATATCGTTGGTCGTTTGTTTATTTTATTTCTAAATTGATATGTTATTTTATTTATTAGCTAGCTTTTTATTAATTCTTAAGTTTTTGGATAAACTGAGTGGAAATTCATTTCAAAATTAATAAATCAAACACAGCAAAGTATTTCCCACATAGTTTTTTTATGTGACGGATGGATTTTAAACGACTAATGTTATTGTTTTAATGAATACAGAAGCATTTAAAATATATGCGTAGTTCTTGTATGAATATAACACATATTGTAATAATTAAAGAGAAATAGCTATTTAATTTGTTTCATATAAAAATTCACGGAAAAAGCGGATAGTTAATGTGATCACTGAATTCTGAATAAATAAAATTAATCATATATGAATCGAATGAATATAATTACAATCACAAGCATGCACTGCTCTCAGTGTAACATAGGAAAGTCCCAATCTCAATCGGAGAGCAACTTTCAACTGACAACATTTGCGCTAGGGTGGTACACTTTATGCATACATACGCATATTTTTTGAGGCGTTCCACTTTCTTCCGATAACTACCGATAACTATTATATTTTACCGATAACTATTGATATATAGGCTAAAAATAGAATTACTTAAATCACAAAATATGAATAAGAAAAGTACAAATATATCATTATATAAGGTTACATAGACTCGCTAGACATAAGCCTCTCCCGAGGCTTTGAATTGATTTAACATTTGTATAAATTATATATTTTTTTAATAAATACGATTCAACTGATTCTGATCTCAAGATATCTCACTCGATCTGATCTCATATTTCTTTTGTTGCGTGAGATGCGCCAAAGCTGTGAGAACTTTTCAAAATGCAGATGTTAGCCGAAATGCATAATCATCGAAGAAAGATGCGTGCATTGAAATAAAAGCAACGGGTCAGACTGTAGAAGAAGAGGTGATGTAGAAATAAACCTTAAACTAATTTAAACTCTAGCAAAATCTGACCTATCGTATGCTGAATATAATTCTGTTCCCAAGATATCTCGCCCGATCTGATCACATATTTCTCTTGTTGTATGAGATGCGCTTAAGCTGTGAGAACTTTTCAAGATGCAGATGATAGCCGAAATGCATATTCATCGAAGGAAGATGCGTCCATTGAAATAAAAGCAATGGGTCAGACGGCAGAAGACGAAGTGTACGGAACCCCTTCGGCAGGAAGCGTCGCGAACAATACCCAACTGACCCCTGTCCATTGTTTGGGATTTTCTCACATCCACGCTAACTGACCGCCGCAGTCCGACGTTTATGCAAAGTGCAGTCCACCATTGTGTCACTACCGGAATTCACGGAAGGGTGGAACAATTAATTCACTTTTTATATGCACACGTAATAATAGAGCCAAGTCCCGATTTATTATTGTTGTACGCGTTGGGATATGGGACGGCAGAACTAGAATTATTCGTATCGAATTGTAGAGTTGTTTGCGTTCCGTTTATTTGGCCAACAGCTGTTCTATTTTGTTTTGCGTTTTAATCTCTGCTACTGTGTATATTTTTCAACGGGTATTATTATGTGGAAAGTGGATATTTAAGTCTCGTCTATAGATATAACGAAATTTTGTTTCTTCTGTACAGCATGAAATGTTATTTCAATCGACTTCATATTGATATCACAGTGTAAAGTATATAAGCTTAGAGCTGATTCTTTTCGATAGAAAACGCCTAATTTCTTCACTACAATTTCATCATTCTAAACCTTCAAAATTATGTCACGTGCCATATTAATTTTAATTAGATATACAATAGAAATGGGGGCTATAAAAATACATTTCATCATCAGCAATGGCGCTACAGCCCGATGTGGGCCATAGCCTCTTCAAGAAACTGCCTCCATTCCGCCCTGTCGGCAGCAAGTCTCCTCCAATTTGTCTGTCCGATCGCTCTTATATCTCCCTCGATGTCGTCCAGCCATCTCATCCTAGGTCTCCCTCTGCTTCTTCTTCCTTCAGGCCAAAATTTGAAAACATAAGGAGTTAAACTATTTTTATCAATCATAAATTTTTTGAACAATAATTGATGCTATGGTTTAGCGATCTGTTTCTACCAAAGAAGCAACACGAAACCTTAAGTAGGTACCTAAAGCATCAGCGAAAAATATTCTATTCCATTCCTGTCCGCTCTGAGTATTTTCATCGTCGGGCGATCTTCATCTTCTCTTCCCACGTGGCCAAACCATCTCAATGTGTTTATTTTCATCCGATCGATGACCATCTTTATCTTGTGTCATTTACCAATGTCCTTTCATTTTAAATCTATTTACTAATCTGTTTCTACATAATTTTAACAAATAATTGCACACTGGCGGTCTTGTTGCCATAAGGCAGTATCTATAACAGTAAAGAAAACAAAATCTCCCAAAATTACTACTGAAACTAGAAACAATACATTCACATTTATTTTTTCTACGAACGAATTTTTACTTTTTAGCGACATATTTAATTAAAATAAATAAAACACAACTTTGTGTACACCACCTAAGTTTTAATTCTGTTAAACAAGAATAAATTCCCTCTACATATTCTAAAGTATATGTACTCTAGTATTATACTTTGTATCCTTCTGAAGAAGGGAACTTGGTTCCCGTAACATGTAGAGGGAATTTATTCTTGTATAACAGAATAAAAACTAAAGTATTTACACAAATTTTGTGTTTTATTTATTTTAATCCACATATATGTTTTTTTTTAATTTATTCTTTATCACACCATTTGCATATGCGTCATTGAAAATAGCTAACTGCTGCCCAACTAGACATACCTGTTGTAGGGCTAGCAGTGTACATACATAATATTATAATATTTCACAGGAGAAAGAGACATATGTCTATGTAGGTTGTATTTACATTTTAACAAGTTACTAAATGTTATTTGGTATTTTTTTAACATTTCTGGTGTGCTTTACGTGTATGGGTAGGTATAGGTATACTTAATCAATATGCGATGTTAAAATTTCTATACTCTTATTTCTTGCTAAGTGTATTCGTAGAATCTCCTGTTAATTTTCATTACAATACTAGATATTGAACATACGACATTGCATGTGAGTTAACTTAGTATTTTTAAGTGTTATATCACGACTTTGCAATAAACCAATACAGATTATTATGTTTTTTTCCTGGACATACACGTGTGACAATATTATTAATGGCGTATTTCGACCTTTACGTTTTACATCCACGTTGTGTACGTGTATTATCAGGCCATTTTTATATTCGCTGTAGGCTGAAATAACCGAACGCCATACTGCCACAATTACCACAATTATTAATTTATTTATTTACCTTTTATCACACCATAATTATAATGACAACAATAAGTAGATTACTGCTACCCAACTAGGAAATCATACTATTCTAGGGCTAGAAGTTTACAATTTTTATTTACAATTATGAACCAGGTGATTGTTCCCGTTCCACACTAAATATGTACACAATCTCAACTTTCTGCACTCACAATCATTATATCAACAAACATATGGGCTCGCACAAAACAGATCAACCAGGCCCTAATGTCCGCCATAATACCTGTCATTAATCCAATCTCTGATGCGATTTTTATTTCAGAGCAATAGAAAGAGACTAGTTAACTATGGTGGTGTAATTAATATGAATCACATGGTTCCCAAATCAAATCAAATATTTTTATGTGTTACTCAAAGAGCATTGCAAACACAATACGGCATAGTTACAAATGTTGTTAATAATTTTAATTTTGAATTATTGAAGTAGGTAGTTATTGTTGAATACTAAGTATTTGTGTTATTTCTGTCCTCCCATAATTTATGATGTATTTTTTAATATTCATTTTGAATATTCTTTGTGGTGTTGTTTATGTTATTCAATCGATAGTCAATTAATCAGCATTTAATTGCCACCTCATCAACTGTCCAAGCGTCCCACGCCTGACCGATTTGGAACATGAACACACCTGTGAATTTTTAATGTCACCAAAACACACGAATTAAACAATATTTTTTAACTTACTCATCACTACCCCAAGGGGATATAGTGGGGAGTTATGAATTCGCAATTTGTAAGGAAAAATGACTTACAAATATACAAATTTTACTATAATCTTCGATTTTCACCTATATAAAGGGTATGCGCACTGGTAAACCCAACCACTCCCTGGTGTCAGATGTACCTTTTTCATATTTATAAGAAAAAAAAATGTCAAAAAATCAGCTATATAAAAATGATTAAAAGAAAACGTTGCTATCTCTCAGACTTTATATAAAATATTCCTTCTTGAAAATCTCAAATCATAACTTTCCTTTATTATATTAAAGTAATTTTCTCCTTAAAATTGCATCACAATTCTGTATTTAACAGAATTCAGAATATGCTAATTATATGGATCCGTATATGGGCAGTATTAATAACTATAGGAATATGTTATTATAATTAATGCATGTGTTTATTTCTCTGTGCAAAAACTTGTGTTGTCAATTTATTGTTGTTTCTGTATTTTTTTTTTTTTTTTTTTTTATATATTCGACCAGTATTGTTTAATTTTTGAATGTTATTTCTTGTTAATTCTGTTTTTTTTCTTTTTAACATGTAAATGGCTTACGCCGTATATTGTATTAAATAAATAAATAAATAAATACCCCACGTGTTAGATTACACTGATTATGTTTCGTTATATTAATATTTTTAATACTTACCTATTATGTTTATTTGTTATTTTATACCTACATTCGTTATTCTGCTTATTATTTTATTTTATTTTCGTTAAATTTTCTTTGAATGTATTTTTATGTGTATTTTTTTTATTTTGTATAAGTTTTTCTTTATATTTCTTTTTTGCTTTATTTTCATTTTCATTTTATATAGGTTGGATGTGTTTGTTTTTTTGTATGTATTTTCACACAATATGTACCTACCTACCTACTCTATTTTGTATGTTTTGTTAAAACTTTATGTTAATGACAAACGCCGTAAATAAAAAAAAATACAAAAAAAAAAAAAAATATTTGTGCTCGTCCCAGGTGCATGACATTCCCCCTTTTTCTTACCAAATATAAAATAATATATTCTTTCGTACATTAACATATTTTACATATATTTTTTTCTCACCTTGTAATGAGCGGTTACTTTCCGACGACATGACAGCATCTTCTAGTCCACTTTCCCCAGCGGTCATCGCCGCTTACCCCATGAATATTTATAATCGACTGGCATACATAATTCACAGTTCTAAAAAAAAAATTAACTCAACTATCAAGATGAGCTTACACGCAACTGAAAATTCCCATGTCCAACGATTCCTCCCCAGAACGGGTTATAAAGCCTAATTGATTATTTTTTTAATCTTAATTTTATATTTACAAACTAAAATCTCCGTTACATAGTAAGTGTACATTTGTTCTTATTGAAGGTTTGACAATCCCTATAGTACATTTATATTCGATTTCTAATCATACAGTTATTTTTTTTTATAAATACATCACACATACACATTTTTGCTTTATACATATAGTTGATATATATGTGCAATCACATTATTTCCCATATTTGTTTCCCAGAGCACAAAAATTTCAATAATACACCTTACACACAAAAAAATAGTATGCGTTCTACCTGTTGAGAAATTGATTTACAAAAAAATTGTCACAAAAACTCATATTATGCACTCTGCCTGTTGAGAAATTGATGTACAAAAAAAGGTTACAAAAACTCATAGTATGCCACAGAAGAGAGAATATAGATTCTCTCTTCTGTGTAGTATGCACTCTGCCTGTTGAGAAATTGATGTTCAAAAAATTTCAATAATACTAATAGTATGCACTCTTTCTGTTGAGAAATTGATGTAAAAAAATGTCAATAAAACTCATAGTATGCACTCTGCCTGTTGAGAAATTGATGTTCAAAAAATTGTCACAAAAACTCATATTATGCACTCTGCCTGTTGAGAAATTGATGTACAAAAAAATGTTACAAAAACTCATAGTATGCCACAGAAGAGACAATATAGATTCTGTCTTCTGTGTAGTATGCACTCTGCCTGTTGAGAAATTGATGTTCAAAAAAATGTCAATAATACTAATAGTATGCACTCTTCCTGTTGAGAAATTGATGTAAAAAAAATGTCAATAAAACTCATAGTATGCACTCTGCCTGTTGAGAAATTGATGTTCAAAAAATTGTCACAAAAACTCATAGTATGTACTCTGCCTGTTAAGAAATTGATGTACAATTTTTTTTTTTACAAAAATTCATTGTTTGCACTGTACCTGTTCTAATATTGATGTACAAAAAATTCTTTAACGATATACGAACATTTATGAGACGATGCATGGATGTTGATGAGGCGATGGATACCTACATATGTGTCAAGATAGAAGAATGTAGTGTTCGCTTCTCCACATTTCGGTTTTGATGTAAAAAATAGTGCATGAATGCTAATGAGGTGATGGATCTTTGTCAAGATCTAAAAATGTGGCTTTCGGCTCTCTGTGCCTACCCCACGTGGGACAATTTTTCTTCTTAAAAACACACATGGCGTTATGGTCTGTATGTATGTATTTAATATTTTTAATATTCTTAACCCATCAAGTTCCGATGGTTTTATTTTCAAAACTAGAATTTTATTTCCGCTAAATTTCAACGGCCGGTTTTCTCCGTTCGAACCGATAGTAATAATAATTTTTCAAAAGCTTTTTAGTATTCTTTTTATATTCGATCATTGTTATTGGTATTAATTATTTAGGGAAGCCCAATGTCCGGCGGTATTTAATATGGAAGAGGTCATTGTGGGTCGCCGTGGAGAACTGAAAGAGTTTGACACACCATTGTGCAGAGTAGCCCATTCTTCATTGTGTAGGGAATTTGGGGTTACGGTTTATACCGAAACCGGTTTCCACCATGCGAAGAAGTTCACCCGAAGTTGTCGTATTGAAATAATGCCGCTATCAGGTATGAGAGGGTTTTTTTTTTATTTTACACTTAGGGCAGTTGACAAAATATTATATCAAACTCGGACAGCGAAAGGGTCAGTAAAGAATTTGATTTTTAGGACGTATTGCAATATACACCATCACACGAGTTCCTTGTGGGCTAGTCTTAAATAACCGTCATATTTTTTGAAAGGATGCAGCAATAGATGTAACCTCATCTATCACTGATTGTGTCACTGACTCGCTGAGTGAATTCAGTTCGCGCGCATACTATTTAGTTGCGTCATGGCGCAATTTTGAGTTAACCCAGTGTATCAATACAGTGAACTGAGTGATAGTATCAATAAAAAAATAATTCACCCATTCATGTACTTGACATGTCGAAGGAATTGGCTGTGAGAAGGTCTCTATACTATCTATAGATTTCTGATTATTATTAAATTTATAATAATAATACATTATTTGTATTGCGCCGTATAATGATTCGAGATCATACCAAGGGCGCTGATAGTTTAATGTTGTGTTGCTCTCTGAAACAAAGCTGTTTTTAGTCCTTTAGTGAAAGTGCTCTTGCTTTGAGCACTGCGGACATCTAGGCTATCTAGAGGCAGTGAATTCCACTTAATAGGACTACTCACACTAAAGCACCGGTCGTAGTAAGCCGCTTTGTTGACTCTGTCCAACTCCTTTAAGGAATTGTTACTTTGTGATCCAGACGACCTGAGTGATCTCTTCCAGAGAAATCTCTTCTCTGACACAGCTCTTGTATATATTTTGGTGCCAGGTTGTTCAAAACATTATATACTGTCTAAGAATTGATTACAAATTTTTTAATCAATTCGCTCTGGACACTCCAACCAGTGTAATTCGTTTAGTAGTGGAGCTATGTGACATCGTTTTTCTGCACCGAAAAATTATTATACTCTTCATATTATTGTTTATAGTTATTTATTTATTATTGTTTATAATACTCTTCAAACTTTCTACTTTCTTATAAAGAATGCTAGTGGCTGACATATAAAATACTTCTTCTTCTTCTTCGTGCCATATGAGGTACCCCCGATCACTGCTGAGAAGGCATCTCTATCCGCCTACGTCTCTGATGCCGTTCCACTCACGAATGTTGCGGAGCCATGACATCTGACGTCTTCCTATTCTGAGGCGTCCTTATATTTTGCTCTTCATAATCAGTTGAAGCATCCTGTACTTTTCGCCTCACAGAACGTGACCCAAATATGATACCTTTCGTCGCTTGATTGTATCATCTTGCTTGCGCTCGCCATTTGCTCTCCTGAGTACCTCTACATTTGAAATTTTATCAACTCAGGAAATTTTCAACATGCGGCTATGAAACCACATTTCAAAGGCATCCGGACAGTTAAGCATATTGTCTTTTATGGTCCAGGTTTAATTCGATATAGAAATAAGGATCATATGTATTACTTTACCAGGAGCTGCCTTATTTTAAAAGAACCTACTAATATTTTTATTTGATAAGAATGCCATATACGTTCAATTCTGTTTCTTAAAAATACTAAAGTGTAATATTTTAATAATATTTATAAACAAAAACACATGCTGGCTGATATTATGATGCTAGCTGTTTATACGGCAAAAGCGGCGAAGGGACCATTAAAGTCATACTCATTTGTAGAATAATAATAATATTAACGAACACTTCCGTGCACCATCTCTTGGCAATCTCTTTCAACCAATTCCAATTGGACTTAGCATTTTTTTTTTCTAATCTTCAGTTTATTTCGTTTGGTTTTCAGATGTCATCATTTGATGAACTCAAAGCTTTCAAGCATTCAATTATTTATTTATTTATTTACCTTTTATCACACCATATTTATAATACAATAAGTAGATTACTGCTGCCCAACTAGAAAATCCCGTTCTAGGGCTAGCAGTTTACAATTTATATTGACAATTATATGCAATTATGAACCAGGTGATTGTTCCCGTTCCACACTAAATATGTACACAATCTCAACTTTCTGCAATCACAATCATTACCTCAACAAACATACGTGCTCACAAAAAAACAGATCAACCAGATACTAATGTCCGCCATAATACCAGTCATAAATCCAATCTCTGATGCGATTTTTATTTCAGAGCCATAGAAAGACACTAGTTAACTAGTTATTCAGTGATTGGAATTAGAAAAATTTGATTAATCATTTGAAAACTTTATATTTCAATAGAGACGGAATCGGAACATATATTATATTATAGGTACTGGGAAATCAGATACATACATGGCTTACGACCCATTATTTCAAATAATATTATTAAAGAATGAATATGTCCTTAGAACAAGTAAATAGACATCCTCATACATTTATTTGACTAAACCTAAATGCTTGTGCTGTTATAGGTGAACGAAATCGGTCATTGCAGGATCTGATTTGATTGTTTTTTTTTTTTCTCTTTGTTGTGTTACCCGATAGATCCTAGGTCCGAGCGTGCTCCGACAATGTGTGGCAGCTGGTTCTAACCGAAAGCTGCAACATTTCGGTGACTTTCTCTCTCCAATATCCTCGCCCGTGACATAACATTGTGCCATAATGATCGTCTGCACATTGCGTGAATTGGGCATATGTTTATTTGCCTATCGAATTGTATTGAAGGATTGTGTCAACGCATTTATACAGCGGTGTTCGAAAGTATACATTACCCCATATTCAGTAACTATTGTAACTAAAATAGGAACGTTCTTAAATTGTAGATTTTAGATTTACGGTCTTATTTCAGCGTTATAAAATATCAACTTGGACTAAATGGAATAATAACGCGCCAAACATTTCTATCTTGACACACATTCATAGCCTCCTCAGCACGCTGACTGCTTTGCCTTCGCCCATCCAATATTATTTTTTTTTCAAAATTTTTCATTTCCAATGCTTTTTCTGTAAAATTTACTACCTATATCTGAACCTCAGAGCCAGACGATATTAAGCCCTTGTTAAAAGTAAGGCTTTGACTTCTTTCAATAATATTTCGAAAATAAAACCTCACTTTGACTTCTTTCAATAATATTAAGAAGGTCAAAACCTCACTTTTAACAAAAAGTGGACTTAATACCATTTGTGAGGTTTTGATTTCTTTCAATAATATTTCAAAAGTCAAAACCTCACCTTCAACAAAAAGTGGACTTAATACCCACCGACTCTGAGGTCCAGATATATGTTTGGTTGGATGGAAGGAAGGAATTGCTTTAGAAATACAGTAAGTCCGCCAGTGTAGTGTGTAAATTGTATATAAAATTAATGAAGACATAAATAAAGAAAATATTTCAACAACTACATACATACTTATTAAACGATTTTTTGCTAAAAATATTTAATTTTAAATGAACATTGTTTATATTTAATATTTTATACTTTCGTGCTCACCCTGTATCGCGTGTAATCCTTTCATATTATATACCCAAAACCCTTGTAAATGTTTGTCCAGTATAAACTTTCGATTTTGTTATGTCATTCCTATCTGTCAGTGTACATTGTTATTCACCATCGATTGTTATAACAAAGATGTTTACAACAATACGTTGTATTATAAGTATCGCAAGGTGTACTTCGCGAATAACAATATTAAGGTTCAACAAGGTGCAAAATTTGATATTAATATTTATAATGTACATTTTTTCATTAATACCTACACAACGTATTTGCATTAACCAAATGTTGTGCAAATTGATAGCTAAACTGAAGCTTATGGCAGTGGAACTAACATCTTGTTTTATTTAATTAGTTTCCCTAAAAAATATACTAAGGGTTTCACCAAGGAACGTTCGTTAGAAGTTGAGAGCGAATATTAAACGCGTATGAAACATAAATGAGCGAAAATTAGGTGTGAATGAACGATAATATATTTAGAGAATAAGATTGATATGAATTCACATGAACGGCGTATGAACGATTGTTATATATGTATGATGAACGAGAATTAGATGTGTACAAAAGAGTTTTAATGGTTTATGAGTTATGAATGAATTAGAAGTACCTAGATGTGCTATTAATTGACGATATACGCGCATGAAATAATAATATATGTACGTAGATGTACACGTACAAGAATTAGACAATTATGAACTAGAACAAGAAAAAGAGAATTAGATGCATATTTAAAGAATCATACAAGCAGCTATTAACGTTTATGAGCAACAGCAAATAGACAAAAAATATATGTGCACAAATAAGAATCAGGCTTGTATGAGTTATGAATGAATAAGAATTAAATGTTTTTTATCGTTACACGTATATTGACTGGATATATAAACGAGAATTAGATTAGTATAAAATAAAATTAATGAATATAACTAGAATAGGATAAGTATGAACGAAAATTAGATTAGTATGAATGAGAATAAGATAAGTATGAAAGAAAATTAGATTAACATGAATGAGAATAAGATAAGTATGAACAAAAATTAGATTAGCATGAATGATAAATAGATAAGTATGAACGCAAATTAGATTAGCATTAATAAGAATTAGATAAGAATGAACGAAAATTAGATTAGCATGAATGAGAATAGGATAGGTATAAGTGAAAATTAGATGAGTATTAACGAGAACAAGATGCGAATGAACGTGTATTACGTTACATGGAAGCAACTTTCTACAACACGTGCCTTGTGTTCACTCGTAAAAATAATATCAAGGGTATCTCTTTAATAATTGATTGTTAAAGTCAAGTCAATGGCGAATTGTAAGGTCTTTGGAGACACGCGTAAATACATGTAAAAATAACATTGTTGAATAAGTACTAAATATTATTTCGAATACTTCTTTTTACTCCTCACTAACACAAGGTGATATAGTGGGGAGTTATGATTTCGCAATTTTTAAGGGTATTTTTTTTTTGCAGATTATCAACTAGTATCATGCTGAGATTGTATTCTGAAAGTTTCATCACAATGTATCTGTGTGTGTGCTATGTGCAATGTGCTATGTGCTATGTACGGCGTGTTCATTTTACTTTATCGATTATAGACTAAAGTACTCATTCGATTCTATTCAAATTTTGCAAATATGTATATCTAATACTCGATTAGATCCCATTAGATTTTGAATGATATATGAATAGTGCTTCTCAATTTTTTTAATTGTCAAATATTTCAAAGTGACCCCAAGCTCAGGAAACTTAAAATTTGAAATTTTTATTTTCAAATAGGTAAAAAGGTTGCAACTAAATCAGCCCATCTTTGATTTCATGATACATGTCATATTATTTACCTAACTGCTGGAATTTACATCATAAATATAACCTCATTTAAAACCAAAATGTGACAAGTCGTTTCTTCTACCACTGCATTTAAATATTATGTCCTTACCTACCACAAAAACATTTCCTGTTTTCAGGATTTCTTTCACTTTGTTGGGTCATCCTTTTCTTGGTCCATTCTCAAAGCCAATATTAACATCTTGCAGCCTACCTGATGGACGTTTTTTTCTCCAGGCTGTGATCTCTATTGCGTCCGAGTAGATGGATAGTAAATATATCTATATTGGTTTGCACTGAACAAATACAATAGAACCCTTTTTGGAGTGCGATAAAGCGACCCTACAAGGTGCATTTTTTCTTGTTCGTCTTTCTAGGCATAGGGGTGTGCAGTTAATTTCAATAGATATATCCAGGAAAGTTTATAAAAACATCAACTACTCGCAACTTTTTTTATTAAATCTTTAATTTTAAGTAAGTAAAGAAATGTTTTGTATAATTCTGTGGATATTTTTCAGTCGTATTATACATAACTGTATTTTAATAATCGTAACATTTTCTGTCTCAAGTTTAATTTTCCTGTGATTTTGGGTTATACTTTTAAGATTATCTTAAATATTACTCGTTATTCGAAACACGAAAAACCTGTTGGATGTCAGAAAAACATGCATGCATAAAATTATGTATAAGTACTTAAAAAATATGTTATCGCAATCAGACTTTGACATTTTATAAAAAAAAATGAGAAAGAATATTTAAATGATTATAAAAATTTTTGTGAAACGCAACCCTTTCAATTTTTTAGCTGTTAGATATTTAAAAATTGTATAAAAATTTATGTTTTTATTAAAATCAAAGCAATACTTTTTATTTAAATTTAGAACGCAATATTTATTCTTTAATCTAGAGAATTATTTTCAGTTTTATTGATGTAAAAAAAATACAAATGAAATATGAATTTTTCATTTTCACCCTCGCATCGATTTTACAAAATGCATATAATAGGTACATAATATGTATTACAATCGATACAATCTCACCGAATATCGATCCACATGCCTAGCCCATCCCTAGAGGCGGGTATAATATGTAGGTACCTACATATTATTATTATGGACCGATACTGTTTACAATACAAATCGCCGACGCCGACGCAACAATACATAACCAAAATAATAATATTAGGTATATCCACCGTGCATCTGTCATACCCTTACACAGAAGGGTTGTGTTTCCATCATCGCTGTTTACCCCAGATCGTCTAAATAATACAAAGAATATTTGAATACTTTCGTTTAATAATAATAATAATACTTATATTGAATATTTTTATACATAGTTCCATATACGCAAACGTTGGATTTTTTTCCACATGACATTTTTTAATACCTCAATAGAGATGAAGTTGGAATATTAAGGGGTACCGGGAAATCAAGGCACCTACAGGGCTTACGACCTGTCACATTCTTTACGAACCAATTTATCAATATAGTGCGTTACAGCTTATTTTCAAGAACAACAATATCAAACAGAGGTCGGGGATGCCCAAGAGTGAATTCCTTGAGGTGGTTTGGACATATTGAAAGAATGAATGAGGAACGACTGACAAAAAATATACATGGGTGTAAGAGATGGAGTGAACAGCAGGGGCCGCCCCAGAAAGGGATGGTACGACCATGTGAACGATATTTTGAAAGACGGAAATGTTAGAAGTGTGAGCAATAGACGAACATGTATTAGACGATGCATGAATGTGGACGAGGCGAGGGATGCGTGCCAGGATAGAAAAAATGTGGCGTTCGGTTCTCTCTGCCTACCCCGCAAGGGACATGGCGTGATGGTTTGTATGTATGTACAACAATATCTATGAATTAAATATATCATTATTGATAGGGACTCAGTAAGAAGGCATAATTGGTGAAAGTTGCACAAGGGCATAAAGTGATCACGTGAACCAGCCGATGACAGGTCGTAAGCCCTGTATTTGCCTTGATTTCCCAGTTCTCCCTTAATATTCCAACTTCGTCTCTATTGAGATATTAAAAAAAAAATTGTCACAATAATACTGGTTGCAAAATCGATCTAAGAATTTAGAAATTCGATTTTTTGTCGATGTTAAGGAATTTTTTTACTCACTAAAAGCGCCCTTGAGACGGAATATTATCAATAACAAATAAAATTAAACGCCGTTTTCGTGAATAGGTATCTCACCTCAATGGCTCGGAATATAAGAGAAAAATGAACAGAGTTCCTGTCGTTGAAAGATATTGTTCATTTAAAAATTATCCGGCTATTTGGCTGATAATACAATTCCGCGGATAGTAAATACTAATCGGTGGATAATAAGTAGAAGTCGGCGGATAGTAAGTAGAAGTCGGCGGATAGTAAGTAAAAGTCGGCGGATAGTAAGTAGAAGCCGGCGGATAGTAAGTAGAAGTCGGCGGATAGTAGATAAGTAGTTATAAGTCGACAGATAGTAAGTACGAATCGGCGGATATTGTACAGATCGACCGGATGTCACATTTTTTTATAATTCGCTTTTATGTGTTTATTTTTATTTTTATTACTCCGAGGCCACGAAAATAACGTTTTATTTAACACTATCACAATTCAGTCACGAATACGGCGATCTGTGTGAGTGTGTATCGACACGAAAGACATAATTGTGTGCAAAGATGAAGATGTGCGGTGCAAACCAGTCGCGCACGAAATCGAACCAAGGTCCCCCACGTGTAGTCTGCCCGGTGCAGCAAACATCTAAGCCACGCCGTATACCATTTGTCACGATTAGAATATGACATATATTATATACATATTGTCAATCTGTTATTTTTTAAAAGTTACATATACCTACGCAAACATTGGATTTTTTTCCCTGTCGGGAGTCAATGATATTTTTGTGACAATTTTTTAACGGGAAAACAAGACACCTACAGGGCTTACGATCTATAATATTTTTTTTTCAAACCAATTTCTCAATAGAGTGCGTTACAAAAAAATTCTTCGTCACAAATATAAATGGTAAAAATAGATAATTTTCAAGAACAACAATATCTATGAATCAAATATACATAACTTCCAAAAATTGGATTGATCGGGAACTCAATATAAAGACATAATTGGTTAACGTTGTGTAAGCGCATAAAGTGATCACGTAAACCAGCCGACGATAGGTCATTAGCCATGTAGGTGCCTTGATTTCCTGGTTCTTTCTTATATTCCAACTTCGTCTCTATTGAGATATTAAACAGATTGTCATAAAATTACGTTTAAGTGTATGAAGTGTTTTTTTGTGTTATATATTAGTGTAACGTATATTTTCTTTGTGTTTTCGCGTTGATGTACATATATATTTTGTCATAGTTTGCAATATGATTGGTTGGCAGAAATTGCCTAATGGCAATTTTCATTATATTTTTTTATATTATGTACAAAAAGATAGATAAAAAGTATATGCAAGATTACGATAATATGTGCAATGCTAGCCCTAGAACAGGCTTACCTATTTGGGCAGCAGCTATCTCTTTTTAATGACGTATAATAATAATATATAAATGGTGTGATAAAAAGAAATAAATGAATAAATAAAATAAAAATCTTAATCTACTTCATGATTAGATTAAGAAAAACTGAAAGTAATATAATTGGTAATTTGATTTCAATAAAACACAAATCAACGTTTTTGTTAGGAAATAGCGTAGGTATTATTTTAATTTATACGCACAATCATTATTGTCGTATAGGTCGTTAAACATGTTAACACTCAATAAATGTAAAGAGCTTTACGATACCACAATTACCTAGGTACCTATTAATGGATTAAATTGATTTGTATTATGTTACCCGTTTTTAGGTTATATTCATTATAAAATTGGAACTATAAAAAAAAACATTTAACGTTACAAATCGAAAAATATCAAAAGTATTTTTTACGAAATTTGTCACACCTTCGTTCATAGTTTAATATTTCATATAAAATTTAACAAAAATAAACGCCTGTATGCTGTAAATGTACAGAAATTATTTGTTCATAGTTGTAATTTATAGCTAATTTGTCGCATGCGGATTACAGATTAAAAAAAAATGTCTTTAGTTATGAATACGTCATGAATTAATTTTCTTTCTGCGATGTCCACATCTCGCTTGCATATGTCACATTTAATACTACAATCGAATCGCTTTATTGTCATTATGAATTGTTGCATAAGCCAAAATTGTAACAATAGGTACACGATTGAAATTTCGTCAAAATAACACCGGCTGTTGCTTTTTCAGAATACATTCTGGGGTGGGTTATAGAGGGGTTGGTTTTTCTATCTATATATAATGATCGTAATACTACCACAATATGTGAATGTATATTATATGTGAAACACTGTTTTCATGCGATTAGTCACCGAATATTGAAAAATATATAACTAGGTATATGTAGTTATATATTTTACCAAATATGGGATTGAAAAAAGGGACTCGATGAAAAGCAATATCAGTTAGTTTTTTATTCATTCATTCATACCATCACGGTATATCCCACAATCTGGGGTAACCAGCGAAAGGTGTGCGGGTTACATTGCCTTATAAAAGGGAGCACAACACATCTGTGTACCTATACCCACACACCAATCTCGTCTCACCTAAAAAGGCACTCACCATTCAGAATTGGTGTCGAACCTCATTGCTGAACTATGTGAGATGTTATTGTTGCCTGTTGTATTTTCGATTAGCCGGCTCTTAACAAAACGAAGATAGAAAAGAGTGGAAACACTATGATTTCGTTCACCTATAATACAAGCATTTATACCTACCTACTTACCTAATTTAGGGAATGCATGAGGATGCATATGTACCTACTTGTTTCAAGGACACATTCATTCTTTTTAAAAAATAGAATAAAAACACAGGTTCTTAATTACACAAACACAGTCTAATAACAACTACACAACCTCACCACAACTACACAAACACAGCATGATAACTTGAGCAGGGGGGTACTATGCCACACAAACATTAGGTATACATAAAAATAATTAATAGTAAATTCGTAAATATCTCTTAAAATCACTTAAATCACTACATAATTAATACCTATCTTTTGTGAATTTGAGAGTCATACTAGCTACTTGAACAATGGGATTGCTAGACCCCCACATCCTTATCCTTACATTAGCTACATATCTTCTGTCTTTGGAAAGCTGCAAAGCCATGGACACTGCCCTCAGCATGAGATGCCCTGTAAACCTGGCTAACCCAAGCATTATCCTAAGGACATTGTTGTATTGCACTCTCGTTGAATAACAGTCAACAATTATTTTTAACACATTTCCTATGACAGTGCATACGTAGCAAATAATACTTACCTATTTATTATTGTAAAAACGGTCGAAAATGTATAAACAAATAATTATGTGTTGCATAACTCTCCCCTAATTTGTACCCCGCCAGATGCGGTCCTTTACTCGCCATTGGCAGTTGCCTAGGGGAGGTCTGCCACGATTGGACGGCAGTCCATTATTTACTGCCACACAGGGGTCGTGCAGCGTGTCAGGGGAGGAGATTGATAGCAATAACCCTCGTCCCCTGTGCTAAATTATTATTGTTGCGGCTGTCGTCGTTTGGGATGGACGCCATTTTGTTTTCGACGAACCAACGGGCAACAGTTGCATCAGTTTTTAAGACATACGATCGTCATCTTGAGCACACCTACACACGTACCAATCGTAATTTATTAAATTGAATACTGAGTTTCTTTTAGACCTCAATAATGTCAAAAAATCTTAAACGTTCATCTTAAATCTTAAACTTAAGCTCGTTCATAATAAATGAAATCTGTGAAGAAATACAAATAGGTACACTTTTATACCTTATTCTTTATACACAAAAATTGAGAACCTCGACATATTTTCAAACAGCCTCAGCACCTTCAAGCGTTTGATACAAGCAAGTCAACAATCATTATGAGATGTTTTCCCTTAATAATTGCTTCTCTGAAGCGTGTTTTAACAATACACTACATTGTGTGTGTGTGTGTTATAGTTACCTATTTAGATTATTTTCTAAAGGCTAATTAAATCAATTAAGATTTACTTTCTATAAATGTTTGTATTAGTAATATATATTTAATATTCAATTAAACAATATATTCAATATATGCTGTAAACACTTGTAATCGGAGCATTGGAACTACTATGCTGATTCTGTCTATATTATGTTTTATGTGTATTCCTATGTTCTGTTGGTGTTTCTTTTAGTTAATAAATAAATACCATGATATTTATTGAGAATTTATGTAGGCAAAATGTATTGCGTACTTATTGTTAGTACTTATTACCTGAGAACAGGCTCCGCCTAGTGAGGTTATAAATTTCGCTGTAACATTAAGTTTAGTTATATTGAATTAATTTGATATTTTATAGAAATAAATATATAAAAAGACTTTATTGAAATTTTATTTCATAATTCTAAAATGGCTTTTCACTTTCTTAAACTGGGTTGTTTCATCAAAAGTATAAATAATTTGATTTCATAAAATATAGTTGAAATAATTTAATTTCATAAAATTGTTAATAATTGTGTCGTTTGACGGCATTAGACATCAATGAAACAACCAAAAGTTTTGAACAGTTTTATGAAATCAAAGTATTTTAAGTATACTTTTACTTTAATCTTTGTTCGAGAAACACAGCCTTAGAACGCAAAAAAATAACCCTTTCATAACCGATGATTCCAGTTGGAATCATTAATGTATTTTACGTATACCTCAATGAAAATTGTTATCAGCTGTGTTAGTTTTCTTCTCAATTATTAATCACAATATTTTGATCGCTTACAATACTGAGAATGACGGAAACTTCTGTACTCGGTTATTGTACAGTTGAAAACTCGGTTATTGCGAAATGTGCTTTTCTTGCTAAACACGGTTATTCAAAATTTAATAAATGTAAGTTTTTTTTTTAATTATGTAATTATATTTCCTTCAATCTCTAATAATAATTAAAAATGAAAGATTTTTTATTTTATGAATAGTATATAGTTTTATATATGAATGATGACAATTGAAATCGTTAAAATTTCAAAAAAATATAAAAATTATCAAAATCACATATTTCGCCCATTTTTTTATGAAACATATTTATTTTCATAATGCTTTCATAATTCGGTTAAAAAGGGGTTAAGAATCATATTGAATACGTATGTCTTTGGAAGAAGCCCATAATTGATCATTATTTAAGTTTTCTTTTGATTTTTTAAAATGTAATATGTTATACATTCACATTAATTTATCGACAAATCTTTGAGGTAGGTATGAATAAATAATATCGATTATTATTGCAGTATCCATATCCAATCTTAGGGCCGGTCTTATAAACGTCCGTTAGTTAGATTTCAGACCAAACAAACCGAAATTTGATACAAATGCTCTATATTTCGTCTTATAACAATCCGTTAGTTAAATTTTAGTAATAGTTTACCGATAGCCTTTACCGACGGTCGGACCACCGATTAAGCGTTCATTTTCAATTTTACGAATATTTTGAAATATACTGTTTTATATTTTTTTGGATTTTTATATTGAATTGCTTTTTTTTCAGTAAAAAATGTCGTCCGAAAGTGATTTTGAATAACCAAAACGAATTTGATTACAAGTTTGTGTTTGACCAAATATTTTACTATTTCAACATAACATTGATAACACTGAATTTCGTTTTATTTTATATTAATTATAGTTTTTTATTTAAAAAAAAAGAATGTCAGTTGAGGCGAGATTTGAACGAACCCGCGCCCACTGAATTACTAATCCAGCGTGCTACCTAAATAATAAAGGATTATCACAATTTTTATAATTTTTGATATTGTTTCAAGTACGCAAAAAAATTAAACACTCTCTGTTTATATATTGCAATGACAGCACCGATTTATCCATTACAATCCATTATAGTCCTTTACAAATCTATTGAAAATCCTTTGTAGTCTAATTAGACTGTAACTGTCAAATAAACGGACAGTTAAAATAGTTTTATAATACCGCCGATAGTAATATCTACTTAGGAACATCCATCCGTTAGTAAATCGTAAACATACTTACGAATATTTGGTCTTTCGTTTATAAGACTGGCCCTTAGTCCACAGGATCGATAGTTTAGCACACTAGCCGCTTAGCCAGTTCAATTACAATTCAATTGTGTCTCTCATTTATTTAATAACAAAATTACTATTAAAAGGGCTCGTTTTTGCAGTTACACATCATGAAGTATTGATTTAGCTTCTTAGTCTAATCTTATTATGTAATTGATTTGTTTTAATTCCAATGAAACAGAGACGAAAAAGCTCAGAACAGCATTCCAACTGGAATCAAAGAATGAAGTAATACAAAACGAAATATATTGTTCTTACTAGAAACTGATAAGATATAATTTGATCATTACTTTATCATAGGTGATGTGTAATATCAAATAGTTTGCCTTTTGGGGCGATCAGCGATCCAAATAAATACATTATATAGGATAACGAACATATTTTTTTATATTTTATTTTGTTTAGCATAGAATATTCTATGCATAATAGTTATAGGAAGATAAAATACTTATGGTGGAGTAAATATTTCCTACCTACACTACACTATCATTGTGCAGTGTGCGGTAGGTGCAGTGTCTATTTTATATTATGTCATGTTAAGGGTGGAAATTACACAGAAATATTAATACATAAAAAAAAAAATAGGGGAGAGGAGAGGGGGGGGGGGACAAGGATAGGATAAGGAGACAAATTTAAGTGTTATGTGTAAGGAAATGATTCCTCAGATTTCTTTTGAAAGCGGGAAGTGTTAATGAAACTCGAAGTTGCGATGGGATGTGATTCCAAAAGACGAGCTGCTTGTACGGAGAAAGATGTGATGAAAAAGGAAGTATTGTTTACTGGGATACTGAGCGTTCTTTCACTATTTGAACGAAGAGACAACCCGTGTTTTGAGAGGAAATGAAATTGATTTGGTAGATAAACTGGAGCGTTTCGTAGATAAACTGGTCCAAATAATAAACTGGAACGCCATCTATTGAGATTTTTTTTAGTAATGTGTAATTTTTAAATTGTTCCAGGTTCGCTACCTCCGAGCCCCGCAGACTCCGGAGTCTCCGACGTGGACTCGTCCAGCTCGGGGCACGCGTCCGCCGAGGAACTGGCCGCCTCCCGCCTAGCGGCCGCCCGCCTCCACCAGCTGCTGCCTCCCTTCTACCCGCCGCCCCACCACCACCCGCACTACCACCCGCACCACCAACCGCAGCCGCAGCAGCAGCCCACCGCGCAGCAGCAACAGCAACAGGCGGCGGCGGCGCCCGCCCCTCAACAGCAGCAGCAGCAGCAACCGCAGGCCGGTGCGGGGGCGGCCGCCAACCAACTGAGGCCGCCGCAGCTGCCGCCATCGTCGCCCCACCACGCCCTGCAGCACCACGGATTCCCGTCTGCGAGGACACATGGTAAGTTGGATGTATCCATCCGTTAGCATTGACACCTTCAGTAGACTTCTTAAGATTGCCTTGTTTCTGTGAACCAACAAATAATCTATTGCGCCCTTGGAGTGATCTTGTATCACTAAACGGCGCTTTATTATATTTTTTTAACATCTTCTCTACATCTTCCTACATTCCTAAAATAAGCATAAATGCTTGTGCTATAGGTGAACGAAATCGGTCGAGGCAGGAATCGAACTCGCGACCATTGGATTACTAACCCAATGCGCAAACCGCTCTGCCATCGACCCATCTATTTTATTTTATTGGGAAAACATACAGCATACATAATAATAATAAAAACAAAAATGATACATACAGTTTCATACCTAAGTAACGTGCTTTCACTTATATAAAAAAGTCGTAATACCTAAACATATTTTTTTATTTATTTTATTTATTCATTATTTCTTTTTCTTTCATCAGCATAGGGCGGGTACATTCGAAACACGATGAGAAAAGGAAAACATCAAATATTACCTACCCTGGCTAAAATTCGCAATTTTCATAGCAAAAATAAAAGGAACAAGCAAGCAGAAAAAAAAACATATTTTAAATTATTATGGTTAAAATTAAAATGCACAAACTAATTTTAAAATTAAAAAATTAAGAGATAAATTCAACATCTCATTCATTCATTCATTCATTCATACCATCACCCCATACCCCAAATTGTCTCATTTCAAACGACCTCTACAAGTAATTAATTTATTTACTGATATAAAGAATTCTCCATCCATCAGGTATTCCATATCATTTGTATGTTTTGTCGAAGGACTTATTAGATTTACGTAACGGGTGACTTTTGATTCGGATCTTTAGAAAAAATTAGTACATTGTTTTTTCTTTGAATCGTGGAAATCACGTTTTTCAAAGATCTATTGTTCTATTCCGAAACCCTAAACTTAGTGAAAAAAAAAACATTTTTCGATAACAAAAATCCTTTGAATACCTATGTAATTTTTGTTTTAGAGTTTCTCATTTTTGAAAAAAAAAACAATTGTGTATTGTAATATACACGTGTTTATTTAATTGATTTAATTTATTTTCAATTAAGAAATGCGATTTTTTAATTTATTTTTTTTTATTTTTAATATGCATTTTTCTTAGAATAATAATGAAATGAAATGATATATTTTTTTACATTATTTTTATGTATAACAATAACAAAAAAGGAACTACATTAAAAAATACTTCTGCCTCACCAGACGAGTCTGTTGGTTACATGTTATGCAAAAGAATTAGCATAAATAATTAAGAAAAACAGAAATAGGTATATGCAGTAACCTCTCTGTTATTTGAACCCATTACATTGTAATGGAATAAATGTATATGTTTGGAATAAGGATGGACTGCGTTTATGGTTATAGATATTATTTAAGGGGGCATATAAACCTTAACACCCCAATTTTATTTTATATTATTTTATTTTATTTTATTTTATTTTATTTTATTTTATTTTATTTTATTTTATTTTATTTTATTTTATTTTATTTTATTTTATTTTATTTTATTTTATTTTATTTTATTTTATTTTATTTTATTTTATTTTATTTTATTTTATTTTATTTTATTTTATTTTATTTTATTTTATTTTATTTTATTTTATTTTATTTTATTTTATTTTATTTTATTTTATTTTATTTTATTTTATTTTATTTTATTTTATTTTATTTTATTTTATTTTATTTTATTTTATTTTATTTTATTTTATTTTATTTTATTTTATTTTATTTTATTTCATTTTATTTTATTAAGGGCCGACAATACATTATTATTTTATTACTTATTATTATTTTTTTTCAACCAAAAAAAAAATGTTGGGTACTTACAGTAAACAGCGACAACAGTCTAGGAGATTGCAACGTCAAAAACAAATCATTTTAATGGCTGGCTTTTTTACATTTCCTTTCTTATTCAATATAAGTATGAAAAAGGTATGTCTGGCACCTGGGAGTGGTTGCGTTTACCAGTGCGCATCCCCTTCTATAGGTGAAAATTGCAGATTTTAGTATCATTTGTATCTTTGTGAATCCTTTTTGTGCTTTTGTACCATCCATCTGATTACAATGAAACTTGTAAATCAACCAAAGAACATCATAAATTTCAAAATTAATTTTCATTCATTATTCATTCATACCTACACGCACGTTCTGTTTGTAAATTGATATATTTCTTGTATGTATATACAAATTGGCATCTAAATAACGTAATATGTACCTATATTATTTAGTTTAATACAAGTCTCGTGTTATTATATATGTATGTATGTATATTATTTGTTATACATACATTATGTTTTTATATAGTTGACGTATGTGCATGTTGTGTGGAGAAAAATCTATTTAAAGCTTAACTTCCGGTCGATTTTGCCAAGACTGAAATAGTACCTATACAAATCCAGGTATGGTAAACATTTCCGTTTACAAATATAATATTATCGATTGCCAAAAAGAGCTTCTTCAAAAGTACATTGAATAATAGGAACGCTTAGAGTAAATCGAATAATATGTTTATCAAGAAAGCATGATCTTATTTGAAACAAAAGTTATGTTAAAATTAACTGAACTATAGTTACAAAACAATTCGTTTTGTGTTACTAAATATTTTGTGTGTTTAACCAAGCAATACAGTAATAAACAGATAAACTTTTATTACTAATAACAAAGGGTTGGCTAAAAATGCAGGTAGCCAGTTCGGTGGTCACAATTATTTTTTTCAGTGTAATGCGAAGCTTTTAAAGCTATATTATAATTTCGGTCATAAAAGCTAGTTGTACACAATGCAATAAATACTTCATCACAGATATTTGAGAATGTGGAATAATTATTGTAAAATCGTGTCAATCATATCTTACAAGAATTATGTACTAAATTTATTAATGTAATTCATGTGACAAAGCAGGATGAGACAGCACAAAAAACGAAGATATTTTTAAATATATTCATAACCTAATTAAACCATATAAGTATTTAAAAATATGTATGTACTTAAATTTATTTCGCTCACGAGCCACTTGTTTAAGACACCCGACAAAGTGAGTTTAAGAGAGATGTTTTTAAACGTTAAAAATATTTCGAATACCGACTTTTCTCCACGCCTATAATAACAAAATAATATTATATATATGTAACACATACATTTTTACACATGCGTAAAACATATTGTCATATATGTAGATAGAAATAATTATAAATTTAAAAATATTTTATTAGAATTTTGGCGGTCTTTTTTCTTTAATGTAGTATTTCGAGATACAAATTGAAATCTATACATAATTCAAGCTTATGTTTAATTATTAATTTTAACCCGATTATGTTTTTTTTTTTCGCTTCATTAATTATTTAATTTACTACCCCATTTTTCTAATTAAAATATCCAGTGAATTGTTTAATTTTATAGTTTATATTATCAAATCATCTCTATTTTCATTTCCTTTGACGCTCAGACTTGTATTCATTTTTAAATCTTTAATTTTACCTACTTTTAATTGTTTATAGGGACTTCTTCTGAATACGCACAAAAATTTTAGTGAAATATCATTATGACGATTAAATAAAATGTAGAAAGTTTAATTATATTAAAATGACTAAATAACATCACTAGTGTAATTATATAATGGATATAATTTAAGTGGCAGTTCTAGAGAACATATTTTTATTTTTAATGAATTTAATTTTGATTCTTCTTAATCTTCTTCGTATTTGAACCCATTCTCTTCTTAGTTTTCCATTTTCAGTAAAGGTGCCATTATTTTTATTTTATTATATTATATTTTGTAACGTTTTTCTTTTCAATTTATTTTTTTTTATATGTGCACGTTTTGTTGGTGGGGCACGTTTTGTTTTAATGTTTTTGTATATAATTTTGCTGTCGCAAATACAATAGTAAAAATAAAATATTTAAATAATAACGGACATAGTAGTCTTACATTTTAATCTGGTCGGTTGGAAGGTATTGCCTAATGGCGATGTCTGCCAGTGTGCAATATAATATTATATGTTTATATTATGTTCAAAAAAATAAATCTAATAAATATTACATTAATATCTTAGATCATTTTTTCGTTTCATTGTATTAGGGCGACATGAATCGAAGGATGTTTAAAAAAGCGATATGAAATTTATCGCTTGTCGGGAAAGTCATAAATAACCCGTACCGTAAAACACTTGTACAGTTTTACGATCTTCAAATAATAATGTAGCCTCGCAATTATGTATGTATGTGTAGGTGAACACACATGATATTATTATAATAAATACGTTAATGTCGATCTTCCTGGCTTTGTAGGAATGCACACATATAACGTATACCTAGTTAATGTTTGATCAATCATAATTCTTCTACTCCATTCATTGTAAATATTTATATTATTTCGATTTCCATATGTTTCAATGTTAAATGTGCGGACGTATTTGTACAAATACGAAACGCCGTCTCACACGTTTATAGTAATTTGTTATACTGTTATACATGTGTCGTAGTCGAACAATAATCGTTGATACCGTTTTATGATATCCTGATACTCTCGGTCGATTCTTTTGTTCTATAGAATTATTGCAGAAAAATGATGAGAAGAAGAAGAATCATAAGACAATATAATATGGAAGAGTACACATGGACATGAGGATCCAAGGAAATAATGAAATTTATCCGCTGAGTAGGTACATTAAAAATTTGATTTCGCTTTGTAATAAGTATAATATGGAAACATAAGATTACGCACGCGTTCCAGTGATATCATTTCTCGCCAAACCAATTCTCCAAATAATTTGATCGATCGATATTTTTGAGTGGAGTACGTGGATTAGTCATAATTTTAATTGATCCGCACGGAGAATCGGTCGGGAACAACATCCGGAAAAGTTCTTTGACTCCGTAATGTGACCTTTGCGATACCGGCCAAAAATATGTGTCCCTAGTGTCATTCGTGTGTCAGGGGACACGAAAAAATTAGACGTTCGTGCCAAGTTTTGCAAAGATTGAATGATAGTCAACAGCGAGCGATGGCAGACGTTGGAACACGCCTCATCTAACACGAAGGACGAAGAGTTGCCGAAGAGAGTATTTAAAATCGTATTTCAAAAGAAATTTTTGCGGTGATTCGTCCAAGGCCGTCTGTGATTCAACGGTTTCCGTACGTCTTTTTAATGTCCAGTTTTAATTATAAAATCTACCTCGCGAATATATAACTGCACGTTTAATGTATTATATATTGAGGCGTAACAATAATGGAGTTCTCGGGTGGAAATTACAGAAAATACACTAACATCCATGACTTTCAAAAACATTTTTACGAATTAATTAATGTGTACTTTGGAGAGTACAAGTATGATAATTAGTAGCTGTTGGTAAAGAGATTATTTCTTCCTCAACCTTCTCCCATTATGGAATCGATTTTAAAGAGATTACGTAAGGAAATAAATTACTCATTTTTTTATCTGTCTTAAACAACACTCGCAACATAGTAAAAAACTATAGTAAAAATCTAGGGTCCAAAGATTAATAAAAATAGTCAGCAACGTTTTGTAAAGTTTGCATTTTCACAAACCAATCATGACGTTTAAAAACTAAATATAATTAGCGTGTTAAATTTACATACTAAACAATAGGAACATTGGTACCTAGTTCCCCCTCAAAGATGGTCTGATGACATTTTCTGGATGCAGAAGGAACGATATAGAAATAAGTGGAAATACATAGATGGGCCTACTATAGGCAGTAGTGGTGAGAAGAAGACTTAGGAAAAAGGAAGTCATTAAATGAAAATATTACATTATACATACCTACCTAGTAGTTGCCCGAGTTTCAATTTAAGATAAAATAAATACAAAATGGCAATCTAATCATAAAACCTAGATCTGCCAAAGATTTAGTTCACGTAAAATATATCGAGATGAAGAAGTATCTCTGGGTGGGTATATTGAAGAAACGTTACATATTTTGCTTGTTGTTCGTCTCGAAGCGAGAATTAGTCTTGAAAAATAGGTGACACAGTACACCCAGCTCGGACAGATATAGACAAGTTTAAAGATGGCGACCTTGGCAGTGAAATCACTGCCGGAGATCATTAGTGAACTGTCCTGAATATTTCATTTCTATATCAAATTTGGAACTCTCTGAATGTGTTTAAATAATTGGGTCTTTTTTAGTAATTCATTAAGTATATTTCTTCTTCATCTCCAGCTTGTTTAATCCATTTTTGGATACAAGCATCCACTTTGATCCTCCACAGTTCCCCGCACTGGGCACACTGCATCCACCTCCTTCCGGCACATTTTTTAATGATCTTTCCCTGGGGACTGCCAACGCTTCTTCGGCTTGTTCTCAACAGTAAATAGTCAATCAATCCATGTAAACATGTGAAGCCTGAACGAAAGGCGAACATGTATGACACGACGAATAAACGAAAAAACAGCAATGAATATTTAAGGATCTATATTATGCGTGTAGCGTTTGGATGTCTCTTCCAATCCCATCAGGGGCATGGCGTTATGTTATTGTTCACAAAATAACATAACGCTATGTCTCTTCCAATCCCATCAGAGACATAGCGTTATGTTATTGTTCACAAAATAACATAACGCTATGTCTCTTCCAATCCCATCAGAGACATAGCGTTATGTTATTGTTCACAAAATAACATAACGCTGTCTCTTCCAATCCCATCAGAGACATAGCGTTATGTTATTGTTCACAAAATAATAAATATGTTATTGTTGTCTTTGATTTGGACTTCCCCGTTTGGATTTTATTATATGTATGTACGATATGTACTGTAGGTACTATACGTCACGATCTAGCGGTGTCTATGGTTATGCCTGTTGATTACAATAGTCTATGTATAGACAAGATGGCGGCGGCGTCCTTGGCAGTGAATACACGCGCGTCCATCGCCGGCGCTAGTATGTTGCGATATCAAATACATACTAAACGTTCACCAATGCACTCTGCATAATTGTATTGTTACCAGTGGACTTGAGCTATTTATCACTTCTTTAATTACATAAAAAGAACGGTTGATGATCGTATGACGAAGTATACGAAACTGAACAGTGGTACGAGGTATAAGAGTCGGCTTAAAAATGGTATTTGAAAGATTTTTTTACGGAAATACAAAGTACATTACAATTTAAATACAAAAGGAAACAATTTAATATATTTCCCCATTGAAATTGTGGACACTTGTAAATAAAGATGACAATGTACCGAGTCAGACTTTGTAATTTCGAGAACTAAAGAAGGAATATTTATCCTTAAACACCTAATCCCGATTTCCTCTCTTTATCCTTTCCCAATCCCCTTCTTCTTGCTATGAAGTGTACTTATTTTTTTTTTTCATTTTTATCTTAGTGTAATGTATCTTTCTTTTCATTTATTGTTTTTCGCTATATTGTGTAATGTTGTCATCCTTTGCAATCTGGTTGTGTGGAAGAAATTTCCTAATAGCAATGAGCTCCCCGAGTGCAACATCTTTATATATATTATGAACAAAAATATACTTGTAAATGATAGGAGCGAGGGAAGTAGATTGTTGAAAAATACCATAATGTACTATTATTTTTCAAATATGTACACAGTACATATTTGAAAAATAACGTCGTTTTCCTGTCAAGTCACGGTCTACTCTTTCGATCTGCTAAACGTACCACACAAGCTACCCCATTCACAATACAGAAGTTTTCAGCTCTTCTTTTCAAGTACAACAGCTAGACTATGGAATACCTAAAAGATGAAGTTACGTTATCTCAATCCATAAAAATATTTAAAGGTAAATTAAAATAAGTATATTTGTCAAATAGTTCCTGAATATCCTTCCGTACCCTCCCTCTTTTCCTCATTGCTATGTGCGGTGTTTTTTTCTCTCTTAGAGACTTTACGTTGCTCGGGTTAGTTGGAAGAAATTGTCTATTGGCAATAGACCTGCCTTTGTGTACTTGCCGTACATGAAGATGTGTAAATAAAAAAACAATTATAATAGATTGCTTTGCTTGGAAGAGATACTCAAGTCCACTACGCCTATGCGTTTCCTAGTGATGCGAGGGCGTGTCCAACGCGAAGATCCTAATACATACAAATGATTTAGGAAAAAAATCCATATGTATACACATACTCCGCTATTATAATACGAATCCCCGACCTTCCGCAATGTCAAATGTATTCAGACACTCTTTTTTTTTAAACTTGAGATTTTTTTATCGTTTGCCGCTCTTTATTTTTCTTTGCTCTACCGGGACGACAAACAACAAAGACACGTCAGGGCTGCCAATTAACTGAATATGTCGATAACCGGTTTCTTTTGTGATGATACATACACAGTTCGCACTTGATTTGCATCTAATGAAGAATTCCGCGTATTCACAAGGCATCGGAGTTCTATTCTTTTTTCAAATTCGAAAATACTTTCGACTGACAATGATTTGAATAGATTTTATGACACTAGATATAATCTATATAGTTGACTGTGGTGCATTTAAAAAAAATAGGTCCTCGTCTTTAGAATATAGGCCCTTCTGTCCTGTACTATGTCACCTAGGCCATGTCTCTGCAGTTGATTTCATCTTTGTACGATCCAGAAACTCTTTGGTCTGCCTCTGGATGTAAATCGAGGAAGATCCATTGCCATGTGATCTGGCGGTCTGCGTTCAACGTTCCCGTACCATCTGGATCTGTGAGACAGTGAATATCCTACGTCTACGTCCAGAATATTACAAATTGTATTTGGTACAGTACCCATTAGTTGCCCAAGAGATAATATAAAATTAAAAAATAATGATAAACAATAATAACTTCACAAAAAATATTAATTTAACCAGTTTTCCATCCCAAAAAGAAGTAAACGGGAACGGGAAGACAATTATTTGAAACCCGAATGACCATATACGATATAAGAGACTAAAATAGGACACTTCCAACTTTGCTGCAAATCTTGCCGATTTCAACCATAATTTTTCCATCGATAATGTTACCAAAATATTACTTAATATATATCCTAGAGGTAAAACAACTAGATCGTTTAGTGATCTTGGAGATATGATAACAGCAAAACATTGGATACTTTGTGAGAAAATATTTTTATTCAATTCAAAAAAATTGTCAGCGACGCCAAAAATTGCAGATCTTTTCGTGGTTTTAATACTCAGTGGATCGTGTGCCCACTTCGGTATCAAAAACGGAATATTCTAGACCCGTATAGTATCGCTTCCTGGCTCAGCTGAACACTTTTGCATGTTGGAATCTTTATGTCTGTCGTGGTTTATGATAGTGCTCGAATAGTTGGCTCATAGACTTGTGCACTATATCTTTTCACGACGCGCGTTTAGCGCACTTAGCATCCTACTCGATTAAAACGTTTGATTTTCGTTGGTCATTTTCTTATCTTGCAAGATAATATATTTGAGTAGGTACCTACATAGGTACTCCTCAGCTCTCTATCATCATCTAAGTCTTCAAATCTTCAACTCTCGGTAATTATTGGCTTCCAATAGATCTAGGTCGCCATAAACATTAAATGGACCTAGATAATTATAATGTTAACAGGTTCGAAATCCAATACTTCCACCTGTTTTGTTTTCATTCGCCCATATTTTCAACGAGACCTGTATCGTAGGTTATATTCCTTATCACGGAATAATGACCTTTATCGCGTGCTCGATTACATATGTATAATGTAGAGGTACCACCCGTTATCTTGTTTGGTTTATTTTTGTGTACACGCTCTGGCATGTTGACACACTAAACTGTATCTGATATCGGCGGTAGTGGTGCATTTCCTGGTTCTGCAGACAGGATTTGAGGGTTTTATCAATAAAATTGATTAGATAACACCCGACTACATGAAATAAATATAGTTTTGATACAACCAACATACGAAACGGGAGTAAATACAACATGTTTTTACGTGTAACATTATTTTTAGTAATATTGACAACAGAGTTTGATAAAAAATTCTCACGCATAAGTACATTTCTACAAAATACTTCATATTTTTTTTATTTCGTATATCAAACAGTACAGTAGAATATAATAATACAGTATGAGATTAAGAACAATGGAAATAACAGTAAATGACAGACTACGGTACATGATAACAGGGCATCATATCTAGTGATTGTTAAAAGTTTTACATACATTTTTAACAAATGAGAAAAACAAAATCAAATGATCATACCTGGAACATACAAGGAACATTACAAAGAAGATTATATTATAGGATCATAACATGGGATTCTAATGTAGTTAAGGTTTAACGAAAAAGGTATTCTTGCGACCTTTATGGTGATACATATACACATTATACTAGAGTGTGGAATTTTGAGTTATGTTATCAGTGCAACGTTGGCGTTTTATCGCAATTTTGAACGAGACTAGAGATTGAGTATGAAAGAAGTCAATGTTATTGAACAGGTTGTTGAAATTGGAGGTGGCCCGGTCAGTAAAAAGTTTTTCCTAAAATTAGTTTTACAGTGTGAAATAGAAAAAGTAGGTTTTGATCTGACATTGCGGTTTGGAGTGTGAAGTGAGACAATTTATTATCTAATAAATTTGGACAGTCGATAATTTTATGAAATAGTTTATACAAAAAAATAATGTGTCTGCAGTTATTCGTCTAGATGATAGTGATAATAAATTAAATTTCGAATCACCTAATTACACAGAAGTACTAAGTATACATATTATTTAGTCTAGAAAACGCGAACTTTGAATTCTTCTAACATTGGTACATATTTTTGAACATTAATAAGCTTGTGAGACTTGGTCAAGTATAACACTTATGAAAGTATTAATGAGGTGTCTGATACGAATGTTTAATTGAATGATTTGCGATTGAATAACAAATGAGGATATTTATTAGATGAGAATCTATGATTGAAAGATATATCGAAAGATGGAAATAAAATGAGTGACGTAGTCTGACAAAGCAAGCATACATGAGGAAAGAGAAGTCGGCCAAGATATTGATGATCTTTGAGAGGAGAGTCATTCACCTTCCCCATTCTATTGGGACGTTTTAGAACGATCCAAGCTCTGTTCATCCCCGGAGCGGCTGCTCGTCGGACGACACTAGGAACTACTATCAAGCATTTTTCATACCACTGCCAACCTCAATTTTCATCATCAACCTCAAGATTGATGATCTGATCCGACAGATCTTTAAAGAACTAAAATCAGACACATGCAATATTTGTGAACACTCAATTATTGAGCTCTGTAATTTCAACATCGCCAACAAACACAAAATAAAAACATCCAATACAATAATGTTTGTTACTTCATAATTGACTTCCTCAAAGGATTATATCAGACGTGTATATAAAGATTGAAGGATTGACACTTTACATTGTATCGCCGGATCCCTGTTGGAATGTCAAGTCATATAGTCTGCCGTCCAATCATCTGCGTGATTGTTTCGCTCAGGATTAATTATTACGGCACGCAGGCGCATTTGAACGTTCCGGATGTCGGTGCAATGACGCCATCTCTGGCGTAGCCGTTTAAAAATAAAACATTGCAACAATAACACCATCTACTGGCCACGACCACTCACCACCACCCATCAACTCTGCGGGATTCCTTCGTCCTGTATTAGGTACCTGGCCGCGAGTTCATTAGGTACATGTCATATCTGCGTTGATTTTTTTCTTGTTTTGGTATTTACAAAACAAGCAGTTCTGTATTTTATTTATTTATTTATGAACACTTCCTCGCGTCCTGTGCAAGCTGCGAGTCTATTGCTGAATGACAATTTCATCCAACCTACCAGTGTCTCCAGCCCAGAGAAGCAATAAGTGTGAGAGAAAACGTTTTAAATAAATTTATTCCCTCCAGGACGCCACCTCAAAACAAAGCTTACCTACCTTTTTTTGGGTACCTACCAATAAATTCTCCACTAGGTTCATAGTTTGGGTTGTAGAGAGGACACAAAACTTATTTTTATACCTCTTCTTCTTCTTCCTGGCACTGTCCCAACTTATTGCCGTTGAAGGCTGTTGGGGTCGGCTCTTCTCATCCTCAGGTTTTATCATCTTCTATTCTGTATGTCTTCTTCCTCCATCCAGTTATTCTTTGGTCTCTTGATGGATGTCGACTTCGTATTATACTACACACAATAAACACAGACATATCGCTAAGAAACTCATAATATGCACCCTCTAAATGCCAACCTTGAAATTGATATGAAAAAATCCCCAAATATTTAAAAATCACAACTATGAGTAGAGAGTTAGAAATTAAACCCTTGATTTAGACAAGGAATAGTATTATTAATTTTAATGACGACACATCCTATGTCAAGTTGAAACCAATTTTGTCTTTCGTTTAATTATTATTGATTAATTTTTTTGAAGGTCGTATAAATTCTATCTATATTAGGATTGTAATCTTACAATCTACTAAGTCGCAATCTCTTTATGTACAACCTGATTCCAAATGTAGTAATTTATTTCAACTGCTTCGAAATAATGCTTCTTTAGACAATTTCCACATTTTGCCGGAGCAATTTTCGCTCTCGTTCCTTTTCCTCCATAATCTACGTCTATTTCTGGACTGGGCGCTTCTACAGGACTGGTTTGCGCCATCATTATCCTCTCTAATCATATCATTGCCTTGACTGATCCTCGCCAGTTAAAGCATTCTTCACCCTCCCAGTTGTTGCATCACGATTATCATAACACTGAAAACATGTTTACTACATTAGTTGATGTACTCGTTCCAAGGTACACCTTCGGTAAGCCTTTAAGTGATTTCTGATTATGTCTGAAATGTAAAGATGGCTTTTTAACTATCATCTCTATTGAGTTTTAATTGCAGATTATAATTTGATACGTAATGAATAAATTTGATGATCTTCACAAGTGATTCCTCTTAGAAAATATTTAATCTATTATATTTAAAATAAAGGAGTGTGGTTTTTTGTGCATTCAAGCTGTTGAATCTGTAAATATGACTCAAAATACCAATTCTATAATGGAATTGGATAAATCCAATAAAGCAGCTTATTATGATTGTGGTTTTAGCGTACCTATCAAGTAGAATAAATTACTCTCTGACAAACGTGGAGCGCAAAGTCTTGATGGGGCTTTCGGTAGATTACTTGATACTATGTTGTTTCGTACAGTTAGCAACAAATAGCGTCCTTTAAATGATCTTGTTATCATAAAAAGCCGCTATATGAATTTGTATTACTAATAAAAATTGTGAAATAGTAACTGACCACCATTCCATAGAAGTGGAGAGCAAAAAATACTATATATCTGTTACCATAAAATAATCCGAATATGATGTCCTAAATGCAAAATGGCAAGACACGCCTGAGGCACGAAATTGTATCTAAACTATTTGCCCAATGGGTGGAAAAGGTTTAATTTCCATGGGATATTGGCCAATGTGTTTGCGTTGTATTGCCGCCATTATTGAACAACATATTAATAAATCCACTAATGTGCGATAATTATCAATTCACTGTTTGCCAATGGCGGATGTACTAGAAGAGTGAACCGAAATTAGGCGCTTTTTTTGTTACGCGCAGGAAATTAATTTAGCAATCTCAATTCAGTTTCAAAATACCATAAACAACTTTACTTATATGTAGGTACGTATTAATCGTGTCGTATAATAAACCAAAACAAAAGTACTGGAGTTATTTAAGAAAAATATAGAAAAAATGTAAGGTCCCGTACTGCGAGAACACTGCTGCAAAACCTCAACTTTTTCTTATGTTTTTCTTAAATAACTCCCGTAATTCGACCCGAATCTCAGTTAATTTTGAAGGAAGACCTAATTCTAAAGAGTTTTATTTCATGATATTTGATATATTTTTTTTGATTTTTCTCCGAATCACTTGGCTCCGAACTGCTTATATTTAAGAAACTGTTTGAAAATAATGTGACATCAGAAGATATTTTACCTACATTGAGATCCTCTGGATCACAGAATACCAATTCCTTAAAGAGAATGGACATGAGGCTTAGTATGATAGCAGTTTCAGTGTAAAGGGGCCTTTTTTTCTGTCGTCCCCTCAACGTTTACTATCACACGAAATTAAACGATGCTAATCTGTCCTGGGCAGCTAGGGACACCTCATCCACAGTTCTCATTTCTGGCCAGTCATGCATGTTGCAAAGTCAAGATATTTGCTTCCTGGCTATTCTATTTTTCAATGGATGATCAGGTGCAGCAGCAGCTCGTACTCGCTTCGAAGTGGAATCAATTGTATTCCCCCTGATATACCTACGCGAAGTTCAGAGCATTGACACTCTCTGTAAATAACTAATAAAGACTTTTGTGTTTTGCAGAGCCAACGATTAAGTTGTAGCGCCCTTGGAGTGATCTCGTATCACTAAACGTCTCTTTATAAATTATAATTGTTGAAGCTCTATACCAGAGTCATCTCGTCTTGTTGGTACCTATAATCCGGACAGCATCAATCTTTGCGTGTCTAAAACGTTCACCCGTACAGCAGTATTGAAGAAAATGAAGTATTAAAAATAAAACTACTTCACAAATTGGAATACAACATACTGCTTGTCTATGTGTATGTTCCGACGGGTTTTAGTCTGCCGGGTATGGTATAGTATGGATGTTAAACGTGGCTACTAACTATGGCTGTTATGTTTTATTGCTATTTTTGTGCACCGAATACGCATGCGTTCGAGCAAATGAAGCCGTTCATCTTCCTCCACGTATATTTTTGCTCGATAATTCTTAAAATACGGCGTCCGGCTCTCGTCGGGAATCTCGTAAGGACATGACGAGATTTTAAGTGAGTGGCAAATATACCATATTAGGCTAGTTTTGAAAAATTGTATTTAGGTAGGTACCAATATTAATTATAGGTACTTCTTTTAATTATTAGCTTTACATGTCTTTCTATATCTGAAATCGATTTTTAACAAACTTCTCGACCAGTTATAGCTCTACACATGTTAAATTCATTTGATATTGTGATAATTGAACAATTTTGAATCTCTTTCAAAGTAAACAATAATTTTATACTTATTTCATTAAACCAAGAGCCGTCGGCCTTCGTGGCTCAGTTGGTTATGTATCTGACTGCTGATCCAAGGGTCCCGGATTCGATTCCCGGTGGATACACAGTTTTTAATTGTGTTTTCAGTCTACCTGTTAGTTGCCCGAGAAGCTACAATAAATAAAATAAAAATAAATAAAAGAGCAATTTTTTGGATTTCTTTTTACGTGAAGAAAACTTTGAAAAGGATGTCCTCATTTATTTATTTATTTGTTTGTTTTGGTCTGAAAACACTGCACTGAATGAAAACATGAAAATATCAAGATATTTTTAAGAAATTTGATTTTTGGATAGTAAACTCGTCCTTGCGTGGGGTCAAGGATGTCTTCATTATTATCATTACAATTCAAAGAAAAAAAATATATATATTACAAGTATATTTTTTATATGATATACTGGCGGGCTTATTGTCATTGGGCAATTTCTTCCAACCAACCAGATAATACAAGTCAGTGCATTAATAAATACAGATGATCCTGCCGTGTCTAGGCGTCGTCGCTTTCATTTGCCCGCCACCACCCGCTCTCGCGTCCACATGCATAACATTTGCATAATACGTCTGTCTTTTCCTCCTATGTGTCCCCCACCAGCGCCGGTATGCGCCAGTGTGCGTCCGTCGTCTTCTTTTTCATCACTTTTGTCCCCTGCTTGCGGATTGTCGGACAGTGTGCGTTTCGCGTCTCGCCTTTGATACGGACACACACACTCAAACACACTCGACTCAACAAAAAAAAATTGAACTGTGCGTAAATCAACGCTAAATTCAAAATGCAATGTTTAAATCACACACACGATTACATTCAATGTCTAATAAATTAAATATTCATTCATTTATTCATACCCTTCGTGGCTCAGTTGGTTAGGTATCTGACTGCTGATACAAGGGTCCCGGGTTCGATTCCCGATGGAGACACAGTTTTTAATTGTGTTTTCAGTCTGGATCTGTGAGACGATAAATATTGTAAGTCTCCAGAATGTGGCAACTTGTTATTGGTTGCGTGTTAAATATTTATTTGACATAGCACCTGTTAGTTGCCCGAGAAGTAAAATAAAGAAAATAAAAAAACCTAAATCATATGAGGTTTTCGATGTCTCCTACTCCATCCTATACGGGTCGCTACAGAGATTAAGACGATCGTTTCGGTTGACTAGACTCTTATCAACCCCCCTATGTATAATATAGTAATATACTTAATTTAATATTATATACTTGCTTTCTTCCAGCTTGAGTATTTTTTGATTTATTTTCTTATTTCTACTTTTAGCCTAGAAGCTACATAACATAATAAAATAATAATACCCTCACGGCATAATATATCTCATAATGCAGGGTAAACCTGCCACATGTGTGCATTACCTTATGCAAGGAGGCTCGACACATGCATATTCCCACACGCCAGTATCTTCTCACCTTAAAAAAATCACTGCATTCAGAATGGGTGGTGAACATTGCTGGACAGATTGCAATCTGCTTGGGAATATATCAATTCGGGTTTAAAATAAAAAAAATTCCTCTGCTGGAAATCGAACCCAAAACACCGGCACATAAGTCAAACGGAGGTTTGGTTTAATATAGAGAGAGTTTAATCAAGTCAATAATTGATTAATTATTAATTGTCGGTCTTCGTGGCTCAGTTGGTTAGATATCTCGGATTCAATTCCCGGTGGAGACACAGTTTTTAATCGTGTTTTCGTTTTTATTGTGTAGCGACTAGGTATTATGGGTGCGTGTTATATTTATATTTGACATAGTACCTTAAAGTAGGTACATGATAAGAAAAACCATATCACTGCTCAACATTCTAACGATACAAGACACAGACATCAACTAATCACTCCGAAGATAAACACTACATATGGACAAAGACATTATCAATACTTGGCTCCAAAGATTGCAAAAGATATAAAGAACATACATTTAATAGAAAATACAAGACTTAAACATACAATACAAACATGGTTATATAACAAAAGGATAACAACTTACACGACAAGATATAAAGAACATACATTTAATAGAAAATACAAGACTTAAACATACAATACAAACATGGTTATATAACAAAAGGATCAACTATTGTCAGCAAATTCTGAATTCATAACAACATACACGACAAAACCACTAACATAGGACTCAATAAGTGGACCATGGGCTACACAATCATACTATATAACAGCTTACAATGACTTAGTAATTAATATTATGTAACTAGTCTACCACCTCGGAACAGGCCTCGCCTAGTGAGGTAGTCTAAACCAACCCAATTTATTTGTTATGTTACTTATATAAAATAATTTTAATTTTTGGTATATGTTATAAAAAAAAACATATGAGTTACCCGGGAAGCGATATAACTCTGGTTAGTTGGAAGAAATTGCCATCTGGTAATGAACCCGGATATTTTTATAAAGAAATAAAAATACTCTCATATCTGCAAAGATTATTACTCATAAGTCAAACATTATCACGGAATATACCGTTGCATTGATCAGTGTTCAGTGTGATACAGTCATCTTTACACATTTATTCATTGCACACAACTGCACCGCGTTGTGTTGTGCAAAGTGCATATGTATATGTGTGTAAATGTGTGTGTGTCGTGTGCCCGAGTGTCCTTGGGTGGGTTAGCAACCCTACACTAAGCGATCCGACCCGATCGCATGATCCCAGAATGTACCTAACAGGGGCAACTAATGGAACTCGATGTGGCGCTCTCATTAATTTGTTTTTAATTTTAATGGTAATATATCAGATTTTATTGCGCCGTTTTATGGTAACAAGACCATTCCAAGGGCGGTTTTGCTTAATTATTGGCTCCACGAAACAATGAAGTCTCGAGTGATTAACTGAAAGTCCCAAAACCATCCTCTTTATTCAAATGAATAGGTTCGTTTACTTTGAAACCAAGATCATTGTAAGCCGCTTTATTGCCATATTTCCAATTCCCTTAAAGACTTGATATTTTGTGACTCTGATCTCAATGGTATGCGTATTTCTGATGGTACATTCCTCTAAAACATTTGAAGGCGTCCCTAGAACAAGGGTGTATATAATATATTGGACCAAAAATTGTTTTAACGTTTAAAAAAGGTCTATATGAATTGGATTATTTTAAGTTTGGCTTAAATATTTTTGTTGTAATGGCACTATATAACACTATATTTTTCTTACAACTTTTTGATATATATATAATACAATTCCACTAAATAATAAACATAGAGAATAAATTGGCATTGGTTTGCGCGTTCTCAATCTTTCACTTATAACGCTACTTCGCGCTGTTTCTGGAAAATTCGACGCTTCCTATTGGTACCGCCGTTGCCATCGGAAATCGACGCTTCCTATTGGCTGAAAGATAGCCCGTGTCGCTACATCGTCATAGAATTTTGTTACTTTTAACAACAAAAAATTCAGTGCAATTACATCGGTTACACCACGTACGATTATTTATATATGAACTTATATAAAGACAGAGCGGTTAGCGTGCTGGGTTTGTAGTCCAGTGGTCGCGAGTTCGAATCCTGCTACGACCGATTTCGTTCACCTATAACACAAGCATTTATGCTTAATTTTAGAAAATGTACGAGGATGTATGTATATGTACCTACTTGTTACAAGGACATATTCATCTTCTTCTTCTTCTTCAGCCCTCTGTCTTCCCCTGCTGGATATAGGCCTCTTCCATATTCTTCCACTTCCTTCTATCGGTTGCTGCTTGCAGCCAATTTCTACCCCCCACAGCGGCTATGTCGTCAGACCATCTTTTTTGCGGTCTTCCGACGCCTCTTTTACTTTCCCAAGGTCTCCATCTGAATATTTTAGGGGTCCATCTTGCGGGTTCCTGTCTGTCTAGCAATATGTCCCGCCCATTGCCATTTCAATGTAGCTACGCGATCCATGACGTCCGCTACTCTGGTCCTTTTCCTAATTTCCTCATTTCTTATTCTGTCTCTTAGGCTTATACCAAGCATGGATCTTTCCATGGATCGCTGTGTGCATTTGAGTTTTTCTACATTTCTTTTTGTAAGGGCCATGGTCTCCAATGCATATGTAGTCACTGGCAGTATACATGATTCATATGTTTTTCTTTTCAGACATATGTATTCATCCACTATTTCGAGATTCTCACTGTTAACAATAAGAATCTCGAAATAGTGGATGAATACATATGTATATCTTGGACACAAGATAAAACTGGGCAAAGAAAACCAAACAGCGGAACTGCCAAGAAGAATAGGAATGAGTTGGGCAGCTTTTAACAAACTTAGACACATTCTAGAAGATAAAAAGATTCCGATCTGTCTGGACATATTCATACTTTAAGAAAAAGAAATTATAACTGCATTATCCAAGTTTAACTAGCATACTCGAAAAAAAATATCAGTACATGAGAATTAATCGAATATATGATTACCATTTAATCAAAGTCAAAAAATACCTAATAATGTTGTGTGTATAGAGTATAGGTTGTCTGTATCTATAGCCGCGTTCTTCCTTGCAAGGATCGCATATTACGGAACTGCTTTTTGTGCGTCTGCGCGTTGTTGCGTTACATTAATTTGACAGATAAACGAATGGGTGCCTATCGTTCGCATTTCGAAATACTCCCGCGACGTTCGATTTTCGTATTTTATCGTTGACGTTCGTCTCTGTCAAGGCGGCATATGTATGTTTTCATCCAATATGGCGGCATAAAAATGTTTTTTACGATTGTAAAAGGAAAAAAAGGTTTTCGGAATCGTTTGGAAAGTATTTTATTTGTAATAAGTTACTATTTTCTTGTATAGCCGAGGACGTACCAAAGTAAAAAAAAGGCCCGTAGAAATCAAATTCCTAATAATATGTGATAAATCAATTTATGATAAAATAAAAATATAAGTAATTAGACGCGAATGTAATAATAAAAACTTCCTTGCACCCTGCGCAAGTGGTGAGTATTGTCATATATGACAATTTCTTTCAACTAACCAGTGTTATAACTATATTTTTATTTTGTTATACATTATTTATTTTTCAATAATATTTACCTAAATTCTGAACATACATAGAAGGTCTAATTAAAAGGATATAAGGAATTGAGAGTAGCGGGTTTGTGTGATTCATTATCTTTTATTAAGAATTTTGTAAAAATTGCAGCCCCGGAACAAGTTACTTTTTTTCATAATATTATATATTAAATATAAATTGGTTGGTTGAAATTTATTGCCTTATGGCAATAAGCCCGCCATTGTACACATTATTGTACATAAATAAAATAAATGAATTTAAAATGTCATTATCTATGGTACATGTATTGACAATTCTTAAATTTCGGCGTCGTGGGGTATGGTTAGCGCATCTACCAACCAAGCAAGCTAGCAAAACTCCAAATTTGTGTTCCGCGCAGCGACGCCATTATTCAAGATTTTTGCCGGTAGCTCTATGTATATTCAGTTGTCCATTTACGATTGCGTACAATGATACATTTCGCACGCACTTCGTTTTCCTGTTTTCCGCGGAAGAATAGCATTATCGGCTTGTCACTGTGTGTGTGTAGGAACTTATTTTCCAGAGCGAGACAACGCCATAGCAAGTGTCATATTATCATACTACCTTCTTGCTCTCGCGACGTGTCCATAGACGCGGACAGACGCGCGTGTGTATTGTAAAGTGAGTACGATGAGAACAATATGGCGGTCTAACACTGACCACGTTACGGGCGCGCGAGTTGCCCAAGCGAGGATTGCGGCGTTCGTGGTGTGCACGTTGTGCAACAGCGATAGCCTCCCCCTCCTCCCGATTATTTGCGACATTACCGCTGCACCGCGAACGATTATGAAATTTTTATTTTTTTCTTAGCTCTATCGAAAATTACCTACAAACGAGAGTGGCCGAATTAGATTTTCACACAATAACAATAGAAATAATAATTCAATTTATAACTTTGTGTTCTCGAATTAACAGTAGCCAGAGTCGCAAAGTCGCACAATTTGACCACATGCTCCGTGGTGATAAATATGCCCTTCTACAACTCGTATTTTAATAAAAAAACAAACCAATTCATTAATACTCAACCTCAAAGAAGACAAGAAGAAAAACGTCATGTTGGTGCCAAAAATGAATACAAAATTTGGGCAAAGATTTTTTGTATATACTGCACCTCAAATTTATAATTAACTGCCACCGCATCTCAAAGGGTTACACAACTCAAAGGCCGTGATACCAAGTGGTTACTTGATGTGGGTAGAACACAAAATTAATATCACAACAATAATTTATTTATATAATATTATGATTGTTAATTAACATTAAAAAAAGACAATATTGCAATATTTACATATTATATAATGATTAATACATAACATCGATATAAAAACAATAAAAAATGTAAAAATTTGGCAATCTAAGCAAAAATATACATAAAATAATCACAAAAGCTTCCAAATATGTTTAATTACCTTAAAAATTGGTGTTTCAAGTGTTTTTTTTATTATGTTTATAGAAATGTAATAACTTCACAAATGTACAGGTAGCTGCTTCAGACCATATTCATTCTAGTGAAGCAGCTATCTTATACTCGTATAATGTATAGTGTTATGATTTAATAAATAGATAAACAAAATAGTGATGGAAAAGAAAGAGGGAAGACGGGGTGCGGGGCGTAATAACATCGTCTGGCGACAGACGGATCAAGGGAAGCAAGTCGGAAATACGCGTGCGCACAAATATTTAACTGAATAAATAAAATAGTATTAAAAAGTAGGTATCTTACTACTACGTAAATAATATGTTGAGAAATACAATTTATTTGAAAAATTTGATCAAATGCGAGAACAAAATAGACTTATTCCTAACCTCAAATGGCAAAGGTGTTGAAAACATTTTTCCTGTGACCGATTTCCATTTAATTTATGAAGCAACTCGCTCACGCGAGTCACTTTTGTTGTCAAAGCCTAACTGAACCTAATCCAAAACCCAAGGGAATGGGATTTACGTACACGTCGTACTATTATTTAGTTGTAGTATTTTATTGCATCCCGTATAATTTTCCTAGTGGTGACTTAAAATTGTCAGGCAAACCTCAAATGGCAAAGGTGTTAAAATTTTTTTTTCCTATGACCGATTTCCATTTAATTTATGAAGCAACTCGCTCACGCGAGTCGCTATTATTATTAGAGCCTAACTGAACCTACCCAAAAACCTATGGGTAATGGGATTTACTTAATCATCGTACTATTATTTCGTTGTCATATTTTATTGCATCTCGTATAATTTTCCTAGTGGTGACCGTGGCTTAAAAATGTCAGGCAGTGGTTCGGGATTGCGGGTGCGTGGCGTCACTCAAAACTGTGGTGATTCTGGTTTGATGGTCGCTACAACCTGTCTTTTGAATAATATGAAGTGATTTTGACCGTTTAATACTAGGACTTACGACTGTTATAGAATCATGTCTATGTACGAAGAGCTGAGAAATTCTGAATGTGGCTTGTAATATATGATGTAGAACATTAGACAGATTTAAGTGGACATCCATAATTAGATAATTAGGTAAACTAATTTTTAAAGATTGACATCTATAATTGTAAATTAGTGTTAAAAAGATCTTCTGTGTTCCCACGGTTTTTATATATTATGTCTGTACTTCAGATTAAACATATATTAAATAATAATTATAATATGCAAATAATTCTTCGTAATGCTTGTATATAATCAGAAACAACTTCCGGTCAATAAGTATTTAATATAGTTACTGTATATTAATTTATACCCGCTAACTATTTTTTTATGCATCGTAAAATAGTTGTGCTAACATATTATATTATAATGTAGTGTAAAAAAATGTATAATGTAAAAAAAACGAGTGCATTTTGTGCCACTAGACTACACATTTTTTGGTCTTCAAAGGGTCAATCCATATATGTAGATGCATTTTACAGTATTGATTATTCGAACGTGTATATTTTTTTATTGAATTTTTATATTCAATTAAATAGGTCCTCTATATTCAATTAAATAGATTCTCTGATATTCATACTTTAAATTACTCGCTGACCACACCTACTCCAGCAACATTAACAGCATCCGTTCCGTTAACATATAAATATAAATTATTATGTACCTATCAGTCCTATACCTACATTTATTTGAATCCGATTAAACTATTTTTTATCTATGTGCAAATAATACGTATACATGTTTTCGTAATTCACCTAAATACATATTTTGTTATAAATAATTCATTACATATATACTGGTAAAGATTTTTCTATGCTTTACTGAAATTTTAATCGTCTTTTAAGTTAAGTTTGCCTATTATATTATTTGCAAAATTAAACGAAACACTAAAAACATAATAAAAATAAATAAGTTTTTGGCAATACTAAATTCTCTACTACCTACATACTAAGTTATAGTACGTTTTTTCTTCTTGGTACGTTTCTGTTGTAAATATTGACATACTTACTTCCGATGGCCTTACAACTCCGGTAGAGCTTTAGCCTCCTGAACAATGGATTTTCAAGCCTCCCTATCAGCAGCAATGGACTCCCAGCCACCACAAATATTCAGATTAATAAATTTTAGGGTCAGCAAAAAATCAAAACTCCGTTATCCAAAACAATTCGTAAGTCGATTTCATTGATGAAATTATAGAGAATATTCGGTAGTCAACGAATGTTTATGGAAAAAAATAATCAGCTCCAAGTTAATGTCATATGATATCAATTGAAACTCGATAAAATGGAACAAAGTCAATTAAAAAATGGAACTAAATATGGATTAAAAACCATATCCCTTGAAAACTTCTCGAAGAATTTAAGAAAAACTTAATGGCACAGTTCAAAGTCTACTAGGGTAGGTACTTACTCCTCCGGGCTGAAAATATTGGTCAATTGTAGACACTTCTACAGAGTGCAAGGATACGCGGAAAAATCTACCAGCAAAAAAATATTGCTAAAGATATCTTATTTTTATAATTTCAATGATTGTTGAAGAAATTCGTCAGTTTCAAACGACTAACTCTGACACAAACCAGATCTCGTTTTTGACATGCGGCAACAATATATCATAATTTTAAATTTATACGATTGCTCAATTCGAGGGCTCTTAGCTCTGAAAATAATGTCAAAATGTTAAAAGGGCTTCACGGAAGATATCCGTTGATATTATTATTTTCTTTAAAAACAGGAAACTATTAACATAATATCTTGTTGCGAAATATACATCAACATAATAAAATGTGTCACAGACTGGCTTGTTCCACTTAGAAAATTCTCTGATATTCATATCTTCGTGTCATCTGATTTTTGTCGATTTTATTTGCATCGTTTTTCTTCGTTTTTAATTATCAAATTGTTATTATTAATTCTTGTCTGATTGGCATTTAAGCTTATATTATGTCTAATGTTAACACAATATTGTACCACCTATGTTAGGAATAGCAACACCACTAACAACGATCACTGATTTCTTAAAAGAATTTACATCCGGTGAGTCAACCAGTTCCGCGGGTAAAAACCATTCCACTCGTCAACTACTCTGTTGATGTACTAACAAGTGTAAAAAGACAGGCTTATTGCCATAAAGCAATATTATCCAGCCCGTCCAAGCTACACTAAACCACAATTTGTTTCAACTATCAATCTCATTTCGGAGCTATCTTTGAGGCACACTTTAAACAAATTAATTTATTACAATTATTCACATTGTTTTCATCACGAATGAGTTATTTGATACGGTCAGTTTAGAAGCGAGTTGTCATCCTTCAAATAAATTTGTAATGAATAAAATGAATCTTACTTCTACAACACATTGTATGATAGCTTAAAAAATTGTCTATTGAAATATTATGGGACACAATGATAATAGGCCGAGACAACCAAACATCTGAAATAAAAATTCGAACTGAACTAAGTTGGGTTGCTATTGGGAAATCAAACCATGTTATCTAAAAAAAATTGAAATAGATATAATTTGCCTGAGATATGCACTATTCTTTTAAGTAAGCCGACAGAGTTGATCGATAATATGGAAAACCCTTCATCTTTGAAAGAGGACCTTGCATTCGCTAATGACTACAATATTTATTCGTTTAAAATATCTGCTTCCTGGGTATGTTTTGTATTCAGACGTGGAATTCCTGAGTTCCTACGATTGGATATGTGGGTCAGGCGGACTCGAATTCACAGAATTATGAAAACCGTCACGGCGGCACAGCAAAATGCGTGAGATTTTATAATAATGTTATGAGTATTATTGCGACATAGTATCTGATTCGTCTTGCCAACGTTACAAATAAACCACAGCCTGTCCCAACGATCAACGATCATTTTTGACGTTCATTGTTGCTATTTCCACAAATTAATGTCCAATGATTTATATGATAGAATTGTTGCTATAATTTTGAAGAAAATACGCCAATGATGGTTTGGAAAGAAAGCATTTTGTTGAAATTTATTAACGGTTATCATATCTTGAACTGATTTCTTGCTGGTCATATTTCTATGAGGCAGGACAACTAAGTAGTGAAGTATTACTTATTCTCTTCATTGTTACAATCCTAGGATTTGTTTGCATGAAACACTCCATCTCTTCACATAATATCTCTGTTGTCCCCCAGGCACTTCATCTCTTGTAGCTGCTACAGTGCACATCACTGATCATCTGGTACTATTTTTACTAATGTTTCTTGTTTTAATAGAGCGATGATCTGTTTGACAAGAGTATAATGTCTTGGTCGTGGATTGAGGATGTCAACTCTCTGTCTTTGGTGGTCTTCCCGGTAGTCGCCGGACCCTCTTTAATTCCACACACTGCGATTTTGGGGAACCTTTGTGGATCCATCCTCTCCACTTATTCCCTTCTACGTGAAACATTTCGATATGATAAAATTGGATATTCAATCTCAGTGCACCGATCGAAACAGAACATGTCGTATGACAAAAACCACAAGAAGAATTCACATTGCGTGGTTTAAATTGCACGTTCTTGTTATTTGTGAACATTAAAATGTCAATAATAAGCTGATTATAATTTATAATATACGTAAACAGATACATTTTTAATATCTCGTTTCGAGGAGGACAGACTAAAGACGACCAGAGATATTTAAAATTGGTCCACAAGATGCTGTTTAGTAACAGGAAAACATGACCGATAAAGAGGTCTTTTTGTACAGAAATGTATCAGCTCGCATACGCGGTAAAATCAACGCGCTTTGATTATTATTACATAATTATTATTCTCGATAAAGATACCCAATATATTTCGTAATACATTATATTATTAATGTTAAATCAAGTATCGGCTTCGCATGAAGTTGGTCGTACTGACCATCAATAAAATACTATTCGACGGAAGAAAAACTTTGGCCGTGTGAACCCGTTCCCAGATGCAGCGCGCGTAGCACTCCACGAAAGGGAAATTGAGCGAGACGCAAGTTTCGCTTCGCAGCGAGTGCGAGCGTGATGCACCGTTGCCCTTGTCTCGTCGAAAGGGAAATGAGTCGGAGGGAGACGGAGATGAACGCTTGTATCTGTCCTGCTTTTGCGCGCGAAGAATTCTATCTCGCGGAGGAAGTAAATAAATTATTGCCTATGTGCAACAGCGGCTGGCAGCTTCTGTGCATAATACGGCTCCGTATAATATTGTTATTGCTGACTCGGCTCGGCCAATTTCCTCCTAGCCTTTTATGTTCTCCTAATACATCGGTTTGAAGAAACGGCATTCCGTCCATTGAATGCAGATTTTTTTAATTGTGTCAGCCATGTTTGATGAATAAAATTGTCAGTTCCTGTCATAATTATGATGTATTTTTTTCATTTGAACATATCTTGCCTTTTTGAGTCTCATACTTCCCAGATAAATATATAAAATGATATTTAAATAACAAATAAGACTAACGCTTTAAATATATGAACTTTAATCAAACCGGGAATCGAACTCGGGATTCTCTTTTGAATGTAGACATACATCAGCATTTTAGACAAGTGAAAATAAATAATATCTGCATTATGTTAGGTTAGGTTTAAAACACACGCGAGCGAGTTTATTATGAATTGATATGTACCTACACCCTACAATTTACATATATGTACAGTAACTGTGTTAATCGTGTTGATTTTCCTTATCTATCTTTGAAATTTAAATATATTTTATCGGCGAGGAAAACTAGAGATACTGTGACGAAATTATATGTAAAACAAAACGTTACATCTCCACTTCGGGAATATTAATTTATTCAAATTTAAATAGGTCGATCTGAAAATAGTGTGTCATCATATTCAGTATCGATCAAAAATAAATTCTTACTTAGTTTTCCGCCCCAATATATGTGTCAACCTTGTGCAATCGCTTTGATTAAGAGTGAATATTTTTAAATATATTGACGGCTAAAATACTAGAGTTATTTTGTAGTGCTGTTAAATATCAAATGAAATGTATTTAATACTATAAGATTTTTTTTAATGTAGATCGTTTCTCTTGTCATATAATCGCCAACGTAATAAAAAATGGAAATAGCAAAAATAATTAAATGAATAATTAATTGAACATGCCCTTACCAGGAATGCCAGAACTATAAAAATAAGTCATTCTTCCAGTTCATTTTCCATTTTCCTTACCAAATATGTTTACATTATATACTAACAAATTTTCATAAAAATAAATTACCTACTGTACCCAAAAACACAACAATCTATAGCTATACGAGCCAGCACCGCTGCAAGCTATGCAATACCGCACATGAGAACTGCTTTTGGTCAAAGACACTTTATTTTCATTGCCCCCAGAATTTTTAACATGTTTCCTACATATATCACTCAAAGATATAATATCGCCGAAATCATTTCATGAACTACGGAAGAACTAACATGTATCAAATGTTCGACATCGTAGTGTAAAAGGTCATAATTTATATAATCGTTATTTTTTTCTTATTTTCTTTCCTTTTTCGCAAAAAATCGTAATTGTTTTATAAATTTTATGAATTTTGTGCTGTCTTGATTTGATCTGAGACTCGACTGAATAAAGATATGACTGACGGATCACATAATATATGCTCTGTCAGTTCAGAATTTCCAAGATATACTATTTCAGATTATTTGTGCAATTAACAAATAAAAATTATATAAAACATACACAATATGTACATATATGCATATCATGATGACTCCAATTCCATTTTTAATCTGTGTACAATAGTTATGTAAGTTTATATTGTTTAGATACTTTTTAAAAATGCAAATAGGTACAACCTATATGTCTCCTGTGAAATATAATAATATGTACACTGCTAGCCCTAGAACAGGTATACCTAGTTGGGCAGCAGTTATCTATTTTTAATAATGATTATTTAAATGGTGTGATAAATAAATAAATAAATAAAAATAAATATCCTAAATCTCGTTCACGTGATCAATGTTCTCTTCATGGAATAATATGAAAAATGATTATATAATTAAGTGAAGCATTATAATTGGATTATTTCTATTTTAATTATGTAGTATTATGATGTACATATTTTGTAAAAAAAAACATTATGTTTCCGAATAAAATAAAATACCAATACATATATTCATTCATTCATTCATACCATCACGGCATATCCCACAATGTGGGGTAACCAGCGAAAGGTGTGCGGGTGTGCATTGCCTAATAAAAGGGGGCACAACATATCTGTGTATACCCACACACCAGTCTCGTCTCACCTAAAAAGGCACTATATTCAGAATGGGTGGTGAACCACATTGCTGAACTATGTGAGATGTTATTGTTGCCTGTTGTATTTTCGATTACCCGGCTCTTACGGGACACTCGAAAACAATAATAGAAAAGAGTGGAAGCACTATTCTAAGCCGGTGCCTCACAGCTAATATATAAAAACGCTATCCGATCTCGGCGAGAGTTAGCTCATTAGATGCTGCTCAAAAATTAAGAATCCGATAAATAATAGTCATAAAATTGACAACATTATCTGTCAAACAATTATACAATCAAATTAAATAGGGAAGTCCTTCACCCATATGTATGTATGTATGTTACTCAAAGCTAATGATGATTACATTTTATAATAAAGTATTTATAATGATAATTATACAAGACGATAAGGATAGGTACGCTTGTAAATTGAATTATATATAAATCACTTATCAATACCTGCATTTCTATAATGTGGAAGGTAAGGTCATTGCTCCCTAGTGTAAATTAATATAATATATAATATGTAATTTTTTATAACATTATCTACAATAACACGAAAACTATATAAAATTTGCTTATCTGCGTGTTGTGGCATATCGCAAATCACGATTCGTTGAAAAATCGTATCAATAAAATGAATCTTTATTTGATTTTCAATGTCGCATAGGTACCTACAGTTGTGGCATAATGTCAATAGTTATTTTTATAACGATTTGTACATCATGCACAATTGTGATGCCTACTTTGACGTATGCTAGTGAAACATGGACCTGGCAAAAGACTCATGAAAGTAGAATAAATGCTGTAGAAATGAGATCACTAAGAAGAGTATGTAATAGAACGATATATGATAGAATAAAAAATGAGGACATAAGGAGTGAATGCAAGATAAAGATGGATATTATTTGTAAAATGAAAGTGAATGCTTTGATGTGGTTTGGACATATAGAAAGAATGAACGATGAACGACTGACCAAAAAAATATACATGGGTGCAAGAGATGGAGTGAATAGCAGAAGTCGCCCCAGAAAGAGATGGCATGACCATGTGAATGATATTTTGAAAGAAGGAAACATAAAAGGTTTGAACAATCGACGAGCATGTATGAGACGATGCATGGATGTAAAGGAAGCCAGAAATGTGTGCAAAAATAGAGAAGTATGGCGCTCGATTCTCTCTGCTTACCCCGTAAGGGACATGGCGTGATGGTATGTATGTATGTATTTGTACATCACGTTCATAAACAAATCGATTTATAACAAACAACATATCGATTGTATTTTGTTTCCGTAAGAACCGGGTAAAAAAATCTCGCATGTACAGCGATGAGGCTCATGACGCATTCTGAATGTAGTGCCTATTTAGGTGACACGATACTGACGTATGAAAAATTCATAAATCTTCTCGGGAGTGCCATGAACAAATCCTCAAAGTTTCACCACAATCGGATAGATGGTATAGAAATGCGTCAGTCTAATACATATATATTGATATATACCAACATCCATTATTTTGCCACACAACGCCTCTCATAAACGAAATGCACTGTTAGATGTCCAGAGCGAATAGATTACAAAGTGTGCTTGATGGTTTCCAGGCTCTGCATGACTTGGCTCTGCATGAGATAGCCTATATATACCCCCACCAATCACTACCTATTCAGTTCTCCCAAACAAATACCCGAAGAAGAAAAAGAAGATGGAAAAATTCTTCTTCTTCGTGTAATTAGTCATTTTACCTATGAAGGTGGAGTATCCTGGGAAAAGAATGTCCAACTGTCCTTTCGTGTCTTCGCAGGACTTCCAGGATGGTTTTTGGATTTAAACTTACTGGATACCTATCTAGATTTAAACCTACTGAAGGGACGGGAGGTAATGAAGGGAGATACTGAAGGGTCTGAAGCGACGGGTGGTAATGAAGGACCATTTTTAATTATACAGGCAATACAAGTTTGCCGGGGGTTCTCTAGTTTTATATTAGGGGGTTCTCTAGTCTAGTTTGATACCTACATACATGTACATACACACACATACATACAGAAGGTTGTGTATTTGACTGCTGATCCAAAAGTCCCGGATTCGATTCTCGCTGGAAACACAATTTTTAATTGTGTTTTTAGTCTGGAAGTCTCCAGAATGTTTCACCTGTTAGTTGCTCGAGAAACAATATTAAATAAATACATACATACATACAGATGAACACAAATACATAGGTACCTACCTACTATATTTTTTTTTCTAAGCCGGTGTTTCTTTTACTATTAGGTAGATATTTGAAATAATTCAAATTTCATGGCTACGTTAAATTATTCATACTAACGGATATTTTTATTAGATTTTTTTGTTAGCAAATTAATTAAAAACGACCAAACTACGATAATTGAATAACGCAACTACCAAAGGAATGGCAACACACACACTTTAAAAAAATGTGCATAGAGAAATAAAAACAAATTGTCTATACTTTCGAAATGGGCGCCGTGCGCAAGGACGCTCTCGTGTATTTTTGGCACATAGAAGTCAAAAGATAATCACAACATTATCTATGGACGTTTAGCAACGGTGTCGACATAACACCGTACAATGGGCGAATTTCACATACAAAATACCATAGATCAAGATTGATAAAACTAATTAATAAAAAATGTACAGCACGATTGCAACTTAATAATATAAAATAATTTATAATTATAGTAGTCTTTTTGATTTTATTTACTATTTGGTAATACGTATTTACATAACTGCGGACGAAAAAATGAAATTGTATATTAATTCATTAATATAAACTTATAAATAGATGGGTCGATGGCAAAGCGATTAGCGCATTGGATTAGTAATCCAGTGGTCGCGAGTTCGAATCCTGCCTCGACCGATTTCGTTCACCTATAGCTCAAGCATTTTTGCTTATTTTAGGAAACGTAGGAAGATGTAGGTATCTATATGTTTTGTTTAACAAGGATATATTCATTTTTTATAAAAAAAAAAATAAAAAAACAAAAAAAAAATATATAAAATTATTCAATTAATTTGAGAGCTTGCTTTGAGATACCGCCATAGAATAGTGCTTCCACTAATAGTGTCCTGTAAGAGCTGGGTGATCTAAAATACAACAGGCAACAATAACATCTCACATAATATGTAGTACAGCAATGAAGTTTACCACCCATTCTGAATGTAGTGCCTTTTCAGGTGCGACATAATCGGTGTGTGGGGACACACGCAAGTGTCGTGATACCTTTTATGAGGTATTGCTAACCCACACACCTGTCGCTGGTTACTCCACACGGTGGGGTTATTCCGTGATGGTATGAATGAATGAAAAAATCAATTTTTTTTTGAAAATAAATCCTACAATAAATCTGTCGTATTGTATTTTGTGCAAAATTGTCTTTTTAGGCGAAATGATAATGGTGTGTGTATGCATGCAATTTTTTGTGTTTCATTTGATACGCCCGCACACCTGGCGCTGGTAACTCCACATTGTGTGATTTTGTGCTGGTATCCTGGGTTCGATTCTCAGCATTGAGAAATTTATTCAAAATTCATTTCTCACGCAGACATTGCTTCTCTGGGCTGGAAACACTGGTTAGTTGGAAGCAATTGCCATACGGCAACAAACAAACTCGCCACTTGCGCGAGGAAGGAAGTGTTTATTATTATTATAATTAATTATAATAATAATTTCTGAATTTTATTTTTAATGAATTCTAAAAAAACTATATTTATCAAATAACTCGGTACCTACCTATTTATTTTATTTTAAAAAATATATAATATGTACATCCTTGAATAAGAAATACGTAATATACTTCATCATGCATTCTCAAAACGATATTTCTAATGAATTTTCTATTATTATTATTTGGATTATTAAAATTCTTAATTCGGGAAACGATTTCGGTGATGGAAAGATTTGAACCCATCTGACATTTATCTGTCGGCATTATTAATATTTTTTATTGTTTTTTTTTATTTGTAAATGTAAACCTGTTATTGGTTTTTCCGTATAAATAACGCTGTATTGCATTGATATTGGTAGGTATGTATTTTAAATAAATAAATAAATAAACTATTGTTGTACCTTAAATATATATACATACATGTAAATAAGAAAAAATAGTAAAAAATGATCAGGTATTAGAAATGAATGTATATTTATGAGTGATGGATGCATTTGATGGTGCATATGTGCACACACACAAACACATAGATATACACACATGGCACAAATCTTGGCTGGACCACAGACACAAACAAGATAAATATTAGTATTCTTACGTTGTTCCTCATTCAGAAAACCGTAGCAAATTTTTATTTCAAACACATCAGCGGCATTTTTTAATCAAATACACAATATAGTGTATTTTAACTATAGCATGGTAGAGAATTTTAACTTTTTTGTTACATATAACTTTATTATCTTTCAAATAACGAGTAGGTACTAAGTTTACACTTTACAATCACAACGATTGTGTAGTGCACAGACTTGGTATGTAAGTGCAAAAAAATAAATTTACATGGGAACATTTTTAAAATGTAAGTTTTTATTTGAATTATTTACCATATATTGTGAATTAGTAATGTCTTTATCAATTATCGTACATATACCATAATGTTCACAATAAACTATGAAAAATACAAGCATATCGATTGAGATATGTCTAATACTCAATCTATATGTGTCTCATTATTATCTTCAGCTAATAATGAGACACAGAGGGGTTCACAGAAATAGAGGTTTGTGGAATGTGGATAAGCTGTTTTGCACTCCCCAAGACCAAGTGGTACGTGAATAATTTGTATTCAGCATAGTACGTCTCCCAGTAGAGGAGAAATTTATATAGAATATTTTTTTATTATATTTAATTTTTTGATCGAAAGTTCGTAATGGAATTTCATTAAAATTTCTTAAAATTTTTAATAAACATTAAAAATAAAACTTGAAAGTGTGCTTAGTACAAAACCGATTGTAGTTTAAATAAACAGTGGAATTAAGTTATAAACGTTTTTTTTTTAAACGTCTGTTGTTCACGTTTTTTACATTTCCATCTGATGGGTCGATGGCAAAGCGGTTAGCGCGCTGGGCTAGTAATCCAGTGGTCGCGAGTTCGAATCCTGCCTCGACCGATTTCGTTCACCTATAGCACAAGCATTTATGCTTATTTTAGGGAACGTAGGAAGATGTATATGTACTTGTTTAACAAGGACATATTCATTTTTTCTTAAAAAAAAAATCTTTCAGAATATCGTTTACATGGTCGTGCCATCCTATTCTTGGGCGCCCCCGACCTCTAATTCCATTCCATTCCTTAAAAAAGAAGTAAAATAATTTACGAACACAAATTCAAATTTAACAAATGATACCTAATGATAGAAAAAAATAATATGATATATAATTAGATGATTTCTTGGTAATATTTCTCCAACTGTTGCAAATAATGTCGCTTGCGCGGTTACCGCATCACTCGTTCGCCATCTTGACAAACGCTACACACAGACAAACATACCCCTGCACTATAGTGAAGACAGAAGATTTAATAATATTATTCATTGTAAGTATATACATACCTATTGCTGTCGTGAGATTGTATATAATATAACAGCATAAGATTATGTAGGTATATATATGTATGTGTGTGTATTTTATAGTTGCGATCCTAAGCAGCGTGACCTTCGCGCCGTCCGCAATGTCGCGGGAGTCATTGACCATTCTGCTCTCGCGTCCCGCCTCGCGCCACACTCTCCTGCCTTGATACACCGCGCGTCCCGCCTCCCGCATAGCTGAGGTATCACACACACACACATACATACATATATAGGTATATTATATGCTCACACGACAAGATAAACATACTATACACCGGTGCAATCGACGCAGGGCCGATGCCAGAATGAATCGGCCCGTACATTATATTAATATCTTTAAATTGTGTACTTTTATTTTTTTTTATTTTTTCAAATTGAAGCTAACAATGTACAAAGAATAGTATTTATGTATAAAAATATCAAATATAACAATTATCATCTCCATACATCAATTATTATTAGCTTACAATACTATCATCATATTATATTACAAAATACAGTCATAATATATTCAAGATACAAATACTTAAGACCTAGTTCCCCGGTTCTACTTTACATTCCTCACCCTTTTTATTTTTCATATTTATTATTCTGTATTTATATTCTATGTTCTATGTATGACTAAGATACAGCCTCTTATTAGGACCTGGGTATGGCTAGAATGCACTATTGAGGAAATGATGTTGGATTGATTATTTTTTTTATCCGGCAATTTATTTAAAGTAACCAGTCATTAAGTAAAATATCAAATTGTGTCTGCTATAGCGAAATTAGTGGTGCACACCACTCGTGCGTTTGCTGTGGCAGGAACCAAATGCGTGGAATAAGCTCCCACACACCCTCAGACGGACCGAAAATATAATATTATCTTCGTTCAGAAAAAAATCTCAAAACACTTTTTTTGCAAATCTTACAGAGCCCATGAGGTAAGATAAATAATCACGAAAACGGCGCTATATTATTTATTATTATTATTGTGGTTATTTATTTTATTGCTATATAGGAGCAACAGTACATAATAGTTATAACAAAGGTAGGTATATTAAATTACATATTATTTTATAATCAATTTAAGGTTCTTTTTAGTAGGTACAATTATTAACGTAAAATATTAAGCAATTGCTGGAGGGAGAAAAAAATTGTTACGAATAAAAGAGAAAAAAAAATAATAAGTTGGTTTATTATTAAGACACCTATAATAATTAAAGCCGACATTTATAATAATAAAAGCCGACCGCCGTGGCACAGTTGGTAAGCCGTTCGGTTTCTGTACGGGCGTCCTGGGTTCGATTCCCAGCCTAGGAGAAATTTATTTAAATTCATTTCTCACGCAAATATTGCTTCTCTGGGCTGGAAACACTGGTTGGTTAGTTGGCAGAAATTGCCATACGGCAATAAACTCGCCACTTGCGCAGGGTGCAAGAAAGTGTTCATTACTATTATTATTATTATTCCAAACATTACTTATACCAGTCGCATTTATATCAAATTCATCAAAAAAGTTAAGATCACTTACTGTAAATTAGTGTTATGTGTATTTATTAATAGCAATGAGCTTTTACATGGTTTTTATTTTTTTTGTTATTTTTATTGTGAAGTAAAATGAAAAAAATAAGTATACTTACATATGGAATCCAAAAAAACAGAAAATTAAATAAAAAAAATGCTTTACATTAAATAAAATTAAGACACTTTATATTAAATACATAATAAAAGATATTTGAAATACAAAGAATACTAGTAGAAATAACACATTATAAAACCAGGCTCTATTTTATAATATGTGATCATGTTTCTAAGAGACATTTTCCCGTACAACCGCGTTATGTAGACACCTGAGCACCCGCGTATATATTTCCCGTCTTGGTCCGGACCTGGTGATGTGCGCACAGCACAATCTATATGGCGGATGTCGCGCGGATGCAATCCTTCCTTGCACCACGACTACCTGGCGTGGGATGCACTCCATCCATCTTCTGGCCAAGAACCTAATGTCAGACGTAAACGAATTCGTATTTTGCCAATATAGGAACTCATTCTAAATTACGTATATTGGTTTTTGGAAATATTTTTACATATTCATTTATAAAATTTATATACAATGGCGGGCTTATTGCCACAAAGCAATCTCTTGCAATCTTAAGTATATTATCATTTTCAAAACAATAGCGAGATAAATAAAAAAATAGATTTCGTGACTCAGTTATCTGACTTCAAATCCCAAGGTCCAGAATTTAATTCCAGGAAGAAACACAGTTTTACGCTATTCTCTCTGGATTTGCGAGAAGATTACTTCTTGAGTATTCCAATTCGAACAAAGGTCTGTTAGTCTCAGCTTATAAGGTCACACATTTCACCACAATCTCTAGGGAGAGGGATTCAAACACTTTTGAAAATTTAAACCTGTTCAATTATGGGTGCACAGATTATGTCTCCAAAATGTGGCAACTTGCTGTTTAATGCGTGTTACATTTCAATGGCAACTTGCTGTTAAACGCGTGTTACTTTTTAATGGCAACTTGCTGTTAAATGCGTGTTACATTTTAATGGCAGCTTGCTGTTAAATGCGTGTTACATTTTAATATTTGACATTGGTAGGTACTGCCTGTTACTTAAAATATTGCACAATGGCGGGATTATTGCCATTAGACCAACCAGATTTCAAAGGATGACAAAATTGTATATGTACCTACATCAACAAATGAATGTAAGGAAAAAAATCAAAAAGATATAATACACTAAGATAACAGTTAAAACAAAAATACTTCGTAGCGTAAAGAGTAGGGACAGGACAAAGAGAGAAAAATATTGATAGAAAGTATATATTTTTAAATACAACAGCCGTTCTTTTTGGCTGTTTCTATAGTGGTGATATCGCACCACTATTTCCAGATAACAAAGTGTTATTAATTATAAAAATAAATTTAATTTGAGAAATGATATTAGCGGGTCCCAAATGTGAGATAGCGAAGCCATGCGTGAATGTCACTTTGATCGTATCTCACATTCAACGTCGATTGATACCGCATAGGTACTTGTACATGGCAGTAAAACACAATGGACAGTTAGGTTGACCAGTGCTGGATGAAAGGGATCGGCAACAATTTCTTGAAGACATATCCAACAAATAACAAACGTATTGAGTTTGAGGGTAGGTTGTAATCGGAAGAAGTTATTGTCCATCGTTTGTAACTCGTGGATTTCCTCGGCGAATTTAGTATATGAATATGTTTGTTTGACTAGGAGAGGATCTTTTGATATTCCTGTCCTGCGACGATCTTTGCTTATTGTGCTACTCGATTTAATGTTGCCATCTCACCAACTGTTTCGTCCAAGTTTCACCAATTGCGATTTCCTTCTGAATATATGTATATGCTCCCAAATGTCTGTGTCTGGCTTTCATTAAAGTTGTAAATTCGCAAATCCCATTACGGCTAACCCTACAGCCGTTACTGTGAGGCACCGGCTTATATTAGTGCGTCCACTCTTTTCTATTTTCATCGTTTCGGGTGTCACATCGTGGTATATCCCACGTAGAGTCCCATGTTTCTGCAGCGAAAATGAAGATTAACCTAACTTAGCACGTGCTATTTTTTGGAAGATTAACCTAACTTAACAAAGGCTTTTTGCTATTTTTTGGAAGATTAACCTAACTTAGCAAATGCTATTTTTTTGTATATTTAAAAAATGATTGTCTTTTACCCTGGACCGTTATTTTATTCTTATACTTCCACGAAAATATCAGCCAAAAAAAGGAATTATTTATTGTTTAATTCGTTTTAATGTGCGATAGTTATTTAATCGCATATATTAATGTATATGAAATGTTGACAACGTCTTTTCGAGTAGGATGTCACATTGGGCATTCGACCGCTTCGTTCGAGCCTATCGAATGATAAGTGATAAAACATTTCCCAACCATAATACAATATTCCCAATTATGTACATTTTTATGCCACGTTGCGATTGAAACATTTGAATTGCATCGGAATAATGATTTATTGAGAATTGGGATAAAACAGGTTGCATTGCAAATACACAAAATGTTTATTTTGTTTCAGACATAATTCTATATAAGGTTGATTTGCTTCATATAAGAAGAAATTTTTCAGATTTTACGACGAATAATACATATTTACTAAATTATTCCTATATTTATATAAATTCCTGTAAGAGTAAATTCCATACAATATTATATGTACGTTCCAACAGAGAGAAATATAAAAAAAATAAACAGACATATCACAGTAATGAAGAAATGAAGAACACGGAAAGAATATCATTAAAATTATTAGACTTTTTTTCTTTGTGGCTCCAGTCCACACTGGTGACCCCAACGTGATTATCGTAGGTGGGGACAACTCTTTATATCTTCCGCTTGCGTTGGCAGCCATGCTATGTAGTTAGGGATGGGCGGACATCATAGGGATGTTCCGCCACATCTTAAATATTAAGACGACGTTACAACACTTAAGTTATTACTTTGGTTAAATATGGAGTTGTACTTATTATTGCTGTGTTTTTCCGTTAACTAAATCGTATTCACCTTTATTTGATAAAATACAATTTCATTGGTTTTATCTTAAATATGAAAACAGATTATGGCGATGTTACATCACGTATATAACGCTAAATCTATGACTGTAAACATGATATAGTTATTAAAACGCCTAATACACTATGAAATTACGTGTGAGTAAGGGTAACGATAGCGTTCTTTAAAAAGGGTTTATACGTGATTTAAACTAATGGAAACCCAAAATTTTTAATTATTTGCATTTTAAGAACAATCCTGACTTGAAATGAAAAAAACATTCTTCTTCTTCCAGTGCCATGTCAGGAACCCCCGACGTTGGCTATCACTCTGGCAAATCCCTCTCTGTCTTGTGCTGCCCGGAATATCTGTTCCACGGTCCTGAAGCCGGTCCATTCCATAATGTTGCGCAGCCAGGACATCTGTCTCCTTCCAGTCCCTCGGCGACCTTCTATCTTGCCCTTCAGTATTAGTTGGAGCAAGTTATACTTGATAAGTGAAACTTCTTCCCCCTCATTATGTGACCCAGATATGTGATCTTGCGGACCTTTACTGTGGACAAGAGTTTCCTGGTTGTTCTGGCTCGACTTAAGACTTCTGAGTTCGTAACCAGATCTGTCCAAGGGATTTTGAGCATTCTGCGATGCAACCACATCTCAAAAGCTTCCAGCCTGTTCATGGTATTAACCTTCAATGTCCAAGTCTCACAGCCATATAGCAACACAGACCACAAATAACATCTCATCATCCGCTGTCTCAGGTCCATATTGAGCTTTTCGTTGCAGTAGAAAGATCAAAAACATTAACTTTACTTTATGCACTCTTTAAGCACATAATATAAGATTTATTTCTCTACGACATATACAGTTATGGAGAAAAAAAATCCGGAGTAAAGGATGTTATATTTTTATGGAATATTATGCTGAATTTTAAAATTGTGTGACGAATATTCACTAGTAAAAAAAAAACACGCCGTTTTGAGAAGTTTGATTTCAAATTGGGTAAATATATAGTAATACTTACTCATCATTACTCTGTTATCCCGTTAACTAAATCGTATTCGCCCTATAACAACTTCCCACTCTACAATAAAGTCGTGATTTGTACAGATTGAGACGAATATAAAATATTTATCTAAGTAATCTTAATTAATTATAATTAAAAAATATCTAATGTCTTCTGCGCATTTATTACCAATTTAGGGTACCTGGTCATCATTTGATTGCAACACCGAATTAACATATTATTAAAATTGCGTTTTCAAGCGATAGCGGTGCATATTTCAATTCGACATAGACAATCAACAATGACATTTTTAATGGCGGGTTCATTGCTCCTATCAAATGATCTTTACCTGCGCGCATGACATTATGTATAATCACCAGATACTTTTTTGCGCTTTCGATGCAGTTTTATTTTCTAGTGTCTCTTTTTGTGTTTGTCTCTGCACTTTATATTTTTCTGGGAAACGTGGCTCGTGACGGTGTTCATAAAAGGAAATGCTGATATTATATTTTATACTATTTTTGTCAATAATAAGCAAATATCAATAATTTAAATCTTTTATTAAATATTCAAAAAATCTTGAAAATTTACTTCTTGTGTTAAAAATACATATACTTGATCGTCTACCATTTTATAGCTATTTTTTGTCTTCTTATCAGTTTCAATCCTGAGATTGGTTTGCAACATCTATGGCTGCCTCTCTTCTTCTCCACTCCGCCCTATCCTCTGCCAGCCTCTTCATCTCCACGTAGCTACTACAGCACATGTCGTCGATCACCTGGTTCATGTAGCTCTTTCTTGGTCGGCCTCTATGGTTGCTGCCCTCTACCATTCCCTCCGCGATGGTTATGAGCAGACCCGGGTGCCTCATGTTATGGCCAATCCAGTTGGATCGTCGTTGAGCGATTCTTTTGAGGAGTTGCCTTGTTTCCCCGGCTCTGCACAGCACCTCACAATTTTGGATGTGGTCCGACCAGTGCATCTTCAACATGCGTCTGTAGCACCACATCTCGAATGCAGACAGGCGTTATTTTTCCCTCTGGCCTACGGTCCATGTCTCACAGCCATATAGTAAGACATATAGTAAGACACTCCAGACAAAGGTCTTAATGAGGCTATTTTTTGTGTACGTGTCAATTGTTTTGCACAAAATATATGTGCAAGCTTGCGAATCAAATTCAAAGATTTCCATATAATATTCTAGATGGAGTACTCCGTGCAATTAGTGAGTCATGGTATATCGCGCATTTGATTTCTTGGTTGGCAACATATTGCAGTTTTCCATACATTTCAACACTTCCTAGATAACTGTTCTCTATATCTTGATGAGCAAAGTGTTTTTTTCGACAAATAAATCTGAAAACAATTCAAAATAGTGGTTAATCTCTATAAAAAAAACGATGTTTTCTGCCCACATTGTTGTCAAAAGTCCCGCGGAAAAAAATCCTCATTTCGATTCATACAAAATTTTCTAACTGCGACATGAAATCTGATTTAAGTACCTATATCATTCATATGGTTACAAACGATTTGCGTGTCGCCATGTTGAATGTGTGTTACAAGAAGCGTTCGGGTAGTGGCGAGTATTGGTCGAAAAACGCAAATAGACGCGACTTCATACATACACGATATAAACAACACAAATCTTAACAAATAATTATAACAATATGTAAGTGTGCATGTACACACTGTAAGATATTTTCAATGCCAAGGTTGAATAAATATCATTCTCGCGTACTTCATACGGTATTGGGGTAGTACCAAGATAATATTGTATGTAATTATTATATGTGTTGCAGCGGCATCTTCGCTGTTTCTCTTGTTCCGCTTGTTATTGTGAGTGATTATTATTATTATTTATTTATTTCTCGTCTTTATCTCAAGTGATTGTGTTCTTTTGTCCGAACGCACATCAATAAGTACTTACCTATCAATGTAATTAAAACATCTGTGGACTTTATTTGAAAATATGACTTTTCCTTTGAATCGTTCCAAAGACAGATAAATTTAATATAAAATTAATTAAACGTTTACACATTGATATTAACCACATGATTTTTTGAGTTTATCGCTACTATTTTCGGGAGAAAATGAACTCCCACTGACAGGTCAGTTGTTTATATTTGTAATTTATTTGATTACCGATCTAGGTAGGATATGAAATATTGATCTATCCTATTCGAATCGATTAATTAAAAAATAGAATAAATCGGTATTTTTCACAAATTAGATATTGATAAATTTCGCAAACAGGTATATGACAAAATTTACCCAATCAAGAAGAAAAGAAATGTCGATATATTCAAAATATAACTAAAAAAAAGTGGAATAAAAGGAAATATGAAATTTTTTCTGTCTCTCGAAAGATTGTGTAAGTTGTACTGGCTTATTTTGTTTCTTTGTTAATCGATTCATTTTCAAATATTATTTCGATTAATGTATTTTTTTTAATCAAACAAATTATATATGATATATTGTGTTTCATTTCCAAAAGAATAGGTAAGTACTGTATTTTTTATGCGCTTTTTTACTTGAGGCTTTACGTCGCTTGGGTTGATTGAAAGAGATTGACTTTTGAAAATAAACGCGCCCTTGTAGGTAAATATCGTTGTCCATAAAATGAATAATTATTATTATAAAACTTCGCTTCACAAAATGATCAAATGAACGTGAGAGGCATGCAGAACGTAGGCATGCTGATTTATTAATTTCGATACATCATGTTCCATTTTCAAATTAATTAGGTACCTACTTAATTCGCTTATAAATAACTGGCAACTCTTGCGATGTTTAGCTGTCCACAGACAATAATAATTAGAAACATCATTTTTTTTCGTTGTTTTTTACACTCGTGGCTGTGTTCGTGTGCATTTGTGTGTGGCATTCGTCCGCTCCACGGTTGCGATACGGAAATGTCTACAACAAACAAAACGTCACCGAAATAGAATTATAATATGTACATTATTCTATAGATAATAACACAAACAAATTTAAAGTCAAGGTTAGAAATAGATATGACATGTCTGATTATGTGGCCCGTTGTTATACCATTTTTTCGTGTATTTTTCATACATAAACACGATATTCTTTTTTTAAATTACATAAACATATTTTTGTGTTACATTTCAAGATGGCGATTATTTGAAAACGAGTTGGGATTGCGTAGGAATATTAATTGAGGAAACTAAACGTACATAATTAATACGTTTTTTTTTATAAAATGACAGTCTAGTTGAAAACATTGCGAATTTATTAACAACGATTATTCTTCTCTGTTGACATTCTGATACTATTTTTTCTTCATTGTGTCCTGAAAATCTTATAATTCTCTTCCTTACAGTTGTAGGCAATTTTATGCATATAGAAAAATCTAATAGGAAAATCTAAAAGGAAATCTAATAAAAACTTCAAGGAAGACGGCAGATGAAATTATACTTAAGAAAAGTAATTGTAATTTGAAAAATGCGATTTAAATTGTCTTTGAAAAAGTGAAGTCAATTTGTCTATGGGTATTTCTTGGTCTCCTCCATTATAAATTAAAATAAAAACAAAATGTTCGTTTTACTGCTGCATTTTGTTGGACCGATGTCAGTGCAAAAAAATCCATCATGGCACTTTGATGATAGTCTTAGTTAGAGTCTTAATTATCTTTTGAATTATTAAAAAAATGTGGTTTTTACGAACTATTGATCGGTTTGAATAAAACTCAAATAATAACCAAATCTTCATACATTAATATTTCTTTAATGTGTTTAATGAAAAATAGTTAAAAATATACGTTAAATCTTAATCTCATCAATGCAGAACGAAGGAATTGAAAAAAAAACAAGCATAAAATAGTCACTCTAGGAGACGAATTTTGGTTTCGTATAAAATATTTCTCTTTCTATTTTTTTCTACAAACCATTCCTGAACACGTCCATACAACACATGTTTACGACGATGCGATTGTAATAAAGTGAAAAAATAAATACATTTATAAAAGTGTGAAGTCACCGAAATAGATTGGAATGTTCACTGCCAAGGTTAGCGTAAAGTCATCCGACATTATTTACATTTCGTAATATGTACGTTAAAGTTAACTTAGAAATTTACACATGCCGACATTAGCTACGTTGTAATAGTGAAATTATAAACATTGACGATTTTGAGGATGGATTTGGCCAGTCAGTTAAGCTGGAGATGCCGAAGCCCTGTTTCCTCTTGGATCTTGGGAAACTGGTCGGTACTCCCCTTATATGGTCAACCGTGGCGAAGGTTCATTTTGTGTAAGGGGTGGAATCCTACAGAAAGAATCGTCAACACGACTGGTGGTTAAAATAAACTCTTGTGTAAAAGAAAAAATATTACCAATGGTAGCATTAACGCCAGGCAAGCGCTCTTTTGGCTTCATAGGCCCGAATGCAGAGTCCGATCTAAATACCTACCTACTAAATTCTAAATACTTACCACGTTGACGTTGCACAATTTCTCATTAAAGTTAGGAAATCACGTGGCTTCCACTTAAGGATGCTACGAAGTTTTTGTATGAGAATTGCATTGCAGAGACGCATCTAAATACTTAGCGCATGCGCGTTGCCATAAACTAACATTTGCGAACTGTCAAAAAGTAATGTTGATCGCGAGGAACCTTACGAGTGGTTGAATACGAAAATACGAGATGTTTTCGATTGATGGTGATTTTAGCGACTTCGTCGCATGTTATGTATTTGGTAATTTAGTCAAATCAAGTCCCACACAGAGTATTCAGCGAACTATACGAGATGCCGAAAATTCGCTGGAATTTCAGAAGAATTGTGACATAGAGCTGTCAGTCTGAGCTTGGTTACACGTGTTTGTGTTGTTATGACAAAAAAAAACATTTTAAACGCCAGTGTAAAACCATAGAAAACTATCTATCTCTTTTCTTTATACACAATAATGTGAAATGCTACACCATTGACCTTTAATTTGGCATAGTATTCTCTTTTTAGTTAGTGATGTCTCTGCGACGCAGTTGCTACAATTCGCGGTGTCGCTACATCATACACTCAAATGTCATGTATCCCGAGCACACCCGAGCATTGAGGCTCGGAATTTGAGGGGACACTGTAACCGGAAACCTGCCATTTCACATTATTATTAAGAAATTATTATTTGGTAAAGTTTTATTAGATGCGACCTCAGACAAATATATAATAATTGATGGCCGATTTACGCCTCATTTGCATATATAGGTATGCGCTTATTCTTACATATTTTTACTACTTAATAATCTGTATATTGAAACATCTACGTTTCTCGGTAGACGGACAATAGATATGCGTACGTATAGACCGACTATAGACTGGGTGTAGACAAAAGACGGATATGAGATGGGCGTGACTTTGATCAATCTCATATTAAGTCTGCATATATGTAGGTCTTCCGTTCATCTGTTTACCTGTAGGAGGGATACATCTTGGGGAAGAACCTACATACTAATTATATTCATCAATCAAATACATAGAACCCTTAGGTATGACAATATCAAAATAATATCGATAGTAATTAAGTGTTCGCTTCAGTCAATACTGTATATTTAGTTAGATTCTTAAACCTATATGCCTACTTGTTACATCCCAATGAATTCACGGAACTAAAGCAAATTATATATTTATGTTTCTACATTTATAAAGAAAATTCTATTGAGCTCTGAAAACTGAATGCAGTGAAGATATTTATCATTCAAAATGACTGAAACTTTTTCTTTAAAATTTCAACACAAATGTGACTGGTATAATATTGAGATATATAAGAACTAAATCAAGAAAAAACTATTTTTCTTTGTAACAATATTTTCGTCTCCGGAAATAGGTTTAATATTTTGCGTAATTAGTAGTTGTACCTTCTAAAAAGAAACTTGAAAGGGTTTAAAACATAGTTTGTAATTTAATATTATTAAAAATATTGGTTCTGTTTACCCATAACTTAGCAACTGATAGAGCTTTATTATACTATATGAATTACTTTTAATATAATTGATAAACTCTTGTAGGTAGATATATATTTTATAGATCCACTTCAGCGGAAACTGCACTTGGTGTATATATAATGTTATTCTTATGAGTATAATAGTGATTATTATATTATATGTAAGTATACAAGAAAGCGAATCATACATATTATATTTTCAAATGTTTGAATGTTAACTTTGTGGTTCATATTTAACAAATTAAATTTAAAGATATAACTTTGTATTAACCACGTTTTTTGGTTGAAACGATGCGACCGGTTTCGGAACTAACCGTTCCCTCATCAGGCTAACTTTCAACTGAAGTTGAAAGTTAGCCTGATGAGGGAACGGTTAGTTCCGAAACCGGTCGCATCGTTTCAACCAAAAAACGTGGTTAATACAAAGTTATATCTTTAAATTTAAATACATATTATATATTACGCGCCCTAGCGGCGGATTTGAGATGTATCCGACCGGAAGTAGGACGTGTTTTTCTTTTTTTTTTCATAATAGTATTCTCGTCGATACTATTAGCGCCACTGCGTGACTGAATTATGAACTAATCAACAGCGAATACGCGAACCACAATAATCGAAAACGATATTACTATTGTATATATTATAATTGCGTTTGAAATTTAATAATTTCATGAATTTGGAACTTGTTTTATATTGGATTTACATAAATCTTTGTTTTGCACATCATATCTATCGCTGTCTTTCAATTATTCTGGTGTTAACTTGCAATAAAAAAAATGAATACTTATAAAAAAACGATTTTATCTAATTTTTGACTGGTATCCAATTTCTCAAGTCATCAAAGTTCTCCCAAAATTCCACATGTTAATGATATTTTTGTCTTATTTTTCAAATTTCCCCATAAATGTTTAAGTATTTATAATATTCTTATACATTGTGACAATGTGTAAATATTTCATCTATCAATGACACGAAATATTTCCTAATGTCAGTGCAGTTTATATATTTTTTTCTATTGATAGGTCTAATTTCGTTTCTTAAAAAAATCGTTCCACCCTTTTATTTACTGTACACTATTGTGTAAAAGTAGAGAGCTATTTCATTTCAAGTAAACTTAACAGACCCTTTTACAGAACTTCCTTCGAATTACAAGGGATAATTATCTATGGAAATGTCAATTTTATGTCGTTTATGACGTACAGAGTATGACTTAAGTTAAAAACGAAACCCGCCCATAAAATAATTAGTTTAGCATAAATATATGTGTGTGTGCACGTGTGTTGGTAAATAATAAAGGATGGTGTAGAATCTTGCTTGCATTATTACAGCGGCCGCTAACGATTAGCTCTAAAATTGAAAAAGGAAGAAGACTCGTCTCGCAGACAGACGGCGGGAAACGCAAATATGGCGGTCGGTCTCCCGCACGAATTTATGTCGCGTTAATGGCGACCGCGAAAACTACGAAACAATGTTTTAATATTATCTTTATTATATCAGAGATTTCAAATAAATGATAAATAATGAGTTTAAATTTTTTAATTTAACCTATGGTTTTATCGACTTACAGTTGCTTTAACCAAGATACGTCAAATTAAATATCAACTTTATATCACCCATTCGGGGCTCAAATCTTTGAATGGAGCATGCGCAGTACCACGATGACAATCGTCATTGTTTCTGTAGACACTTGAATATTGATACATTTATGGATGTAATATAAAGGAAACAGTCCACAAATACATGTTAATGAAATACAAAATAAACACAAAAATACGAGACGGTATTGTGTTTAAATGTTTTTGTCAAACTTGTTGATGATTGGTTCAATCCATTATAAACAAAACTTAAAAAGTTGATGCGCTGTCAGTGTCACTTGACACTTAGTTGTTTGGTGAAATTTTGCGCTGAGGGTACCTGTCGAAAAAATTTACTTTTGCGTTGAGGAATCTTGGTGAAATTGACGGTTAAATGTTCTACGTAGTTTTGCTCAATTGTCCCGCTACTCCCACCACCACCCGCTCTTCATATGGGGACTGATAACGGCCCCTTCGCAGAACGCTAAGTGAACGACAAAAAAATGCATAGCACGAAAAGTAGCTCATGGAGCCCTCTAGATTAGCAATCTCGGTACCATAGTGCAAAAGAACGATCGACGAGTGTGAATGGAAGATTCACACTCGTGGATTTCAGATATTTTAAATGAGAAATATCAGGGGTATGAATAAGATTTCTGTAAAAAGTTAACCTATTGGGAATCTAACAATAGTAAAGTGACAAAACTTTTTAAAGGCTTTAAAATTGTTCTTCGAGATCACAAAATCCGCGTGACCAATGGGACCTTGAAGAGGCCAACGGACAGCAGCAATCGAAACCGAAAATTTCACAAAATTACGAATTACAGCACCTGAAAATAACTAATTTTTTTTCAATCCCGAATTGATCTAAAAGTTCGCCATCTTGTTTCACTGCCTACTTTACATTAATCAACTATTTGGATGCAACTAGGCCTAAATCTTATAAATAAGTTTATCTAACAACTTGAATACATATTTTAAGTCACGTTCTTAATTTAAATAATGCTAAACTGTCCCAATAGACAATTTCAAATGTTGCCATATCGCGTTGAAAAGATCTACGGATTCGCGCATTCTGGATGCATCGCGCGTGCAACTGCGAACACTGGGCGGTTTGTGTGCAGCAACTCTGTGCAAAACATCAAACCTAACCTAACCTATAAATAGGTACACTCTCGCCCGCTTGGTTGTAGCTGGTCTGCGAGTCGCTCACTCGGTTTGAAGGTCAACCGGCCTCTTGTCATTTCCTGGTCAATGCACGTTGCATTTCCTACACGACTACGGACGGCTTGCTTGCATACAACAGACCAACACACAACTTGCATATAACTGCCCGCTCATATAGTATACCTTTTAGCGAAATCCGGCAGACGTTGTCCTGCCTGTGTACATTTAAAAATTGTTGTTCTTTATGTCTTCTTCTTCTGCTTTAGTTAGGACTGTGTCCTGTTATTCTCGGAGCCTGCTCTTGTGAAGTGGACGTCCAGATATCCTTCCATCATTTGGGTGGTCTTCCAGGGAGTCTGCCATTTGTTATCTCCCCAGCCGCTGTTCTTTATGTAATCTATAATTATGATTCAGTCCCTTCTGTCTAATATATATTTTCTTGTAAAAACGCGTTTAACATTGCCACCGTTGAATGAATTCCAAAAATATCATTTTTAGTAAATTCTTGTGTGAAATGTCAAATAAATTTCTCTCGTCCGTATTCTCATGACTGAGGAGAATTGTAATCAATCACTCTTTGTATGGCCCTCCTCAAAACTAATCTGTTCTAGGAAGAACGTAGAGCCCAGTCATCGAAGACTCCAATGCAGACTTAACAAAATCACTCCATCTAATCGGCAATCGACCACGAGATCTTTGTCCTAAGCTGCTCATCAAAACACGCTTTCCGAGGCGATGTGCCCCCCTAAACAACGTGTCATTTATCTCAAGAAAAGATACAAGAAAAATAACTCAATGTATGGAAGTGACAGTTGCCAGTCACGTGACAACTGTCACTTCCATACATTGAGTTATCTTTTCTTGTTTTTTTTTTGTTGAGCTAAATGACACGTTGTCTAGGGGCCCTGATTGTCTCCCGGCAAAGTAAAATAAATGAATTAATTTATAAACCTTCTCGGGTGTGCGCTGATCAATCGGATAGGTGGTATAGAATGCATCGATCACATACATACATACATACCAACATCGTTTTTTTATATATTAAGATATTGTCTAACATCTTTGCAATATATCTTGTTTGGTAAGAAACTGTGCGCCACACCAAAGCTTGCTTACAAAGGATCGTTTAGCATACTGCGGTAGGAATTCGTTGATTTACGTCATGCCAAGATGACAGAACGCTGTTCGAATTTGCAAAGCGCTATATTTTTGTGTGGAATTTGACGTTTGTTGGAAAATGGCGCACAAAAATGTTATTGATTATCATAGAAAAAAATCGCAAATCCTACGTTTTCGATTTCGAATATTTGTATTAACACCCTGATGAGGAGACGCTTAGTTCCAAAAACGGTTGCTGAAATACACAAGTAAACGTGATTAATAAAAAGATAAATATAGTTTTGCAAATAAAACTCATTTACTCAGCCAATAGGTACGGACATTATCGTCTTGAGACAGACAGGGGTAAATTATAGCATTGCCTACAGTTTGACAGTTCCAGAATCATAGGTATATTTGAAAATTCTCTCGATTAAAATTAATTCCAAAAGTATCTACCATTAAAATCTGCGGTTTTCCCTCGATGTCCGTTTTATTTGTTAGATGTCAACAAAATATTGTCAGATGTGATGTAAACACTGTTTTAGGTTTTTTTTAATTTATGTCTCGATTAAAAATATGTACAATTCATTCTGTCGCTTATTTCGCTTCTGTTTCGCGTTAGTCAAGTCGTGCGTCAAAATGTATGGCGGGGCGAATTCCACCGCTTCTACTTCATTTATGTTTCGCAATCCAAGGTGCGCCTGATTTTATGCAAACTGTACAACCGTATTATGAAAATTATTTTTCTCACTTTTCTTTTATTTAATTAAGTTGTAGAAATATAGAACTGCAAAAAAATACACACAGCAGAATTTACGAATAAAATGCCAGAATAATAATGATAATGCATAGATGTATGAGAATAAAATTTAGAAGGTCGATGGCAGAGCTATTGGACTATTTTAGATACGTGTTAGTAAGGGTAGATATCGCGTGCGTTAAATAGGGTTTATAAGTGATTTAAATTATCGGAAACACAAAATTTATTGAATTTTAAGAACACACAAAAAATTAACCCGATGTTATGCACTCTTTAGCACATAAAAAAAATATTTCTCTGCGACATAAAGTAATTTTAATAAAAAAATCCCGTTAAAAATTAATTTTTTTTCATTTTTATTAGGAGAAAATATGTTGAATTTTAAAATTGTGTGACGAACATTCACTAGAGAAATGTTGAAAATACTATTAACATATTTGAGAAATTTATTTAAATTAGCTGTGAGGCTCCGGCTTAGAATAGTGCTTCCACTCTTTTCTATTATTGTTTTCGAGTGTCCCGTAAGAGCCGGGTAATCGAAAATACAACAGGCAACAATAACATCTCACATATTCAGCAATGAGGTTCACCACCCATTCTGAATATAGTGCCTTTTTATGTAGGTGAGACGAGACTGGTGTGTGGGTATACACTGATGTGTTGTGCTCCCTTTTATAAGGCAATGTACACCCGCACACCTTTAGCTGGTTACCCCACATTGTGGGATATACCGTGATGGTATGAATGAATGAATGATTTAAAATTGGGATGTTTATATGCCCTGTTAAGTAAGTAAGTTAAGTCGGTGGTTACCCCACACTGTGGGATATGCTGTGATGGTATTTATGAATAGTTGAATAATATATTTTTTCTTTTATTTTCAGTATCTAACGACACGTACGGCAGCTACCTTGGATACGGTGGTGCGACGGCGTACGGCAGTCACCATTTTACAGCACCCCCCGCCCCCGCGCCTCCCTCACATCCCTCAACCCCCCACGATGACCTCTCCTACATGCTAGACCTCAACTACCACAGCCGAGCCCAGCACAAGCTCAAGAAGATCAAGAAACTAAAGAACCCCGACCAGCCGACGGGCGTCAAGCGCAAGTCGAGGGAGGGCTCCACCACGTACCTCTGGGAGTTTCTCCTCAAGCTGCTGCAGGACAGGGAATACTGCCCGAGGTACATCAAATGGACCAACAGGGAGAAGGGCGTATTTAAGCTCGTCGACTCCAAGGCCGTCTCGCGCCTCTGGGGCTTGCACAAGAACAAGCCGGACATGAACTACGAGACCATGGGCAGGGCGCTGCGCTACTACTACCAGCGCGGGATCCTGGCCAAGGTCGACGGGCAGCGGCTCGTGTATCAGTTTGTCGACGTGCCCAAGGACATTGTCGAGATCGACTGCTCGCTGACGTGATCGGAGCGCGAGACTGTTTAGGACCAACGTCCAGTCGATACTTGGAATCATTGGATCTCTGTTAGTTTAAGAATACGAAGGGTTGCGGTGGCAAATCACAGAACGTTGCAAAAGGCAAAAAAAGAAAAAAAAACAACGTTTGTCTATATTTTTTCCAGTATTTAAATACAAAGTAGGTATGTACATTAACAATATTGAAATCCTAATTTTATTTTATCATTATTATAACACACTAGTGAATTCAATATTCAAAATATATATGTTTTTATAGTTTAATTATTTATTGGAAGAAGATGGTAATAATATTAATTTATATCATAGTGAAGTAAGATTTAAAAATATGAATAATAATATACATCACGTGCAGATCTGTCGTGCATATATTCGAATACATACATTGATATTTTTTTCTTGATTTGAAATTCAAATTTAAGAACAACTGTCATCCAAGATCTATGTTATTATTATGACAATTTTTATGAGAGTAATCTCATGAAAATTGATATTGAAAATATTATGTTTATTTTTTGCTGACAAAATATCACAGATAAAATGTTGCCCACTAAAAGTTTGATTGCATTGCATTTCAACATATCTGTGATTTGTCATACGGCCTTTGGCTCATGAGCTGTGACAGAAAAAAGATACGTATTCCGTAGAGAATGAATTGTGTACTGTGTGACAAGATGTAAAGAATTAAAAATAAAGTTGAAACCTAATTGATGAATCTTTTAATAATATCTATGTATACAAATGTTAAGTTTTTATTTTATATCTGAATACTTTATTTGATTATTGATGATGATAAACTATGGTGCAAAGTAACTCGTTCAAAATATTTTGTTCTACAATAAAGAAACAAATTTTAAATAGATAATTATATATAAACAGATTATTCTTAGCAATAATTATAGAAAAAAAAACAGTCTAAAGCATGTTTCTTTAAAACAATGTTAACTGTTGTAATAAAAAACTGAATGTATGTAAGTGTATTTAATATTTTTTAATAAATATTTTGAGTTACTCTGCAATTAAATTTTAACTAACAGATATTAGATAGATATTTTGAAATCTAAATTATATATAAAATTTTATGTGCATTGAACAATGTCCATATTTTTTTACCTTTAATCAAAATGAAATATTCAAAAGTAACATTGTTTTCGAAAATAAACTCACATGAATTGAATAATAAAATATATGTATAAAGTGAATTTTTAAAATTATCTGTCTGTGGTATCATGACAACACTGAAACACTTGTCACATTTTTTAAAATTAAATATAAAAAACAAAACATTTCAAACAGAATACTTTACACAGTAAAGTTAGTTTTTATGTCTTGCAAGAGATGAAAATATTGTAGTTAAAGTACCTACCTGTAATAGTTTAAGTCGAAAATGGTATGAAGAAATCTGTGGTTAAAAAGTTAAGAATAATAATTAATGTTATCGATAAATTATATTACCAATTAAATATATGTGTACCTTGTAAATTAGATTTTTTAAATAATTTTGGATTTTTTTTTTCATTTTGTTTCTTATTTACTTACGAATTATATATGCACATTATCTTGCCTTGAATTTTTAATACTTTTACAATAATAATGTAAATCTCTAAAGTACAACATAACAAAAGCCTCAAACTACACAATTATTTGTTTTTATTAACACATATTTTATTAATAGTTAAAAAATAATAGATAAAGTTATAATTATTACAATATACAAATACTGTTGCAAATGTAAAGTTTATCATAGTCACAAGACACTATTTTACTTTTTTTCTTAATTTGAAATATCATAATTATGGTGGTAATTCTGAAACGATGAACAACGATTGACTTTTGACATTATCACAATACAAAATGGCGGCAATCGTCAATATGGAATAGTGGTTATTCTGAACACACATCATTGGATCGGTCTATTGAAATCATAAATAAGCAGTCAAAGTGTGTAGTTTAAATTACAGTTTGATGTTTTGTTCTATTAAATATTTCGATTTTCAGTTAAATTGGGCACAAGAAATTAGCTTTGGCTTTAGTTGAATATTCAGAAGAAACTGACCATAGACAATACAATAGCATGTTCAGAATAACCAAAGTGTGTACTATTGAATGACAATTGATTCGGCTAACAGCTATTGTTATTGGATTCATTTCAATACAATCATAGAATTTTAAGAATAACCACCAGTATCTATTTATAGTCCATAGATAATGTTTATTGTTTGAAAGTTTTGAATATTTATGAATGCGATATAACAATTTTATCAAGGTCCAGACATTAAAGAAATTGAAATTAAATTACAGTAATTCAATAGTATTTCCCAATTTAAATATAGATATATGAAAAGGTTCCACCCATGTTTTAACAGTTCAGCTGTCCATCCATGTATATAATTTGATATTGAATAACTATCCCATATACATACATGAATCAATTTGATTGTATTCAGGCGTTATATGAAGAACAAATATAAGCCTTGTTTATATCAATGAATATAATTTTAATAAATTACTTATATATAGAATTTATGAAGTGTCTTTTGACTATTATAAATGAAAAATTAAAATGTTATATAAATCCAGCAAACAATAAATAATATATAGTATGTTATATTTGTATTTAAATTGCAGTTTAACTATATTCTATATTATAACTATAGCCTGTTGAATATGTCACATGTTTATTTATCAAATTTGGTACAGCAATAATCCAATTATTTACAAAGACAAAATTAATAATGTTACCAGATTTCCCATTTATTTGCAAGTAAGTACGTGAAAATTTTGTTAATGGGGTTTTCTAGTTCTTATTTTTAAGGTACTGAGCACAATTTTATGTAAATGTAAATTATCAAAAAAAGTAATGAAAGATGTCAATGCTCAGAGATGGCGAAGTGTCGCTGTCAAAGATCATTTTGTAATAATATTAACTCATCGTGTTGTGTTTTTTTTGTAAATATAAATTTTAAAAAGTAATATTTTACCAAAATGAATGGAATTATTGTAGTTATGAATAATTGTCAAAAAGTGAAGCAGTATATGGGAAAGATTTAAATTTGGATATGGAGCAATTCAAAATATTGCTGTTGGTTATCGAAATACAACTGAGTAAGGTACCTTTGCCATATAAATTTTATTTAAAATAAGATAATTCTTATTACCATAGATTAAGAAAGATTTTTGACGCACAATAGAAAAAAAAAAGTATCCTAAAACTCAGTGTCGTTCCGTAAAAATTTACATTGAAATTAAAATATATAGTTAGTAAAAATTTTCGTACATTATTTTTAAAATTTGATTATTTGTTCAAATATTTTTTTATATCATAGATTTTTATCACAAACATAAACAATATTTGGTATAAATTATAAAAAAAAATATGCCACACATTCCTATCCTGACAACATTAATTTTTTCTACTATATCTACTCTACCTATGGTTCTCAATTTTGGCATGTTAATATTTGAATTAGATGATTTTGTATATAAGTTGGTAAATTTTCTACATGAAGGTCGTACATGTGGCAACTCTGATTGTTTATTTTTTGTTAATGGCGAGGTACCTTTCATATTTCGATTTTTATAAATGAAAAAGAATGAATTGATTCCATACTCCATATCCAATTGGATAGTAAAAAATAATTTAAACTGATAAATTTAATAAATGGTTAAAAATAATATTGGATGTTAGGTATTATACATTTATAAGAGTATTTTAAGGATGATTTTCTTACGTATAATACTTAAATGTTATACTTACCGCTGTTTAGAATTTTTACCTTGTGGAAATTTAAATAGAAACTAATTTGTCCAGAATAGTTGATAAGCATGTAAGGCTCACTCATAACCAACGAAAACTAATAAGAAAATAGGGAAAATGAATTTATATATTTAAAAAAAAGTGAAAATTGATTGGTGCTCTGTGATTTTGATGACACAAAATATAGAATGAAGAAGTAAATTATCTTTAATGTTACATTATTCCAGAAAGTTATTAAAATAATATAAATAATCCATTTTAATATAATATATTATAATAATATTTAAAAAGTAACGAGAAAGTAAATTATTATATTGCTATGTTTGTTTATGAGAGTATTTATATAACACATAGTTGAAAATGGAAACAATTGTATATGATATTTTGAAAAACTCATAGATAAAACATATTTTAAATATTGTTTATTGCAAACCTAATGGTTGGCAGGATATTGCTTTCCATACATGTTTTAAAATAATTTAAAAATGACCAATTAACTGAAAAATATTCAAATGAATTATTGATTTTTAGCCAAATAGACTCAAAAATTCCTCCATTCATAACATTATAAAGATGACAATATTACATTCCTTGTCTAGAGGTACTTATGCCTAATTGTCTATTTTGCAAAATACAGGCATTAATTTTTTTGTTTCTTCTACAAAAAGGTTTTTTTAATTAATTCTAATGTCATAGCAACAAATAAACATAACTTGAATTTATACGAAACTAAGGATATCAAGATTCGATTACAATGCCCCCAAGTCAAATTGAAAACGCTGTTCGTTTTCGCCAAGCGCTAATTTTTTTTGTATGGGATTTGACGTTTGTTGTTTGTTATTGTAGAAAAAATTTCTACAACAAACGTCAAATCCCATACAAAAAAAATTAGCGCTTGGCGAAAACGAACAGCGTTTTCAATTTGACTTGGGGGCATTATTGATTTAGTAACACTTTTCTAAAATCAACTCTCCGCCCAGTTTCAAAATAAACACAAATTAATACCATTTGATATTGTAACTGTTATGAAGTTTTATAATTTAATAAGTATGTATATTCAAGATTATGTAATTCTGTTGCTTTTATATATTCTTTTTTCTATTATCTACTTCAGTTTATATTATCAAAGACAATTATATGTTGTTAAATTTATCTAATTGTAATAACTATCAATGTCAAATTTTGTGAAAGATGTTAAAGTAGAATTTTTAATGTGTTATTACTCCATGTTTTATATGAATGGTAGACATAATTAAGTATATACATATTTCGTAATATTATATACATAACTTTTGATGTTTTGATGTCAAAATGATGAATATTGTATAATTTTAATATATGGAAATGGACCAAGATGATTTGGGTTTCAAACATTTTTAATTAATTTTATACACCATAAATATAAAATTAAAAAATATTTCTCCCATCCATTCATTGTTTAAATCTTATGCAAATTATTAAGATACAACAGTCAATTTAAAATAATTAAATCAATAGAATAATTTAAGAATCCATACAATTTGTTCATAAGAAGAACATTTATTGTGTACATGTATATTGAAGGTGTTTTATAATATTAAATATATGATGATTTAAACTGTGTTGCAATTGTCATTATCGCATAATGTTTAAACTTTTTCTATGAATTTTATAATCTATCATTCCTAACCTCAAAAATAAAAACTATCATTCAAATTTAATTAAAAACTCATCCAATATACAGTTTGCAGCAATCAAAGTTTTCTTTATGGTGTCATTGTTTTTTCGTACCTAATACTTTTATGAATTCCGTGCAATATGAAAGTCATCAATGTTACTTGAAAATTCAATAGTAAAAGTGACATCTGAAATCCATATAATCAATATCAATTAAAGTTTTCCACCAGACTTGTTATAAGCTTATCAAAAAAAAGTATATTGTTTTTTTCTTATTGATTAAAAAAAAGGACAAATGATTTTGCAACGTTTCCTCTTTTGTTTTTAGTTTTAATTAATGAATATTTTTCTAAATATCAACAGTTACATTTTTTTATCCTTTTTTGTTATTTAAAATCTAGTGTGAATTGGAGAGTGACAGTTTTAAAATTTATATTAGTGTACTTAAGCACAAATTTCCTGGCATTTGACATGCAATATTTTATTATTCTGAATGTATATCGAACCATTTCATATCTTTTGTTTATTTTTTTAGGAATAATTGTACAAAAGTCTTAGAAAATAAAATTATAAAACAATTGTAATGTTTCTGTGATGATATCTTTTCCTTTTTTTCTTAAAAAATATTGAAAAATTATTGATTTGGACGGTAGTATTTGGAAATGGTAGAAAATAAAAAAAAGGCTGATTGATAGGTACTGTGAGTCGCAGGGTCCTGAGTTTTGTTCCCGTTTTGATTTAGATATTTAGAAAAATTTGTAAATAGATTAATTATTACACAATTACAAAATATAAATTATGATACTTTTTTAAACGCTCAACTTTTTCATAAAAATTATTGTGTATATATTTAAGTTTTGTTAATTTTTATGAATGTTCATTGATTAAATTTGAGAGTGATTGTTATTAAAGAAAAAAACACGTCTGAACTGTTATATTAAATAAATATTATTACATTAGGGAAAGGGTCTGTACCATTGTGTTTAGGCGAGTGATATATGTATCTAAATATAAATATATATATATATTTAAAAATGAAAGTGCGTCCATTTGAATGTGATAAGAATATTTTTGACAAAGAGTAATAGACATTTTATAATGATAAGAGAATAAAAAAAAATAGAAAACGTAATAGATTTCCTAAATAATGAAAAGCCGTGATTTTTAAATAAAAGGGTAATGATGATATTTTTTCACAAACTGTTTATTATATTTCTACAGGTACGCGTCGGTCCTTGTGGATTATTGATAGAATAATCTATGGTGTTGCGTGTTTTACAAATTAATGTGTTTAAGTTTATGTTATAAATTTCTAATATATTGTAATTATTATTAAAAATTAAACATTTCTATGAGTCCTTTGTAAATAAAGATATGTATCAATTTATTTTTAATTAATTATTATTCAGAGATTAAAAGGTTTTTTGTTTATAATTATATTCTTATAATTTGTATTGTAAATTTATTTTTTAAGTTGATCTGTACTATTTAGTAATTTTAAGTTATATTCGTAATGTATTTTATTTTACAAGATTTCTGTTTATATTAATTATATTATTGATTATAAATAATTTCTCTTTGTAAAGGTAGTTGTAATTGTAAAAATGAAATGCTGTACCGTAAATGACGTATATAATGTAACATGTTATTAAAAAAATGTCTATTCTACAAAATATCTCTTCTTTCCTTTTACAAATTATCCTTTACCCACTATTTTTTATTGTTTAAAGCAAATGGATTAGAACGGAGCAAGGCTGTTGTAATTATTTGCTCTAGAGATGGGGGAAATGAAGTGAGAACCCAGATAGTGAATGTGGGGACGAGCAGACAGTAACGCATACGGTGCAGGACTACGGGATATCCATGTGGAAAGACCAGAAGCGGTGGACTGGCTAACAAAACTGGAACCATGGCAGTAAATCTTAGACGCTGCCCTTATGGGTATACCTGTACTAGGGCCACATGAAAAAAAGAATCAAATGGAATGTGTCAATTTATTTTATAACCGATTAAAAAAAAAGCCTGTAGTTAGTCTAAAATTGTAAAAATAAGAAAGGTATGTGACTCGCTGATTATGACAAACATTTTTATTTTTGGCACAGCCACCAGTAGTGGCGGATTTGTGCTGTACAATTTAAATCAAATATCCAACCACTGTTGAAGAGAAAAACAAAAACAGAATTCTGTGAGATCTCAGAAAGTAAAAGGGTTTATTTACATCATACGATTACATAAGGAAAGCAATTGAAGAAATTGCAATTAATCATCAAATACATCACTTTCAGAAACGGTCGGGTGAAAGGCTTCCTATACTAAGCCATATCTTAATATGATAGGAAAATAAGATTGAAACCAGTGTCGCAACAAAAAAAAATACCATATAGAAAAAAAGTTTATATTCGCATTTAGGACATTTTTGTGTATCTTTATTTGCATTATATTGTATCTGGATGTACACATGCTGAAAAAAAAAACCGATTGCCTTAACCCAGTGATAAATCTTTCAACCTACGGGCTAGCAAGACTATGATTGATTAAAAAAATATTTCTTATGTGATTCTTTGAATTAGAAGAACATAATAGATACAGCATAAATTTTTAAATGTGCAGGTGAAATATTCACAAAACGTTGCTATAATTCATCTAATTATTGTAACATTAGTCTTCTGAACAAGGGATGAAGATTATTTTTAGAGATGATTCTTACAATAAAGTGTTTATGGGAATGGGAATTTGAATACTAAAATAATAACGAGAAAAGAAATGGTGTAACAAATTTATTCAATCAACAGGCGAAAAGTAATGAAAACCACCAAGTTTTAAACAATCATAAATTATTTTATTTTAAAGATTCGTAATCTTACCACTTCTTTATTAAGCTATAAATAAATTACAATAAAATATCAGACAGTCAACTTCACAAACATTGAAAATTTAATTTCAGTAAGTTTTCTTTAAAAATAATGAATTTCACAATATTACCTCATTTGAGTATTGAATAGCTTGACATTTCAATTGCCCTTTTACATTTCCTGTTAATAACCTCAAAGATTCATTATATTTGAAAAGTTGTTTTTTTCATCAACATAATATATGAATACTTGGTAGATTTTATAGTCAAAATAAAATGATATTGAAATTTGCCAATAACAGTGGCAATACTGACGATTGCTGTTAAAATACTAAACAATTATTCATGAAATGCATTTATTTAAAAAGCCTGAAAGAACCAAAAGAAACATTTCAATCAGTTACTATCAATAACTCTACTCAAATCTCAGTATTGAATCAATCTAAGGATTCAATCAATCAATCTTTAGATTGATTCAATTTAAAATGAATTTATTTCACAACAAAATAATTGCACCCAATTTGCTATTCAAGATTGAATTTCATAATAAACAGACCAAAGACTTTCATATTATACCTAAATGAAGTATTCCTTGAAATTTGTATCAAAATTAAACACATTTATTTGTCTGGTTCACTAAAGTTTTCTTGCAAATTTTACCAACAGATTTTCATGTCGTAAATGATCATAGAAAATACGTATCATTGTCGACAGGGTTTAATTCCTACCATGATTGAAAGTATGAGAATGTATGTGTATCTATTTTAAAAACAAATTCATAAACAGCTAAATTAAAAAAAAATATTATCTTCAATAAATTGACACAAAAACAACTTTCCAATAGTATGTGTTTTTTTTTTACTGTAATGTCAAAAACAAACAAGTTAAATAGTTGACAAATAAATACAATAAATAAATATATAAATAGTTGTTCAATAAATCTAGGTAAAAATACAAAAGTCTGCAACTGACTGATATCACAGTCAATACAATTTGGAATTCAGCAGGGCAAGTCCCGTTCCATGGTGACCCATATTGTGGTAGTAACCCACGTTATAAACCTATGTAGCAAGAGTATTCTATAAAGAAAATATTAAAAATCGAATGTCTAAATGGAGGGATTTCATTCCGCCGTTTGACCGGACTTGCCCCCCCAGATATGTAAATAAAAAAATAAACTGTAAGTACACTTATTCAATATACATAAATCAACATCAAATTATGCAAGACTGTTCTATTATTTATTACATCTTCTAATCGACACCAAATCAACTGGTTCGTACAGAAAGTTATTTATAAACAACGGATTTGTTTCGTATTTTTATTTTCAAGATTCGTCACAAGTTTTTAATAAATCATGCTATGTCAAATGTCAATTTGACTAACCCAATAACCAGAAGCCACATCTTGATGTTAATCGTCTCATACATCCATACTGAAAATACAATAATAAACTTTGTATCCACCCGGAAATCGAATCAGGATTGTTGATTTTAAGAGTCAAATATCTTTAACTAGCTGAGCCGTAAAGGCTGAAATTATCTAAAGGTTATGCTGTGTCACTTAAGAGATAAACAGAGAGGACCGGCCTCCACATATTTCTATCCTTGCAAATCGCATATTCAAGTTCCTCTTTCAAGATATCATTTACATAGTCACGCTAACATTTCCTTAAGTGAATTCTACTTTAAATTCCACCTCTGTAAATCATTCAAACCATATAATATAACAATATCCTTCAATAACTAGATATATAAAATGATTAGGAATATGTAAATTGAAATATGTATCTATATTAAATTAGAAATATGTAAAGTAGTAATCAAAACATCTACATAATATTTGCTAAAACTCATTATTTTTCCTTACCGAGCCATCTGTTCACTAACAGTCTTACTAATAAAAATCTACTGCACACCCGTTGACCAGTGTTTTATTTACACACTGTGTAAACCCCATGCAGCAATTATTTAAAAATCTTACTAATAAACGCTGTATAACGACTGGGTAGTTGCAACAGACATACAACAGAAATTAATCCGACAACGTCGCAATTTCACACCTGCGCATGCGCAGAGCCGCCATCCTAATTTCGACGTTTGTCGTGGTTGATATTCTCATAAGTTTTTTACATTTTTAAATAAAAAAAGGAAAATATAACGAATAATTTAATCATACAAACCCGTGCGACCACCATTGTAGGCATTATAAAGGAGCTAACTTTTTGACAACTCTTCGCTCCTAAAATGCACAACTTTCGAGAATAAAATAATTAATAAAGATTTTTAAATAAATAAACATTATACATACCTGTTTATTTATTTAAAATGTCATATTATTTCAAGATACAACAATATAAACATGAATAGAACAGGATTTCCTAATTGGGCAGTAGTAATTTGATTTATGATAGATGACAGTTGTCTTAAAACACCGCTATTATACTTCGGACAGGTGTGCAAGCGTTGTCGTAGATACAAAGTCGTTAACCAACTGATCTGCTACACAGCGTTTAATAGTAAAGTTTTTTCCTATATGGGTGTTAAACCGTCGTGTAACTTCTACAACACATTTATTAGTAACACAGTTAATAAGTTTTTCAAAAATAAAAATATACTAAGACATTTTGGAATTCATTTTGTTGACCACTGCAAATATACTGTACAGTTTTTAATAAACATCACATCAAAAGATAAGACATTCCATAATCAAGCATAATAATGAAAATCACAAATCTTTCTTTGTTCCTTAGGTGTTAGTAAATTTATCAAATTGACACAAATTAATTAACATTCTTTGACACTGCCATCTGTGAATGGTAGTTGACATTATAATATCAAAGACACATTTTTTTGTGATGTAAACACTGGATTTTATCCAAGGAAAGTTTTATTCACATACTTATGATTCAGAATTATGTCAATACAAAATGATGTAGGAATACATCTCTTACATGGAAGAAAACGTAAAAATCAGGCAAGTGATCGCGTAAACCATCCAAGGACGCCAACCTGATTTCTTTATTTATCCAAAGAATGAACATATATTCTTAAATGTATTTTGATAATGATAATTTCTATAATGATCTTGAATACAATAAAATAATAATAATGATCCTAAATCATTGAACAGCAATATAAAAATTATTATTATTATTAAACACTTTCCCACACCCTGTGCAAGTGGCGATTCCATTCCCAAATGTCTTTCCAAATAACCAGTGTTTCCAGCCCAAAAAAGCAATAAACGTGTGAAAAATAATTTAAAATATATTTCTCTCCCACTGAAAATCGAAATGGACAAACTTGTAATTTTTATAGGTTTGATATTTTGTTGTCACAAAAACGTGATGAAAGAAGTAGGTACCATCTCTTTACAGGAACGAACCGGGACTTTTTGGGCTCTTAACCTGAGGAAGTGGTTTAGGAAAAGCACTACATCGCTGTCTAGGGTCACAGTTAATAAGGTGGAGATAGTCCCGATGATCGTCAACCTCCGCAGAAGAAACGGAACTATAAAGACGAATGTGTCACATCACCTTGACGAAAATATAATTTAGATCAGATACAACATTACATATAACACATTAATATATTAAACAAACACTGTACAATTTGGCACAGTTTCATTTTCCCACTAATGTAGATATTATTATATAGGAGAAAGAAAAATACGAAAGGCAGGATAGTGTTAAGACTCTATATAACCAATATTATTATATCATTTTCCTTAGGTGCTCGGTATGTTTTTTTTTTTGTGTATAAAAACAAAAATAAAAAAGTCGCAGTAACAAACAATGATGACAAGTTATAAGACCCAAAAGTAAACGACGATGACTAACAACAGTATGCAGCCTATGGAAGCTTTGACATACATCGATTTAGTGTTTAAATATGTGGCGTCCTTTTTGTATTTCTGGGACAGCATCGAAAGGTTCTGCGTCTTGGTGTCCAATTCTGAAATGAAAAAAAAAAGATTGTTACACAACTGCACTGCCCATATTTATACGATACGACCATGGTATAGTAGGTAAGCCGTTTGGCTTTTGTGTAGGCGTCCTGGGCTCGATCCCCAGCGTAATCAAGTTGAGAGACGAGATCGAACACTCCCATGTAATTACATGTCATTTTTCACGACGTTGAACGACGCCGTTTAAGAGATTCTTCAAACCCTTTGAATATTCTGCATAATTTATTTGTTACTAATTACCACGTAACAAGAGATTTATATATTTTTTAACTAATATATAGGTAGGTATATATACCTATATATTCATTGGAAATACTGCGTCCATATATGATTTCCGTATAGATTTGAAATAATTTTTAATTTTGAGAAAGTATTCTTGTAAACGAATTTATCACTTATGTATTTTTAACACTTAACAAAAGAAAATGTGGTGTAGTTTTTATTAAAAAAATTAAAACACTGCTGTCATCACACTTGATAAATAGATCAAAGTATAATTAAATACAACTTTTGAAACATTCAATAAATAATAAAGAAACTTAAATCAATCGTATTATAACCTGTTGCCGTGCATATAAAGTAAACAAATATGACATTTATTAAAATTATAGGGAAAATATTATGTATTGCCATAAATGATAATTTAAAAATGTACCCCAAGCTAGCCCAACGGCAAGAAATACGAATTAGTACATTTACAAACTCGACAGTGCTTAGTGACTACAGGAATTATCGTCATGGGCATAAACATAGGCGAGAAAAGCGGCGAGACGTTATTGGATCTCAAATTTTTTACTGACTTGGCCTACAGGGTGCAAGGAAGTGTTTATTTTATATTACAATTTGTTGACATTATTATAATGTCAATGCGAAACAGAGTGTGAAAGGCTCTGTTAGCATTTTATCAGGCATATAAAGATAGATTGATTCATTGAAGTTCCAGTACAACAAAAACAATTACATAGATAAATTACAAAATATGAAAATAAATTAGGCAAATTCTGCACTCACTCATAGTTCTATGAAAATGTTATTATTAAACAATTGCTTAATACATAATTTTAAAACATCTCTCCACTCCTGGGATTCAAACCCAGGACGCTAGCACAGAAGTCAAACGACTTATCATGATACCACAATGGTTGGGCTATACTTTCTTGGTCATTACACATTCATGATGATTTAAAGAAATGAATTAACCTGATAATATAGCACCCCTCTGAAGAACATCGTCAATGTTTTGAACCATAATCCGCTGCACGTCCTGTAGCTGCGGTGCCAAAGCTGTCATGTTGCGTCTCGCTCTACCGCCGTCGGCAAAGGCCTTCCTCGCCCTCTGAATGTACGTATCAAACTCTATAAATGTGTACGGTCTCGTTACTGTGTTCACCTAAAATAAAACAACACAAACAAAATTACAATATTTTTCGGGAGTCTCTCTTCCAGCGAATGTATTATTATGTTTAAAACCAGTGGATTGTGGGCAACACTAAACTATCCAGTACATAATTTTTACTACACTTTGGACACTGTATCTAATTGAAAGGTTGTCAATCCCTGGATGCATTTTTGTGAAGATCATTTATATTGTATACATTCTTAAAACCAAAATTAATTTTCTAAAGCATGAGAACACTTTGACAGAGTTTTTAACAAATGAATTCATAGATAGGATTTTTTTTTAATTCAATTAATAAATAGTCCTGTGTTGAGGTGGACAATTTTACATAAAGTTAAGCCCCGCTAGACAACGTGTCTTTTAGCTCAAAGAAAAGAAACAAGAAAAGATAACTCAATGTATGGAAGTGTCAGTTGCCAGTCACGTGACAACTGTCACTTCCATACATTGAGTTATCAGCTAAAACATATCAAAACAATTTGTAGTTAGATCCAGTAAAAATATATATTTTACATTATCAAAATCAGTTACAAAATTAATCTCTTGTATGGAATGGACGTGTTATTTTATTATTTACTACTTTAATGGAGCCTGTTTATTAGAAACTAGGGGCTCTGCCCCTGGCCGCTATCGCGGCCCAACCCCCAACGGCCGCTACGCGGCCTTTTTGTCAACCGCTACGCGGCAGTTGCGAAATAGCCTTGTAAAACTAAATATCGTCAAATATACCATTTAGGACATTACACAACATTTAAAAACTAAATATCTTTACATGAAGAATGTACATTCGAAATATCATTTAGAACAGTACACAGCAGTTAAGACTGAATATCTTTTTATAATAATACAATAATAATGATAAATTCTACATATATATATATATATAATTAAATAATGTGAATAAACGAATTACGAAAACATTACCTGTCATCTTTTTGCGTATTATTATGACATATTGAAAGCAATGTTGTCAGTATTCAAAATGGATATTCCGCAGATTATTACGGTTAAAATTAATTCTGAATGTTTAAAATTCCTTTTTAAACAATAATATTATAAATTTATGCAGAAAATACATTTTAAACGATTAATTTGTACTTTTTCGCATCAATTAATTTTTTATTTTAAATAAAAATTTCGAACGCGAAAATTGTTTAAGGAAAAATTATTTCACTGGCAATCCGTTGAAGGACGAAAAAAGATGGTATAACAGTAATTATATTATACCATCACGGCATATCCCACAATGTGGGGTAACCAGCGAAAGGTGTGCGGGTGTGCATTGCCTTATAAAAGGGAGCACAACACATATGTGTATACCCACACACCAGTCTCGTCTCACCTAAAAAGGCACTACATTCAGAATGGGTGGTGAACCTCATTGCTGAACTATGTCAGATGTTATTGTTGCCTGTAGTATTTTATTATAGATTGATGTATATGGAAAACAAAGCTCTTACACATACATATTGATGTTCTAGTTCCACAGGGATACAACTTGCAATGAATGCGGAATTGAGTTAACAATGCTGAATTATCTGTATGCATCATCATCTTTCATTTCCATAAATAGACAACTCTCAGGATGAAATCTTACTTAGAATAAAGCAACATTATCCATACAGGGGGCCTAGACAACGTGTCATTTAAGCTAAGCGTTATATCGCTAAGCGATAGTAAATGTATGAAATTGGTCGCTATGACAACACGTGACAGCCACAAATTTCATACATTTCTATTGCTTAGCGATATAACGCTTAGCTTTAATGGCATGTTGTCTAGGGGGGCTGATACTACATACTACATGGAACTGAGTTGTAAATATTCAATTCCATAGAAAAACTAAACCATAAAATACGCTCTATAGAATTGTTACAAACATGTGATGTACAAATATAATCTATGGTGTGATATATTTAGTCTTATGTATACATGTCATGTAACATAGCTGAACATGGTCCTTTTTTTCTTTTTGTCAATGAATTTTCTGTCGTCAATTGTTATTTGCATATAAATTTTTGTCTCTATAAATGTTTCATTATTATATGATATCAATATGAAAACACAATATTCCACAGTATGTCATATGACATACATACAAAACATCATGAGTATACTCATAGTGTGCACTTTTTACTCGATACCTGTTGAGAAATTGATGTAAAAAAGAAACTATGTTCTCTCTATCTCCCAATTATTAACAACACGATATTGATTTTCACAATCACAACATGATGTTGCTTTTTAAAATAATAAAATAACCACTTACCCTTTTTCCATATTGATTATGAAATTCTTGTGCTATATCTTCAAGGAAACTATACGCCAGACGTTTGCTGAAATTTCTCTCACACAAAACCAAATAGCAGATGTCATTCTCGATCAGATAACTAGAAAAAATAACTCATATAAGCAAAAAAAGGTAAAACTTGAGTTTAGCTTTTAAACTAAGACTGTAATACCGGGCCTATGTTTATTGGATGGAGGATAGGATAGGAAAAAGGAAGAGGGATAAAGGGAAAAAGACGTGAATTTGCTTATACTATACAATAAATATGCAAGTAATAAGTATTGTAATGTATTTATATAATAATAATAATAAACAATTCCTAACACCCTGTGCAAGTGGCGACTTTATTGCCATATGGCAATTTCTTCCAATTGACCAATGTTTCCAGCCCAGAGAAGCAATATTTGTGTGAAAAATGAATTTAAATTAATTTCTCCTCTGCTGGGGATCGCACCCAGGACGCCCGCACAGAAGCCAAACGGCTTACCAATTGTGCCACGGCGGTCGGCATATATTTATTTGATGAGTAATTTGCCAGGTATGATATTGTCAAGCATGAATATTTGTCAGGTATACTGAATGTTTTCAATTTTATCCAAATCATTATAATTAATATGAAAGTTATTTATTTCCAGATTATACCTATATTTCAATTTGGTTATATTCGTTTATGCATCTTACATTGTGTTCAAATACATTCCTATACTCGCTAATTGACTTTACATGCATAAATTACATTTAATTTTTTATAAATGATTTAAAAACTATTCTCATATTTTTGTTAATTCTGTCGAAGGATAATTCGTGGTGAAACTCCATTATACTTTGCTGCACACCTCAACTAGTTTGGTCATGACTTCTCCATCGATACTAATACCAAAATTTTACATATTAACCCTAAAGGTAAAAGACTAGATCGTTTGGAGATCCTAGAGATAAATCGTTTAAAATGTGACAACAGCAATACTTTGATAAATTTACAGACAGACTTCTCCCCTTCAACGTTATTAAAACCAATATTTTAAACAGGGGTTATTCCAACACTTATTCTTTATTGTTTGTTTACTTTCGATATAAAGAATTTTACTTTTAACCACTCTCTTTGTTTTAGATACCAAAGTTTTACTGTTATACAGTCACATAAGGAAAATAAAGCATTTAAACTATTTAATTTGCAGTATGGTTCAGAGTGAAACATCTAAATCTAATGCTAAGACAAATTTCATTCATAACTAATATGATGGATTGAAAAATATATAAAACCGATAGTGACATTAAAAACACGTAGTACATACAGCAATGCGATGAAAGTTTGTGAAAGTGATGTCATATGGCGAAATATAATTTGCACAAACATAATAAATTAAAAACTTACTGAAATAAATAAGTTCCAGTTTCAATAGTACATCTACTGGGCGATTGTGGTCCTAATTTTCTGAATAACATCTTCGCTTGATTCTGATATTCAAGTATACTTCTTCCGGACTGAAATTAAACCATTAAATCGGGGTTAATTAATACATTCTCTGCGAAACAATCTATTTTCAACAAAATATTATTATCAAACAACCTGCTCGTCTTCCTGGATCGTGGCGGCCAGCGGCAGACCGTCAACGATACGGGCAATCATTGTCATTAACACCATTTTTATTTATACTTAAAAAACTATTAAAAATTAAATAAACTACATGAGATTTGACAAAAAAATACAAGAAAACAAATGACAATATTAGCAAACACACGTCATGTCAAAATACACGTCACCGAAGTTGCCGGTTGTGTTACCAGTGTTCAGACATTAATCGCAAAATAAATGTTCGTTCTAGACTTTAATTTTATTAATATTTTTTGGCCAAATTATTTTTTGTACATTTTAAAAATGAATCCCAGAACATATTCGTATGCATATTTTTTGTAGAACATAGATGAAATTAATATTGTATTTAAAACGTTTCTTACATGTATGGCATTCTTCCAGATGATGGTTTGCTTTGAATTTGGCTCATTCAACTTCAAATTGGAGGCTGTTAAGAGGCCACTGATGACTAACGCTGTGATGACAGGAAAGGAAGCGACTGCCTTTTTATTTGAACTTCACCTTTTTCCCTCTCTTAAATTTAGCTATGTCTTGTCTATCGTTTCGCACACATAAACAAACATTTTTAATAGGAATACTCTAAACAACATTACTAATTCTATTAATATTAATACTCCAAACTACTCAAATTGTCTCTATTGATATATTGTTGTCAAAAAATATCATATACTCCCAGCAGGGATAAAAATCCAATGCATGCGTGTATATATTACATGCAATCATAAAATATTTGATTTACATAAACATTGGTACAAGTATACAAGCTAAAAATGAACTAATAATTATGGCGCGGCTCAGAGGAGACATATATGCGATAGCATTGTCACCGCATATATAAGGACCGTTGCTCACATTGTTTACAAATCAATTTCTCAATAGATGAATTTATAAATTTCTTCGTATTTTCAAGCACTCAGATATTGATGAGTAACATATTATATAGAATTTTTAAAAATTGGATTGATAAGGGAACTCAGTAAAATACATAATTGCTAAAAGGTTACGAAAGCGCTTAAAATAATCACATAAACCAGCCGATGATAGATGGTAAGCCTTTTAGGTCCCTTAATTTTTCCAGTTAATATTCCAACTTCGTCTGCATTGACACATCAAAATTGATGCTTAGTTTGGCCAGAACATGTGAACATAAAAGTAAATAAAATCACTATTGATTGTTGACTGACAGATGATAGAAATAGATAATAATATTAAAATATGCCGTCTGCGTGTAGTGTATTGAGGATGGATCATGTAGAAGTAGGAGCAGAGTTCCAGATAAGTCCAGCAGGAAGATTATAAGTGGATGAAAATTTTTATTCAAAACATAAATTAATATGTATCCAAGGGAAATTTCTTCTTGTGTCACTCCTGATATAGGTTGGTGACCATCACACTGAACTCATCACAATCTTGCATCAACCTAATGAGTGAAGCCACATCTGGAATCTTGAAACACTGTCTGAGGTTTTTAATCCATGCAGCAATGAGGTTGTGCTTTTTTATGCACACCCGCACATCTATCACTGGTTACATCACATTGTGGGATATAGTTTGATGGTATGTAGGTTCTTTTGTGCCCCATACCCCATCTTCCCCTCTAGCATTAAGTTTTAGGTCATATTTATCACCATGTAATAAGCAGCCAAAACATGCGGCTTTGCATCTTTAGACAGTGGTCAACAACTCTCTCTCTTTCTCCATCAAATTCATTAGAAAGATAAATTTATTAATTACTTAATAATTAATTTATTAAAGACTTAATAATTTTATATTTTAGGATAAATCGATATTATATCTAGAACGTTGCCTTGCATGAAGGATAACTTCTTGAGACTTGAGTCTGCAGCCAATAACATGGGTCTAAAGATCAACGCTTCAAAGACAAAATACATGGCAACAAGAAAAGCATCACTGAATAGCATCACCGCAAGAAACGAATCAATATCAGTGGGAACCCATCAGCTAGAAGCCGTTGAATCATTCACATACCTGGGATGTCTTGTTACAGCGGACAACACCAGTGCGGAAATAAGGGCAAGACTTGCCGCGGCAAATAGATGCTATTATGGCCTGCTAAAGCACTTAAGGTCACGACTCATATCTCGTAAAACAAAAACCCTCATTTACAAAACTCTTCTTAGACCGGTCATGACATATGCATCAGAATGCTGGACATTGACCAAGAAGGACGAAAATGCATTGTTGGTGTTCGAAAGGAAAATACTTCGCAAAATATTTGGTCCTACCTGTGAAGGAGGATCTTGGAGGATCCGGTTTAACCACGAGCTAGAAATAATGTATGGCGAACCAAACGTTGTCCAATACATCAAAATACAACGTCTATGTTGGCTCAGACACGTTTGTAGAATGGAGGATAACCGGGTCCCAAAGAAAGTATTGGACACCTGTCCTGAAGAAAGAAGAAGCAGAGGGAGACCTAGGATGAGATGGCTGGACGACATCGAGGGCAATATAAGAGCGATCGGACAGACAAACTGGAGGAGACTTGCTGTCGACAGGGCGGGATGGAGGCAGTTTCTTGAGGAGGCCAAGGCTCGCACCGGGCTGTAGCGCCATTGCTGATGATGAATAATTTTATATTTGGAAATTAGGTAAGGTTAAATTGGTTATTTTTCGGCAGCACTGAAAAAATCAAATGGAAATAAAAAATAAATTGTTATTGGCCAGATCTACGTAAATGCCATTTATTTACATAATATTTATAAAAACATTATACATCGCTATTGATCACAACATTATAAAAATATATAAAGTATTACAACTGATACAAAGTAAAAAATATTGTTTGTTTATCTTGTGATACATGAATAGTATAAATAAAATTAAAATAAATAGATACATACATATTGATTGAAAATAGTTTTGAAATGGTGAGCATTTTTTTATTTAATATTTTAACAATATAATACGTCCTATTCTGATTCGTCTAAATTTATCCGTGCGAATTTTAGTACATGAGAAATGTAAAGAAGTTGCTTGCATTTATACGGTACTCATTACGTCACAGTGAATGTATAAAATCCTTTTATCCACGGTCGTCCGTTGGTTACAGACGTTTTCGTACTCTGAAACGAATCAGAATTGAACATACTGAGAATAATTTTGGTATTTTATTATCAGTGAATAATAAATAAATGAAATTATTAAATAAAAAAAAGTAAGACATGAAAAAACATATCACAATATTTTAAAAAACAATATACGTTCTCACTTTCATTTTCCTTTCCAATTCTATGTTTATATCTTCTGTCGTATTATAAGAAATAGTATGGAAAAAAGATTATGTTAGAAATTCATAGGTGTTATATTTTTTTAAAAATTTAACTGTAAAAAATCTTTATACAAAAGCGTATACTTATCTATCTTTAAAAAATGGTAGCATTGTAATCTTTACATATTTCTTATAATATCGATTTTCCACATGATTTCTCTTAATATTCAATATGGCTGCCGATAACCATTGGCATAGAAAAAATCAATATGAAATTTAAAGTACAAACTTGAATAAAAATGACCTCCTTTAGCAGTAAATAGAAGCGTGTATAATGTTTCTATACATCTTTAAATAAATAATTCTTAAATTAAGGCAATAATTTTAATGTACAACTATTTATTTTACATGCGTTCATTTAACACCTCAAATTACACTCTTTCAAATTTTTATATAAAAAAAATGTAAAAATAATTGTTATTAATTTTGCCGTAGTCTTTCAAATTCAACAATCTCATTTAAAGCAATCACAATTTCATTTATTAATATTATGACATATACACTAATTTGTGTGTATTATTCAGTTGACACTAATAGTAAAAAAGGTATAAATAATTTAATATCTGATTTTTTTGCAATGGCGACATTGTCACAAATGTCATATGTGTGACAAAAAATATTCAAAACTTTTTATAATTTTAGAAAATTTTTAGGAAGACCTAACTGTATATTCGTATAAATCCGTCGTTCATTTTTTAAGCCATTTTATATTTATAAAATAAAAGATAAAAATATATTTGAAAAATGTTAAAAACGTTTATGAAAATTTAATTTAAAAGCATTTGAATCATGTGATAGTTTCTGCATTCAATTCATTGACAGCAAATCAGTACAATTTGATTTTTTTTATACATAATATTCTATATTTCTATTAAAATTATTAAGATAAAAACAATTCATGTACTTATACAATATCAAAGTTTTAATGAGATATGTCACTAAAGTAAATTAATAATTATTTAAAGATATGTTGAGTTGACAATGTCGAGAATCATAAAAAAAGTATGGTCCAAATATGAAATGTTTATGAGATAATTTGATAAAATTAAAAACAGTTACAAGTATTAATTATTCGAATTTAACAATAAAATATTTGGAATAGAATAAAGTTTACAAAATTACATTTTATGTTCCGTTCCACAATAGATATGAATTAGAAAATTAATATATGTCTGACTCCACATGGAAGGCTTAACTGTGCTATAGAATAGGTATGGATTGTAAGCAAGAACAAATTAATCAATAAAACAGTGACATAGTTAAGCTTATGTACAAGTATATAAAAAGACAACCATTTTTTTACTATCACACAAAAGCCACAACTTGAGCAATCTAGCTTCTAATTACACAGAAGCATAGCTAGTATTTGTACATCTCTTTTTGACGATAAAATAATTTGTATGATCTCATTTTGAGAATAATAAACTTTACTAGATTTCTATACAACTTAGACCAGATATAAATAACACAAGCTGACTGGCAGTGCTAATTTAATAAGCCATATATGTACTGAAGAAAAAACTATATTAATACAAATGTTTCCTTTCTTGCAAATTAAGTTATTTATTAAAAAAGAAAACAAGTTATATTTCCAATCAAATTGCACAGAAATCTCGAAAAAATAAATATATAGATAAAAGTATTAATTTGTTTTTAAAAAAAATGTACCTTGTGAAAAATATTGTTCTTTCGCCTGAAACACTGAAACTACACTCGTTGCCTAACGCCTCTAGTGATAGAAACTGAAACTACACGCGTTGCCTAGCAAATGACAGTTGACTCACCGTTAAGTACTTAATCCGCCAGAAACGTTGAGTTAAATATTTGTCGTTTTAGTGACGTATTTGAGTGAAGATTAGGCCTAAACGGACACTGTAATACGCTATATTTTTGTAAAGCTTGAGTTTAGCTCTTAAACTCAGACTGTAATACCGGCCCATAGAATATTAATATTTTGTAAGAAATACATTTTACATTATTTTGAAATAAATTGACATTATGTTTTAATTCATTGTATTTTAATACATTTTTTTAAAACTGAAACGAAAAATAATGCTTTGAGTCCAGGTATAAAAATTCATCTATTTTTTGCAAAATGTTGGTGGATATTTTTTTTTTTTCAGGGCATAAGTTGTACTACTGGATGGTTTGAACAGCAGGGATGGCAAACTCATGAAGTTGATTAAAATTAGATTCAGACTTAAGAAATCTTGTAGATTAAAACCAATTGATTATATTAATTTATACAAAAATTAACGACAATTTCATACTAAACTTTCAACTTAACGAATCTTCATGATTGAATGTAGATTAATATTAGATTACGATCGAGTACTGATTTATAATCATTAAGATAAGCACGTATTAAAAGCGTGTCATGAGTAGCCCTACAGTATATAAATCTTTATAAATAAAAATGAATAATATGCAGTTTAAACAAAATTTCAATTAAAAGGAGCACTGTATACATACAATAAAATGACATACATACAATATCACAAAAATTTTAGGACAATTTCGTACGCTAAAAGATTTATTTAAAAAATAATGTGTATTCAAAGCAGACACTAATTGTTAAATAAAAATTGATGAAATCCAGTCTAAAAAGAAAATTGTTTAATAATAAATTTAAATAAAATAGATAGTTAAATCCATTGTGATTTTTGTAAACTTGATTTTAATAAATAGATGGGTCGATGGCAAAGGTGTTTGCGCATTGGGTTAGTAATCCAGTGGTCGCGAGTTCGAATCCTGCCTCGACCAATTTCGTTCACCTATAGCACAAGCATTTATACTTATTTTAGGGAACGTAGGAAGATGTATAATGTACTTGTTTAACAACGACAAATTCATTTAAAAAAAAAAAGATTTTCAATAGATTCTTGTGTAATATTGATTCTTTACAATATTTATTGCCTCCTTTACGTTCATGCATCGTCTCATATAAATATATTCATCTATTATTCAAGCTTCTTATGTTTCCCTAAAATGGTCAAGAAATCATTCAAATGGTCAAGCCATAGTTTTCTGAGTTTAAACCATCTGTGTTTAATTTTATTCATCAGACATTTATTATAGGTCGTCCACGCTTGACTTTGGTACGATTCATCGCAAAAATATGTTATCGACATGTTAACAACATTTAAACATGACATGTGAATAAAAGGTAAAATAAACATGTTATAAAAAATTATAAATATTGACGGGTGTCAAATGTGTCCCTTATTTTATATGATGAATCATAACAAAGTCAAGCTTAGACAAACTAATTATTATATTATTCTTCCCATACGACCAAACCATCTTAATTTGTTTTAACTCTGATACCAATTAACAATATTCATAATTTATTACATTCTGGAAAATGAGTTTTATTAATGACTCATCTGGGGGGTTCAATTCTGGTCCAACCGGCGAAATCAAAACCCTCGTGATTGCCCATATCATGGATATAATTATCATATGGAGTTCTATAATATCTTAAGATGTTATAGAATTATAGTTATATCTATAAGACCTGTGTAAGGCCGATCATGACATACGGCATAGAAACAAGAGCTGACACCGCCAGAACAAAAAACCTCCTAAGAACCACTGAGATGAAGACTCTACGACCCATCGCAGGCGTAACACTTAGTGACAGAGTAAGGAATTCAGAGATAAGAAGAATCTGTGATGTCGAAGATGTTGTGCGATGGGGAAGAACACGAAGACGATTCTGGAGAGATCATGTGGGGAGAGCGGGTTCGGATCGAGTGGTGAGGATGGGGAGATAACAAATGGCAGGAAGACCACCCAAACGATGGAAGGATAGCTGGACGTCCACTTTACAAGAGCAGGCTCCGAGAATAACAGGACACAGTCTTAACTAAAGCAGAAGAAGAAGTTATATCCATGATATGGGTAATCGTGAGGGTTTTGATTTCGCCGGTTGGATCAGACTTGCCCCCCTGAACCTTTTAGATTTGGAAATCACTAAACCCCATTTCGTATTCATTTTCCGACAGCTCCCCATTACAATCAAACTAAAAAAATATAGGCATCTTGTAAATTACTCGAATCCATAAAAATACACATCTTTATTAATTATATTATTTATACACACATAAAAAATAATTTACATAATTTAAATTGACGTTTCAAATCGACATTTGAGATTTTTGACAATCGAGAGATATATTTTTTTGGTGACGCATCACTTTCGAAATAATACATAAAAATAAAAATACTGTTTATCGCCGACTCCTAAAAAAATCATGAAAGATATCATTTTTATTGTTGTCACTTTTTAATCACTAAAGCTGGTCTGTGTTTTATTTTTAATTCATTAGTATACAAGCTTAATAATTCCAAGTAATTCACGGCAAATACATCTTTGCATTACCAATCATAGATAAAAATATATCATATTTATTGATATAGTTAGTTATGTTCAGTTCTGCATATCAAAGGTGCACTTTTATTACAAAACCAGCTGTAAATTATCCTAAATAAAAAATTGATTTAATATATAAATAATTTCTGGTAAAAATATATACACTAGATAATTTTGTGTTCGTTTGAATCAATGAATACGTTTGCTCGCACCTCAGTTCAATTTCAAAAATTTGATTACTACTAAATCAATATAGCACCTTCTTGTATTTTTTTTCTTTTTGCAAATAAAATTTAAAATCGATTTTCTGTCCATGTGTCATCAGAGGAAAAACACAAAAAACATATTTTAATTGATCCTAAACATTCTAAGAAATCTACGAAAACTCCAGACGTGAGTAATAGAAATATACGGAGAGTTAACAAAATTTGTTTTTTTATTTTAAAAAGGACTGCCGATATTCGTTTAAAAAAATATTGATTTTCCGATATGTGAGTGTATTTTGAAATTTATTTTTATAGATGATATAGTAGAAAAAAAATACAAATTATACAGGGAGCGACAGAAATAAATCCCGAATTTGCCACCGTCGTAGTTCAGAGCTAGTGGTAATAGGCGAGTCCGGACTGGCTCCATAGTGCAGTTCTGGTGTTGCAATTGTCAGTCACTAACATGACGTGGAGCGGTGAACATCGTGCGTTCGTCATCGAAACTTATTTTAAAAATAGTGATTTTGTACTTTGTACGCAGCGATTATTTCGTACACACTTCAGGGGGGGCAAGTCTGGTTCAATCGGCAAAATAAAAATCCTCACGATTACCCATATCATGGATATAATTATTCTATAATATCTTTAGATGTCATAGAACTCCATGTGATAATTATATCCATGATATGGGTAAACACTAGGGTTTTGATTTCGCCGGTCGAACCAGACTTGCCCCCCAGAGTAAGTCGACACGATGCAATCCCTGACAGGAAAACCATTCTAACATGGTTTTAAGTAACTGAAATTTTAATCATTTAGATATTTTATTTACAATAAATGGCAATGATAATATTCTTATTATGGTATAATAAAAGTTTGACTAAAATCTATTACGTATTTTTTTAATAGCCCTTCAAATTGGGGAGTTATTTCTGCCGCTTCCTGTATAAAATTAATCAGCTTTAAACTACTATATTTTACATAAACAATATCAATTCAAAGTCGTTTAAATTTTAGTTGGTGCAACACAGAGGACACAATATTTAAAACGTGTCATACGTCATACACTCAAAATTTTAATGCAAATAAAATTGTAATTATTCTGAAATCATAACTCTAATATTATATTCTTGGTAATGATTCTATTAATGTCTTAAAAGGGTCTGTAAAAATATTTGACTATTAGTTGTTCTTAATATGAAATAAGCATCGTCACTTCCAAATAGAATATGTAAGGAACAAAAAATCTAAAATCTTTCCGGAACCTTTCAAAAAAAAATACCAACAATTCATACCAGGTACTAGTGTATCTGCACAATACGATTTTTATATACAAGCAAAGCATTTATACAATATTCTATTTACAAAATATACATAAACGAGTGGATTGCGGTTTGGCCTTCAAAAGTTTTTGTAACTAGGTTAGATTTTGGTTTATGTTAGAAAAAATTAAACGCTGATTACCATACATCGCACGCCATATACTCGTACAAAAAGCACGATAATATAAATAACTCTTTAGAATTACAAGAATGAAAAAAAAAACTGAAAAATGTCAATAATGATTTAGTATTACTACAATAACAGAATTTAGTAAGAATCAAATAGTTTATTAAAAGTAGCTTTTGAAATTTGAAAATGCGAAATAGTCGATTGATTTCATATACAAAATATAGTATAAAATTGATATATATGTATATATATATTTAAATTTCAATAATATATTCACTACATATAAAAATATATATGGCAGTGTATTTTTTTTTTATTAATTATTACTTTTTTCAACGATCATTGATTCAAACGACCATATTGGAAATGTTACGACTTACATTAACATAAATAGCTACATACAAAATAGCCTTTTCCACACGCACGCACGTACAAGCATTTTTATAAATTTTATTAAATTATTATCATTTGATATGTTTGATGTTCACTACCACATACTAGCCGTTTGCGATGAATGAAAATATACATTTTTCAAAAATAAAAAACATTCTAATTTTTTAAAAGAGTGCAATACTTGATACATTTGAGCAATTATAAATAAATAAATAAAAAAACATATATTATTAAACTAATTGATCAAATTACATAAAGACAATATTGAACAATAAATAAAGACAATTCATTATACATATTGCAGTGTAAATGTGGAAAATTTACAGTTTGAATAGTCACAATTATAACATAATACAGAATCTTGTCTTGCTCACGTAGTATGAGAACGAGACATACGATTGGAAGTATCATTTCACCAGGTCTCAACTCTACAACGATCAGATTGGATTGCAGCGCAAACAGACTATAAGAACACACTTGCAGCCAAGAAGAACTTTTACTGGACAGATAAAATCCAACAAGAACGAGATAACCCTAGACAAATGTGGAAATCCATAAACACAGTTTTAGGAAATAATCTCTCCAGACGCCATCTCTGACTTCACTCTACAACTATTTCGCCATCTCCTACCTCTTATTCAACCAACATAAGCAATAGTTTTCTAAATTATTTCATTGAAACAAGTGAACAAGAAATCATCAAATTCATCAATTACTCACCCAACAAACATTGTTCCTTAGATCCGATACCAACATGGCTCTTGAAAAAATGCTCTGTTATAATAGCACCCTATCTCTGCAAACTGTTCAATTTATTTTTTATTTTTATTTTATTTATTTTGGATATCCAACAGTACAGTAGAGCATAATGATATTAAATACAATGAAAAAAAAAAAACAAGTAAATGTAGACTACAGTACATAATAATAGGACATCAAATCAAATAATTTTAAAAGCTTAACATACAATTTACGAAAAATGAGAAAAAAACAAAATTATAGGAACACACCTGAAACATACAGGGAATAGTACAGAGAGGATTGTATGTATTCTAGAATCATTTATCATTGAGCTCTGGTGTAGTACCAACAAGTCTTAAAGAAGCAATAGTAACCCCGATTCTAAAGAAGCCAAACCTCGACCCTGATGACATTAATAACTACAGACCCATATCCAACTTACCTTTTATCGCTAAATTACTAGAAAAAATTGTATGTACAAGACTAAATGACTTCATTGAGACAAACGGAATGTTTACCAAACTTCAATCTGCGTATAGAAAATATCATTCAACTGAGACTGGACTTCTTCGAATATTATCTGATACGATTCTAGTTACTGAAACCGGAAATCATGTTCTATTAGCATTTCTCGACATGAGTGCAGCTTTTGATACGATTGATCACACTATTCTCACTGAAAGACTCAAAACAACTTACGGTATGCGAGAAAACACATATAAATGGTTTCAATCTTATCTCACAGGACGACACCAAACTATCAAATTCAATAACCTAAAATCATCTCCCGCTTTTGTAAAATTCGGAGTTCCCCAGGGTTCCGTGCTAGGTCCGTTACTATTTATCTTATACACAAAAGACATATTTTCAATCATTGACTCCCACGAACTACTCGCACACTGTTATGCGGACGATTGGCAGCTTTACTTTTATTGCACACCAGAAAATGCTCACCATCTAAAAACCACAATCTGTAAATGTATCGAAGATATCGGTGTTTGGATGTCAGCAAACAAACTTAAGCTAAACCCAACAAAGACAGAACTACTCTGGACAGCAACACGCAAACGAAGCCATTTAATAGACACTTCCCCACTAACTTTCGAAAATTCAGATATTCTTCCTAAATCCTGTGTTAAACTTCTTGGAGTCAAAATAGATTCAAATCTAAGCTTTTCAAACCAAATTAACACAGTTACTTCTTCTGCTTTCTTTCAACTAAGACGTTTAAAGTCAATCCGAAGGAGTATCCCAATTGAAGCCATGAAATCTTTGGTAAGTGCCTTTGTTGTCTCCCGTTTGGATTATTGTAACGGTATATATGCGAATTTACCAAAGAAAGAAATTAATAAAATTCAGTCAGTTTTCAATGCTGCAGCCAGACTCATCACTGGAGCCTCCAAATTTTCTCACATCTCTCACCATCTTCGCAATCTACATTGGCTTAAAGTCCCCGAAAGAATTGAATATAAGCTCTGTCTCATAATCTTTAAAGCACTTCGTGGTATGGCTCCTACTTACCTCTCCGAATTGTGCATTCCGCTTTCAATAAATGACAGACAATCATCACTTCGTTCTGCCTCTTCATCCATGGTTGGGAAATTAGTTGAAATAAACAGGGTGCACACAACTAATTTCGGTGATCGTGCATTTGCTGTGGCAGGACCAAATGCATGGAATAAGCTCCCACACACCCTCAGACAAACCGAAAATATATCTTCGTTCAGGAAAAAACTCAAAACGCACCTTTTTCGCAAATCTTACCAGAGCCGAAATGATACAACGTAATCATTTTTTCAGCGCCCTTGAGGTGAGATATTCACAAAAACGGCGCTATATAAATTATCCAAATTTATTATTATTTAGCTCTTTACGACATACACTGATAGATTATCCCATATTTTTTTTCTGTCCAAAAAATCGGCAAATAAGTACATACTATGGCCCGGTATTACAGTCGGCTCTCAACTCATTGAGTTTGTTAAACTCAAGATTAATGTTAAGGGGAGATTGAATCCATTTCCATCCATATTAGTCATTTGGAGTTTGCATCAACCGTATGGAGCCCTAGTTACAATATTCACATAATGACAGAATTGAGAGGATTCAGAGAAGGTTTGTTAAAACGCTTAATTTTAGAAAAAAAATTTACCGCCATGATTATGACCAATCTTTAAAATTACATGGGTTTATATCACTTGAAAAAAGAAGAAAGATATCCGATGTCTATCTGCTTTATAAAATACTTAATAACCTTGTAGACAGCTCTTACCTACTCCAAAAAATTTCTTTCAACTGCCCCATGAAAACAACACGCCAAAATCACCTTTTCTATACACCATACTGCAGAACAAATTACGCACAGAATAATTATGTCAACAGATGCTTAAATTATTACAATAGTCTTGACCCCCAACCTGATATATTTAACTCCACACAGACATCGATGAAACGCCAATTACGCGCAGTTATTGGTAATATTACTGGTTAAAAATGAAACCTACTTTCCTTAAACATTCATCCCTTCCTTATCAACGCTTTCCTATATCCATTACCCTTCCCTTTCCCCCACATACACTCACCATCTTACAATGACTACCCAACATTAATAATGTATAATAATTTAAATATGTGAAACTTTATAATTGGCTATTTATTTTGTATTCTCATTTGAAATTAAGTATTATAAATGTATAGCTGTTAAGTTTCCAAACAAATGAAAAATAAATAAATAAAATAAATAAATATTACAGTGCAATATGACATGTCAGTTACTAAATCTTCAATTATAGAAATATTTTACTTTTTCTGTGGTTATTATCTGTCAAATTTTAAATAACCTCAAATAATACAAACTACAAAACGGGACGCTACCACTTGAAATACTATTGTTTTACTATCCAACATGGTAAATTTAATTTTTTCACCAAAATAATGCTTTTAAATGCCCATGTTCGTTTCAATATGGCTGTCAGTTTATTTTGTTGTGTGGCGCCACCGTCGATACAACTAACGCCTCTAGTGATAGAACACTGAAACTACACTCGTTGCCTAGCAAATGACAGTTGACTCACCATTAAGTACTTAATCCGCCAGAAACGTTGAGTTAAATATTTGTCGTTTTAGTGACGTATTTGAGTGAAGATTAGGCCTAAACGGACACTGTAATACGCTATATTTTTGTAAAACTTGAGTTTAGCTCTTAAACTGAGACTGTAATTCCGGCCCATATTCTCTGATTTACTATCCCATCAGCAAACATCTAAATGGGTACTTATTTATGAAAGGTTTGGCAAGACACAGCTAGCATCTTCAAAGGCAAAATTCACTAAAATATAACTGGATGTAAGCTAGTCACAACAATTGTAGTTGAATATTACTATAAAGATATAAAAGAATCTCGGGAGAATATTAATAATAAATAGGTTTAAATTTTGTTTACAAATATATTGCAAAAATTATACAAAATTAATAACGGTCTTTAAAAAAATTACATAATAATCCTGTATTAATTTTTGGCACCTCACAGTTTTGACAAACGAATTTGACACAAATTATAGAACACAAAATGCATTCATAGACGCAAACATTTCTAAGCTGTATAAAAATCAGCGTACTTAGAATAAATTTTAACGCTTCGAATGAAGAAAAAAATGTAAATACATAGTTAAATCTAACACTTCCGTTGTGACCTCTATAATTTAATAAATAACTATTTTAAAGCACAATTATAAATAAATTAACTGTATTACTAGTATTGTAAATGGAATGGACTTTATTGATATTCGATAGTAACACTAAAAAACACAAGCGCACCAACAAAATAAAATAATAGTTGTTACAAAAGTTTCAGTGTGACATGTTTTTCCGCCTAAAATGATACATTTCACAGTTCTGAAAAAGTTGCCAACAAAACAATGTATATTTGAATAATGTTGGGCAACAATGCGATTGTAAACTTGCTTGAAAACGACAATGTAAGAATCCTTTGACAATAGTCAGATTCTCTAAAACAAAACCATTAAAAGTAGCAGAAATAATATAACAATAAATTATTGTTGTACCGCGTTTTAGTACCATGAAAAGGATTAATTTTACATTTAATATGTATATAATTAACGAGTACACATTTTAGAATTGTAACCTCAATATTGTACTACACAGTAATTGAAGCCCGATTAGTAAGAATAAAATATTAACTGACTAACACAAGACACAATTAAACTACTCAAATGTACTGCACTCTTGAGCAAAACACCGTAAAGGACATTGATTCTGCGTGGGAAAAACTACCTACAACGTGGTTAACAATAATAATTTAAATGGTATACAAAAAATAGTGTATCATTATGCATACACATATTTACATGTTATAACATAGGAAATAATTATATATAATAATAATAATAAAAGATTCGTTATTAGCATAATTTTTTATATGTATATATATTTTTATTTTCATCAGAAACCCATCGTTGCAATCTCGTCGGTTTCCGACTAAGGTACGAGCGTCAAATATAAAAAATCTCCTTTTCTAGTCCACCGCCGCATCTCGGGATCCGCCGCCATGTCTCAAGACCCATCGCCACGTCTCGGGACCCACCGCCGCCATGTCCAAGGATCCGCCGACGGAAATATCACATAAAAATTCCGCTAACTCTACACAAGAGCCGTCCGCCGGCTCAGAATACATCAAGTTGCTGTCTCTTTTTGGTTTTATCACACGCGAACATACTTGTATTTGATATACTATATATATATGTATATATGCAATGTATACTCTCTCACCACACAGTGTATATAATCATATATAAAACTTTGCCGACGCAAGCAGACATTTGAAAGCTAAGGTATGCATAAATTAAATAATCTTCTTGTGCTAAAACGATCCATTGTCGTCATCTTGCGCTGAATCGTCGGTATCTTGATTGTCCTGAAATAAAAATATCATTGATTAATAATTATATATTTATCCTTGGAGGAGAGAATAGAACGGGAGACGCCCATTAGTGAAGATTTACTATAGAGGTGATTAGCTAATTTGTTATTTTTCACCAATCACAGTAATAGCACTACACAATTATAGAGGTGTCAAGCTATTTTGTTATTTTTCACCAATCACAGTAATAGCACTACACAACTAGAGGTGTTAAGCTATTTAGTTATTTTTCACCAATCTCATTAATAGCACTACACAACTATAGAGGTGTCAAGCTATTTTGTTATTTTTCACCAATCACATTAATAGCACTACACAACTATAGAGGTGTCAAGCTATTTTGTTATTTTTCACCAATCTCATTAATAGCACTACACAACTATAGAGGTGTCAAGCTATTTTGTTATTTTTCACCAATCTCATTAATAGCACTACACAACTATAGAGGTGTCAAGCTATTTTGTTATTTTTCACCAATCTCATTAATAGCACTACACAACTATAGAGGTGTCAAGCTATTTTGTTATTTTTCACCAATCACAAACAATAATTCATACTACACAGACAACAACTCATTTATACACACAGACAATAATTAATTAATTTAGTTGTAAATAATACAAGACTTGTTCATCATTCTTTTAAAAAACACAATATCACAATTCCCGTAAAATATATTTTTTAATAAATAGGTATAGTTAACAAAATGATTTAATGGGTAAGTATTTCTAATTTGAAACATAATCGATAAAATGTGAGTCATAGATAAAACATGATAAATTTTAATAATTTAAACAAGTATTTTCATTTCCTTAATAAGAAACTTTTACAATGGTGGAAACCAAATGATATGTTAGGAAATGTCAGCCTTCATAGCTCAGTTGGTTAGGTATCTGACTGCTGATCCAAGGGTCCCGGGTTCGATTCCCGGTGGAGACACAGTTTTAATTGTGTTTTCAGTCTGGACCTGTGAGACGATTAATAAGTCTCCAGAATGCGGCAACTTGTAATTGGGTGCGTGTTAAAAAATTATTTGACATAGTACCTGTTAGTTGCCCGAGAAGCTATTTAAAAAAAAAATCCCCAAGCTTAAATTATTTATTTGTAAATGAACTATGTAATTGAAAAATGAACAATTTACAAATGGCTCTTAACCACTTATGTTGTTGATTTTTTGCAAGAAAATGTGTCTAAAAAATATCAGTTTTTTATTTACGATGTGACATACAATGTTACGTTGACGATCTGCGCCCTAATAAATTCTGTAAACAGATAAAAAAACACTAAAACAGCGATAAACACGACCTGCCCAAAAGTCGTACGGCTTCGTCAATACCCCGAATACATTTAGCTGGTAAAAATAACTGCCAAAGAAATCAATTAATAATTACTCGAGAGAGTGAGTCTTGGACAAACTAGTCAAGCTGTTAATGGATGGCAATAGTATTTTCATATTATGGTATAAGATATCTCTTATATCATGATACGAACGATACTCTACATATAAAAAGATCTGAAGTAATTGACAGTACAAGAGTGTGAAACTTCTATTCACATTTGTTGATTGTTATTTTTACACTACAGTGCTAATTACAGTCCTCATATGCAGAGCGGGCAATCGTGGGAGTTACGAATGATAAAGATTATACGTACCGTATAGTCCCCGTAGAGCCACGGATGATCGAGGACGTCCTCCGCCCCGAACCTCAGCTCCGGTGAGTGCTGCAGCATGTTGGCTATGAGGTCTCGTGCGCCACGGCTCACACCGGCCCAGTAAGGGCGAGGGAAGTCGTACCGCCCGGAGAGGATGGCGTCAAACAGCGAGTCCTGGTTGCCATCGGGCGCCACAAAAGGGGGGAACCCGCACAGGAGGATGTAAAGGATAACGCCGGCCGCCCAAACGTCGATCTGCACAGGAAAATTAAACATTTTTAAATTGTCAATACTGTCAATATTATTTAAGGTGTAAAACTCCAATATACTAGGTATTTTTAAATTTTGGTGCTCATTTAATACTTAATACAATATATAATGGATGAAAAATGTTAATATCTAATACAATATATAATGGATTAAAAAAAATGGAATACCTTGAGTCCGTATCCTGTCTCCAAGAGTATTTCTGGAGCCACATATGTCGGCGTACCGCACACGGTGAACAGCGGCCTCGTGACTTCGCACGCAAGTCCAAAGTCGCCCAACTTGAGGCCTACAATCTGCTCACCGAGCGTCTCCACCTGTTAAATGTTGGATCAGGTCAACAGGCGGAAAAAACCAAAGACAGCACACTTCTGGCTGGTAAAAACTGCTCAAGTCTGCCACATTATGTAAAAATTCTTTTTCTTTTTGCACAGTTAAAGTATTTATTATTATTATTAGCTCTCTACCATTACAGACAGGTCTAATATTTCCTCATAATGACTCTAACATCATATAAGTAATATTATATTATCGTTTAATATTTCAATCAACATGAATCAAATTTGCACAGTTAAAGTATTTATTATTATTATTAGCTCTCTACCATTACAGACAGGTCTAATATTTCCTCATAATGACTCTAACATCATATAAGTAATATTATATTATCGTTTAATATTTCAATCAACATGAATCAAATTTGCACAGTTAAAGTATTTATTATTATTATTAGCTCTCTACCATTACAGACAGGTCTAATATTTCCTCATAATGACTCTAACATCATATAAGTAATATTATATTATCGTTTAATACGAATCAAATTTATGACTGGCAACTGATGGGTGGTGGCAGAGGTTATTGCACTGGGTTAGTGAGCCAGTGGTCGCGAGTAAATCCTGCCCTCCATTCACCTATAGCACAAGCATTAATGCTTAGTTTAAGGAATATATAAGGATGTATATGTGCTTTCCACAAAGACATATTCATTATTTAAAAAAAAAACAATAATTTCAATAGAAAAATAAAATAGACACAAAATATTGACAGATTGTAAAAATATTCACTTCATTTTGTATAAAAATATTTCTGTAGGTAATAAGAAAATATACGTTTCTAGCAAGCAAGTCTAAAATATTAATAATTAACACTTCCTTGCAACCAGCGAAGCAATATTTGCGTAAGAAATAAATTTCTCCTCTGTTAAATAATGCTTATATAAAATAGAAATACCTAAATATTTCAAGTATTTAATAAAATCTAAGCTTAAAAACAATCCAATATGATTGCCACTACAAGGAATATGAACATTTCTGTTTCCTATATTTGTATTTTTATCTTTCTCAAGTTGTTCACACTGCGTCATTGCCTACCATTAGTATGGCCATAAACATAAATATTATATCCTGGATATTGTATCACTGTCTTTATAATTAAATAGGGAAATCGCAAACGGTGTACAAAGGATCGGCAAACATCTTGCCAATTTTTACCATAGGGGGGAAAGTGTCGACCTTTGTGGCTCAGTTGATTAGATATCTGTCTCCTGAGCCAAAGTTCCCGGGTTCGATTACCCAGTGGAGACACTGTTTTTAATTGGGTTTTGATTTATGAGACGAAAAACATCGTAAGTCTACAGAATATTTGATATAGTACCCGTTTGTTACCAGAGAAGATATAGCAATACAAAAACATCGTAAGTCTACAGAATATTTGATATAGTACCCGTTTGTTACCAGAGAAGATATAGCAATACAAAAACATCGTAAGTCTACAGAATATTTGATATAGTACCCGTTTGTTACCAGAGAAGATATAGCAATACAAAAACATCGTAAGTCTACAGAATATTTGATATAGTACCCGTTTGTTACCAGAGAAGATATAGCAATACAAAAACATCGTAAGTCTACAGAATATTTGATATAGTACCCGTTTGTTACCAGAGAAGATATAGCAATACAAAAACATCGTAAGTCTACAGAATATTTGATATAGTACCCGTTTGTTACCAGAGAAGATATAGCAATACAAAAACATCGTAAGTCTACAGAATATTTGATATAGTACCCGTTTGTTACCAGAGAAGATATAGCAATACAAAAACATCGTAAGTCTACAGAATATTTGATATAGTACCCGTTTGTTACCAGAGAAGATATAGCAATACAAAAACATCGTAAGTCTACAGAATATTTGATATAGTACCCGTTTGTTACCAGAGAAGATATAGCAATACAAAAACATCGTAAGTCTACAGAATATTTGATATAGTACCCGTTTGTTACCAGAGAAGATATAGCAATACAAAAACATCGTAAGTCTACAGAATATTTGATATAGTACCCGTTTGTTACCAGAGAAGATATAGCAATACAAAAACATCGTAAGTCTACAGAATATTTGATATAGTACCCGTTTGTTACCAGAGAAGATATAGCAATACAAAAACATCGTAAGTCTACAGAATATTTGATATAGTACCCGTTTGTTACCAGAGAAGATATAGCAATACAAAAACATCGTAAGTCTACAGAATATTTGATATAGTACCCGTTTGTTACCAGAGAAGATATAGCAATACAAAAACATCGTAAGTCTACAGAATATTTGATATAGTACCCGTTTGTTACCAGAGAAGATATAGCAATACAAAAACATCGTAAGTCTACAGAATATTTGATATAGTACCCGTTTGTTACCAGAGAAGATATAGCAATACAAAAATAAAATAAGATAAAAGGTTTGTGCAGTGACGATCCTTCCTCCCTCCCTTCCACGTTACTGCTCTGTTCCATTCCTGCTACACACCAACTAGTACTTGCTTACCACCGACCTTGAACGCATGTCATTCGGACTATGTTATGTTGCGCGGAGTGCTCAATATCGCCGTGAATGATCGTTATAGCATACATTCAATGTGTAGTGCTGTGCCCCTGCATCGACTATGCCTCTTTCGTCGGACTGGGTGAGCGATCAAGATGAGGATTTCTTCATTCCCGGTAGGTGATTTCCTTTCTTGATCCATACTTCTTATCCCCTTTTTACCTTGTACTGCGAAAAATGTGCCGTGTAGTTATTTACATTATACAGTCCACCAATCTCTTGGCCCGAGTTGCAAACGGAAATTCGGCGCTAACAGGTGCTATTATTTAAGATGTTTGGCGGTCACTCTATACAAAAATGTAATCAGACTTACCAATAGATTTTCGGGTTTGATGTCCCTGTGAACGATGGACATGGAATGTAAGTAAGCCATGGCGGAGGCCAAATGGCTCGTCATGAGTCTCGCCTGATCCTCGGTGAACTTGGACGCTGCCGCTATACTGTCAAACAGGTCACCGCCTAAAAAAACATTAATCGCTTTTATTTGTATACATAATAACTAGCTTCTTTCTATTGCTATTCATTTTAAATCGGTTATCAACCATTACATTGTGTTCCTGCCACCCTAGACAACGTGTCATTTAGCTCAAGAAAAGAAACAATAAAAGATAACTCAATGTATGGAAGTGACAGATGTCACGTGACTGGCAATTGTCACTTCCATACATTGAGTAATCTTTTCTTGAGCTAAATGACACGTTGTCTAGGGGGCTGAATAGTCATGGATAGGATCATGTATTTTAGCATAAATAAAACAAAAGATCCCACTTTGGTTATCAGAGGGTTTCTATAATATCCTCTGACAGACACCTTTAATAGAAACATAATAATAAACACTTTCTTGCACCCTGCGCAAGTGGCGAGTTTATTGCCGTATGGCAATTTCTTCCAACTAACCAGTGTTTCCAGCCCAGAAAACCAATATTTGCGTGAGAAATAAATTTAAATAAATTTCTCCTCTGCTGGGAATTGAACCCAGGACGCATAACAATTTATTAAACTTTAAAGGAGTCTGTCCGGGGGTTACCACCAACTGTAAATGGAAGATATGATTAACAATAGTTTTCTGTAGTAAATATAAAAAAAAACAAGCTTTATACTATAACCTTTCATACTGACGTGTTATAATATCCAGCCGCCACTAGTAAGGGTTCATATAATCCAATCGTTATTACCTGCTGTTGTATCCTTTTACAGAAATAAAATCAGCCTTCATAGAATGACTTCAGTATAGCATGTAACCCTATGATTTTTCACCTTGAATGGGTTGGTAGTAAGAGATTCAGTCTTATGGCAATAATGCCACATTGTCGTACATAAACCAATTAAATAAATAAACAAATAAGTGGTACCGACCCCTGACAAGTTCGATGACCAGATAGAGACAGTCAGAAGCGTCCTGCTCAGCCACCAGAGTGACAATCCTGGGATGACAGAGCTGTCTCATGATCCGCACTTCAGCCTCAACGTAGTACTCCTTCCCTCGACACTTGGCCTTGTCTATCACCTTGAGGGCGTACTCCTGACCGGTGTTGCGGTCCTGGCAGACTCGCACCACTGCGAAATTGCCGTCGCCTGAAACAAATTAAATAAATATTTAACAATTTTAATTATACCAAATCTTTAAAATATATCAAATTATTATAGATAACTATATGGCATATTTTTAAATATCTTAAATTATTGCGGATACTTTTATGGCACATTTTCAAATATATTGCATTATTACAGATAACTTTGTAAATCATTTTCAGACATCTTAATTATTTCAGATAACATTGTAGCACATTTTCAAATATATTGTATTATTACAGATAACTTTGTGGTACATTTTCAAATATATTGCATTATTACAGATAAATTTGTGACACATTTTCAAATATCTTGAATTATTCCAGATAACTTTGTAGCACATTTTCAAATATATTGTATTATTACAGATAACTTTATGGTACATTTTCAAATATATTGCATTATTACAGATAAATTTGTGACATATTTTCAAATATCTTGAATTATTCCAGATAACTTTGTAGCACATTTTCAAATATATTGTATTATTACAGATAACTTTGTGGTACATTTTCAAATATATTGCATTATTACAGATAACTTTGTGACACATTTTCAAATATCTTGAATTATTCCAGATAACTTTGTGGAACAATTTAAATAAATTAATTACCTACATTAAATAACTTAATAACACATTTTTAACAATTTTGTGACACACTTTTGAATATCCTGAATTACTCCAGATAACTATGAACCACATTTTTAAATATCATAAATTATTGCAAATAACTTTGTAGCACATCTCACACACATCTCTGTGGCAGAAGTATCTTGAATTATTACAGATAAATTTGTGCACTTTATTAAACATCTTGAATTATTATAGATAACTTTGTGACACATTTTAAACAAATTTAACTATTACGATTTGTTTTCAACACGAGTGAGTTATTTCATATAGTTATCGGCAAACATTTTGAAAAAACCATGTGGTTAGCGCAGAACACAAATTTCAGGTAGTTTGCTTGGATGGCAGATGCGCAAATCGTCTCCCACTCCAATGAAAATTGTCAGCATATTTTTACCTACACAGTCTGTTTCGAAGCAATTGATTCTTTCTCAGCATGAATTATTATTATTATTATTTTTACAGTGGGGGTTTAATAGGAAATAAATTGAATAAAAATAAATTTAAAAGTAAAACACAAACCGATGATTTTCCCCACTGTGTACTTGGCAACAAAAGACTGCGGCATGGTCTGTGAGCTTTCCTCGCCCGTCGGATCCGCAGTTAGGTCCGGAGAACCACTCTTGATTGTATTGGGCCTCTCCTTACCGACCTTGACTGGCATCTTGGGTTTCGGACCGTTCCTGAAACATAACAAAAACAAAATTGAAAATTACTCTTTTATTTAAACAGCTGTTGAAGCACTAAACAAAAAGAAAAATGAAATCAAACATATTTGTAAACATCATTCATTACAAAAAAAGTTTTTTTTTTCAAGTACAGTACAATCTCGTTAATCTGGCACGAATTATTTAAAAAATATATAGGTATTTATTTATTTCTTTATCACACCATTTAAATAATCTTCATAAAAATAGATAACTGCTGCCCAACTAGGTATACCTGTTTTAGGCCTAGCAGTGTACATATTATATTTCACAGGAGACATATAGGTTGCTATTTGCATTTTTAAAAAGTATCTAAAATAATATAACCTAAACTATTGTACACAGATAAAAAAAAAAGGCTATAGTCAACTTGTAAGCCGAAACGGTCGTCGGGAGTGAAATAAATCGATTGTAGAATTATATGTGTTCACATTTATTATTCATGATGGAGTTCTACAAATTAGAAGCTATCGCAATCATAAGATTGAAAAGTGCGCACTAATGTCTAAATAAATGTATTTATTATTACAAATATATACACTTATTTTATGAAAGTTATTCCTTTTTCTTACTTCAATTCCCTTTGATAGGTCTGTTTATTTATTTAATTTAATAAGTTATTTAAAAACAATACAATTCCTTTCTTGGGGTCTTTACGCTATTGTACTGAATTTATTTAAGACCACATGGATTAAAAATGAAAGCATGGTAAACAAACCTTGTGCCATTACGTAGCGTTGGTGTCTTTTTGTATTGCTGTATCGCTTTGCTCTCTTCGAATTCCAATTCAAAATCTTCTTGCGTATACCTGGAAAATATTTAAACCAGTCAATGATATGCAGACTTGTAAAAATAAACACATATTTGGACTTATGACAATGAACCCGCCCTTGGAAATAAATTGAATATATCAATTTTTTTTTAATTGTTCATAATCCCTAATGCCTATCGTCTTTGACATGGGTAAACCCCTCACTCTCAAGTGTCGTCATAGTCGTTACCAACTTGTACCGCGGAGAATTGCCTACGGGCTACGGATTTGACGGAGTTGATAATATGGAGTTTTTGGAGGGGTGACATCACCGGCAGATGCCGTGACATTGTATGCGTTTATGGCGTAAATATCAAATTTGATTTTGAAATGACGATTTTTGTTACAAAACCTTTATTTTATGTGGAAATATATATATATATATATATATATATATATATATATATATATATATATATATATATATATATATATATATATATATATATATATATATATATATATATATATATATATATATATATATATATATATATATATATATATATATATATATATATATATATATATATATATATATATATATATATATATATATATATATATATATATATATATATATATCTGGACATTAGAGCCAGACGATATTAAGTCCATACCCTTGTTAAAAGTAAGGCTTTCACTTCTTTCAATAATATTTTGAAAGTCAAAACTTCACCTTAACAAAAAGTGGGCTGAATACCATCTGGCTCTGAGGTCCAGATATATATATTTGAAAACAGTGAATGCGTAAAAACATTGTGAGATACTTTTTCAAAATTAGTTATATGTCTATTACACCACTACTCATGTGTTGGTGATCAACACACAAAATAGAAAAATTGGAGGAAACGTTGCTCGCTAACATGTGTATTTTTTCATACTACGTATGCAAGATGTATTCTTTTGTTTCTCATATAACCGATTCCCATCTATCCTGCTCCAAATACCAGTACAATAAAAGACAATATCAGGTGATGCTATTTATTTCATTGCAATCAAAACAATATTTCTCTATCACTGACCTTTCATTGCCGTACGCAAAGAACACATCCTCCTCCTGAAAGAAGTGATCCAACTGTAGGACGGGACGTGCGGCCAACGTAAATACCCGCCTCACGCAGCCCGTGTCCAGTTTTATACACTCGGTGATGGCACAGAGTACGTGTTCAAAGCTGGGACTGTTGCGTTTGTTCAATAACAATCTAAATACCTAGAAGAAAGAAGAAAAAAAAACATGAATTTTGATTGCATTATAGGGATCATCATCACTGGCGCTACAGCCTGTGTGGGCCAGAATCATTCTCCAACCGTCCCTGTCCTCCACCGCTCTCCTTCTGTGTCATCCAGCCATCTTAGCTTGGGCCTGCCTCTGCTTCTTCTGCCCTCTGGATTTGTATTAAGAACCTTTTCGGGGATACGATCATCATTCATCCGGCTGACATGTCCCAACCATGATTGCAGTCTACGTAATTTTATTACTTGTACAATGTTGGGTTCGTCATATAATGTCTGTAGTTTGTGATTATATCGCATCCTCCAAAGTCCATTATCATTTACTGGGACAAAAATCTTTCTCAGGATTTTCCTAAACCGTATCATAGGGATACCTAGTAATTATTTGGTAAGAAAACATAAGATATTAACATAACCAGTTATTTTACCAAATGCATCTATACAGTAAAATAGCTTGATAATACAAAATTTCACTTGCATACATTCATATTATGTCCTATTCTGATTCGTTTCAGAGTACGAAAACGTCTATAACCAACGGGCGACCGTGGATAAAAGGATTTTATCCGCACAGTGTAACGTAATGAGTACCGTATAAATGCAGTCAACTTTTTGACATTTCTCATATACTAAAATACAGACGGATAAATTTAGACGAATCAGAATAGGACATATTATATACTTATAATGAAACGATTTGTGATATTTTCAGTGCTGATTTATGTATTTTATTTTTGTTTTGATTGACTTTTATTGTTTTATTATGTACCTAAGTTTTTTTTCCTTTTTTACTGAGTTTATTATTGTTTTCTCTTCAGACATTTTTTTCAATATGTGTTTTTGTAAAAGTTAATTTATGAGGAAAAGAATAAATAAACATACTTCACACATAATTTTTTTTATTTATTCTTTAAGTCTAAGTGCATAAAGGCAGGTTTATTGCCATAAGGCAATTTCTTTCAACCAACCCGAGCAACGTGAAGTCTCTAAAGTTAAATTGTTACAATAGTAGGTATTTAATGAGAAATAAAGAAAAAAAATACAAATGAGAAAAAATATATATAATAATAACACCTCACCTCACCTCAGAAAAGAAGGATAGTATGGAAGGATATAGAAGGAATATTCATTAACTGTTTGACAGATTGATTGAATTGAGACGACGTTACTTTATCACTTAATAAAAGAGGAAAAAAAAAAAAAACATATAACACTTCTTCTTAACATGCTGCACTGGCTACAAAATTGAAAATGAAATTGAATCTATAAAGTTGAATTTATTTTTACAGTCAAAGTTATGTCTCAACATAATGGGGATCTCTGATGAACCAAACTGTAGGAGGTGTCAACAAGAGGAAGAAACAGCCTCACATGTGATATGTGAATACCCAGCACTAATGGAATCCAAGACCCAAGGACGTGGAGGCATCTCAATTTGCAAAATATGGGTCTTTATGCAAGAAACCGAACTGCTATTGAAATGACAACCTTAAAGGGAGGTGCATAATAGATCAAACATGGTTGTAGTGCGGGGGCGAAAGGTACCACTCCTATCCAGTGGCGACTGGTCGATGGTATTTTTGATCATTTTTGGTAGTGAAATTTTTTCTTGAATTAATAATAAATTGATAGGCATTTAAATCATTAATACAATATAGGATATTTAAACAAATGTATTAAAGTAACAGTATTTGTTTTCAAATAATTTTTTAATTCAAAATAAAAACTGCGCCCGATATTGACGATTGGTAAAAATCAAGTTCAAACAAGGATAATTATGTATACATTTGAATTAGTGCTCTTTTATAAGCAATATTGTTATTTTACAATATTGTTTTACTGATTTATCAACAGATGTCGTGAAGACAAATGTATGGGAGTATTATTCATACAATTTTCGTCTCAATCAAGTATTAATATATACTAAGTAATTAGGTCTTAAGTTGTGTGTCAATATGTGACACTCGTATTTTAGGCGCGGAATCGGCTGTGTGTCATGTATACGTGATACTCATCTCTTTCAATACGAATGGCTAATGAATTAGAGAGCGAGATAGAGGTATACATACTAATTACATCTAAGATATGATAAACTCAGTGCAGCGCACGAGCCTGCACGAGTCTGCCTTATGAGTTCAGTACAAGTATCGCTATTTCATCTGCCAGGGGACTATCTCTTTCTCTTCAAACATACGCTGTATTAAAAAGAAATCAATTTTGGTGCGATATGTATATTGCACGCCATACATTACATAATGATAATATTTGTATTGCGGTAGATTTCATTATATGATGTCGATTGCGAGGGTATATTATATAATAATCAATTGGTTTAGAAAAATAACAGTAATAAATTAAAGCGTAATGATATATTAAAAACATATTTTAATATTAATTTTTAGAATATACCATTTAAAAATTGGTAGTGCAATTGATCCAACGCACTTCATATAGAGTCGCCGCTGCTCCTATCCATTAATAATAACTAAGTTTAATGAGTATAAATGAAACAAGTCTAGCGCTTTTGGCTAGACACAGCTAGGATCTTCCATTATAGTGTATAATTTTGAAGGGAGAGATGCAGGCTGTGTGTAACAAAAGTGTACAATATTTAAATGTGGATCGAAACTTTGTTTTCCCAAAAGAATTAATTTTTAGTCACGTCACTCTCCATTTTTTATAATATGGATCTTTACCACTGTGACAAATATGCCCAAAAGTAAAAAAGTCCTAGACCGGAAAAGTCATTTGAAATAGCAATATTGCCATTATTAAAAATCCTAAGGTGTGGTTGTACGAAAAAATAATAAACCGATCTTGTTTATTTAATGCTGTTTCATGAAAAACATGTGTAACATGACATTATATGTAATTAAATTTCATTTGTAATTTAGATCCGTGTCCTTTCTTGCATCCACCCATCATTAAATCAGATCTCTGTGACCCAGATATAAAGAGACGAAATATTTTAATACGTAAATAAAGTACGAAATAAAGTACGTACGTAAAGTACGTAAATAAAGAGACGAAAAATAAACAATCCGTTTGCGTAATAATCTAACCACAAGAATTACAGCTATGCAGATGATACACCACCACACACAGACACAAACTACTGAGAGAATTAATGACGCACATCAAATTTCATTACACTACAAGATAAATTATATTTTCGACAAAACATCTAAACCACAATAATAATTATACTTATATTTAAATACAAATAACTTAGTGATTTAGAAATTTTAGATTTTAAATGACATGTACATATATTAAGCTGGGCCGTACATTTTTTTCTATCTACTAGGAATCAAACTCAGGATGCCCATACAAAAAGCAAATGATTTTTTGCTAAAGGTGACCATATTGTTATGACAAGCATATTTTGTGATCGAAATGAAAATCTTCTCGTCAAATTTTTCAAATAAAAGAAGAACAATGAACGCGGATCTTTAAAAAAATCTCGAAGATCGATACAAAATGAGGGAAAAGGGAGGTCAGAGACATGATCTTTCCTTTTTACAAAAAAATAAAAACGGATGGATTGATAAGGAGATCGAAAGAAGAGTTATGACAGAAAACAGAGTGAATGGAGCACTTAGACCAGTTATGAATGATAGCAACTTATCAAAGGATGCTAAAGTTGCCATTTATAACGCTATTTTAGTGCAAACCTTGATGTATGCAAGTGAAACCTGGACATGACAGAAGTCGCACGAATGCAGAATAAATGCAGTTGAAATGAGATCGCTAAGAAAAATCTGTAATAGAACGATGTATGACAGGGTAAGAAATGAGGACATAAGGAAAGAATGTAGGATAAAGAAAGATGTTATTAATAGAATGAAAGTGAACACATTGAGATGGTTTGGCCACATGGGGAGAATGAATGAGGAATGCCTGACGAAGAAACTATACATTGTGGACAGGAATGGAATGAGAGGTTGGGGCCGCCCAAGGAAGGGATGGCACGTCCATGTGAACGGTACTTTGAAAGACGGAAATGATAGAAGCGTGAACAACAGACGAACATGTATAAAACAATGTATGAATGTCGACGAGGCGATGAATGTATGTCAAGATAGAAATAAGTGGTGTTCGGTTTTCTCTGCCTACCCCGTGAGGGACATAGGGTGATGGTATGTATGTATGTAAAAATAAAAACTTACCTTTCTTGGTTTAATTCCATTCCTAATAATTGTAACTATCCTAGGTCTGACCACGGAGGGATCGCACATCACCACCTTTCCATTGTTTGTCCCGTTGCTGGCGTACGGGGATCCCGTTGTCCCGTTGAAGACCCTCGAGAGGCGGTTGGAGGTGACCTTGGCCGACGAGACGGTCGTGGCGGAGGCGGGACCTGTCGGGTTCTCTGGTGTGCCGAGACGGGACGAGGTAAGCGAGTTGTAGTCGAGCTTCTTGAACGTCTCGCCCTTGCCGGAGCACACGTATGACTTGCCATCCTCTAAGTCTTCAAGTTTTGCTATCTGAAACGATAAACAACAAAAGTTTTTTTTTTTTCTTATTATTATTAGAGCATGTAGAAGACACTCTTAATTGGTTGAGATGACAGAGATACGATTTTAGGTAAGAGGATTGGTACACAAAGTGCGGTGGAATAAGGGTATCCCAAATACATTCACAGTCTTACTTATAAACATGTTGTAAAAGTTACACGACAGTTTAACATCCGTGTAGGCAAAAGCGTTACTAATAAACGTTTTGTAGCAGATCAGTTGGTTAACGACTGTGTATCTCTTACACAACGCTTGCACGCCTGTCCAAGGTAGTTAAACGGTGTTTTAAGACAACTGTCATCCATCCTTCAATTTAATCTGCATTCTTATTTTGTTACATCTTTGAATAATACGACAGTTTAAATAAACAAACAATTATGTATTATATGTTTATTTATTTAAAAATCTTTATCAATTATTTTATTCTCGATAGTTGTGCATTATTAGTTGTGTGTTTGCATAGATATTCATATGATTTATTTAATAAAATAAATCATAAGAATATCCTCATTAAACCGTACAACACATTGTTCACGAATGCAGTGTACGACGATATCATGGTGGCGAAAGCGACTTTATCACGGCCACTGCAACGACTGCTGCCTGAATTGATGACTTGGACATATACCTGTGACGAGCACCCTGCGTGTGACCTATCATATATATATATTTTTACTTTTGACGTGCCTAGTGCTATTTTTCTTTTCTAAATATTGCCATATGCGATACGAAATATTCATATGATTAAATTATTTTTAATATTTTCCATATTCCTAATTTAAAATGTGAAAAAGAATGAAAATATTAACCGAGACAAACGTTAAAATTAGAATCAAATCGAACCGAGGTCCTTTGGATCAAAAATCAGATATCTAAGCAACTGAGCCACGAGGGCCGAATATTAATACTAAACTTCTTAAATGATGTTAAACATGCTACCAAAAAACACCAATAAATTGTATTATGAAATAAATAAATGGATTAAAACAATTTGTTAATAAATCAATATAAATTACTGCAATGACACAGATGGTTACAAAAGAAGGATAAATACTGTGCCAATATATAAATTCACAAACTACTTCAGAACAGGTTCTTACTTAACCTAGCCAAGTATATATTTAGTTTACGTACAATACCTGTCAACTTAGTAGTAATATTAATAATTATTAGTATTAATATCATTATAATATTTTTGGTTCACTATGGCCCGGTATTACAGTCGGCCTTCAACTCATTGAGTTTGTTAAACTCAAGATTAATGTTAAGGGGAGATTTAATCCGTTTCCGTATTACAGTGCAATATGACATCTCAGTTACTAAATTTTCAATTATAGACATATTTTACTTTTTCTGTGGTTATTATCTGTCAAATTTTAAATAACCTCAAATAATACGAAGTACAAAACGGGACGCTACAACTTGAAATACTATTGTTTTATTATCCAACATGGTAAATTGAATTTTTTTCACCAAAATAATGCTTTTAAATGCCCATGTTCGTTTCAATATGGCTGTCAGTTTGTTTTGTTGTGTGGCGACACCGTCGATACAACTAACGCCTCTAGTGATAGAACACTGAAACTAAACTCGTTGTCTAACGCCTCTAGTGATAGATACTGAAACTACACGCGTTGCCTAGCAAATGACAGTTGACTCACCGTTAAGTACGTAATCCGCCAGAAACGTTGAGTTAAATATTTGTCGTTTTAGTGACGTATTTGAGGGAAGATTAGGCGAATATTTTTATTATTGCATATGCGCAAACATTGGATTTTTTTTTCCCTGTCGGGAGTCAAAGATATTTTTTAACAGTTTTTTAATTATCTCAATAGAGACGAAGTTGGAATATTTATTGTAGGAGAACCGGGAAATCAAGGCACCTACAGGGCTTACGACCTGTCATCGGCTGGTTTACGTGATCACTTTATGCGCTTGCGCAACGTTCACCAATTATGCCTTTTAATGAGATCCCTATCAATTCAATTTTGAAAGTTCTATATATTGTAATACTGAAATTCTTTTCCCTTGAAAATAAGGAATTTTTACTACAGCCATCACCCCTGAATTGCGCCAGACTTATAAGGTCATTTTTGTCTTATTTACCTACTTGTACCAATGTGTAAGTAATCGAATATATTTATTATTGCATATGCGCAAACATTGGATTTTTTTTTACAAAAAAACAATTCTCTCAATAGATGGCGTTCCAACAAAATAAATAAAAATAATAAGATTGTTGTTCATAATTTCACCCATAGATGGCTGTAGTAAAAATTCCTTATTTTCAAGGGAAAAGAATTTCAGTATTACAATATATAGAACTTTCAAAATTGAATTGATAGGGATCTCATTAAAAGGCATAATTGGTGAACGTTGCGCAAGCGCATAAAGTGATCACGTAAACCAGCCGATGACAGGTCGTAAGCCCTGTAGGTGCCTTGATTTCCCGGTTCTCCTATAATAAATATTCCAACTTCGTCTCTATTGAGATAATTAAAAAACTGGAAGATTAGGCCTAAACGGACACTGTAATACGCTATATTTTTGTAAAACTTGAGTTTAGCTCTTAAACTGAGACTGTAATACCGGCCCTATGTCATTCCGCTCAACAACATATCAATAAATTGAAAAGTAATCAAACAGGTATAGAAAAAAATAAACATCTGTATTAGTTACTATCATTTGTCACCAATTGATATAACACAATGGCATTCTGCGAGAGTTCACACACATTCAATGTTATATTGAACATACATATTATATGTAGGTATATAATAGATAGGTAGGTATGTACCTTCACAGTAGTGTACCTACATTAAATAATTGACAATGATATTTTGTCATTGAGAGACGTGTCATTCACAAAAAAAAAACCTTTGACAAAAGAGATTGGAATGTCATTATTGTGTCCGTGGCTCTACAAACAAATTACGGTTCAAACTGAGTAATACATAAGTATGGTTATTAAAGATACTAACTTGTACTTTAAAGATGTCATTAGTATTTTGTGGGAATTCCTACGTAATAGTCGGCCTTTGTCACGTAGTTGGTTAAATGTCTGACTCCTGAGCAATGGGTTCGATTCCCGGTGAAGACAAGATTATTGATTGTTTTCGATATGGATTTATGAGACGATAAATGTCATACGTCTCCAGAATGTGGTAACTTATTATTAGGTGCGTGTTAAATTAATATTTGACTTAGTACTTGTTAGTTGCCCGAGAAGCAGTATGAAATAAAATTGATTGTAATATAATCAACAATTTTAAATAAATAAACAGGTAGGTATATCAAAAAAAAATTGAGGACACCTTTTCTAAGGTTTCTTCACATATTAAATTAGTAATCGATTTTTCACTGGCATACATTGAATTACTCATTTAATAAATTTTCCTTAATTTTAATTCAGTTCACAGTTTTTTTTTTTTTAATAAAATATAATAACAATTAAGTACATTTTCCCGCCAAACTGCAAAGCAGTTTTTTAGCAGGACAGATTCAAAAGAACAGAAACTACCAGACCAATACCAGATTTTTTTTTTAAATAAACTTTACAAATATAATATGTGTATGTAACCTGCATAATCAAATCACCATCACTCAACAATATTAATTAATAATCTAACGAACGCTTCACTAACTTGACTGTTAAATGGGTCGATGGCAGAACGGTTAGAGCGGCAAAGTAATGCAGTGGTCGCGAGTTCGAATTCGACCTCGACTGATTTTGTTCACCCATAGCACAAGCATTTATGCTGAATTTAGAGAATGTAGGAAGATGTGTATGTACTTGTTTAACAAGGACATATTCATTTTAAAAAAAATCATGTTTATTATGATTTTAGCTGTTTTTACATTGAAAACAGTAAAATATTATTTTGTTGCATATAACCGAATAAAATTCGAATTTTATTAAAGTTCAGCTGGAAACTCAAAGCTTTGATTACTATGTATGGAATACAAAATTGTATCAAAATATCACATTGATCAAGCTGGAGACAATTTCTACGTGCAATGTCATTCGGTATACACAAATTCTGAAAGTTTCACAGCTCCAACTGGTCGGGTTAGAGCTGTGAAATTTTTGTGTGAGCTGTGAAATTTTTGTGTGAGCTGTGAAACTTTCTTGTGAGCTGTGAAACTTTCTTGTTAGCTGTGAAACTTTCGTGTGAGCTATGAAACTTTCTTGTGAGATGTGAAACTTTCTTGTGAGATGTGAAACTTTCTTGTGAGCTGTGAAACTTTCATGTGAGCTGTGAAAGTTAGTTGAAATGCCCTGAACTAAGTCTTAAGACATACAAAAAATTACTTTCTGAGAAAGCTACAAAAAATTGAATACAAAAGAAAAATGTGACGTTGGACTCTGTGACTACAATAATTTGCCAAAACAACTAAAAACTAAAAAGCATTCCAACGGGAATCAAAAACCAGACTTTGTACAAAGAGCTGTATATGAACGAATACTATTTTACAACTAAAATATCAACTATAAATTATTGTCATGAGTCAATTAGCTTTTTTAATAATTATTATAAATAAAAAAATTGCAATTACAAAATTTCAGTACAGACAGACAAATGAAGTAAAATAAAAGGGTGGCTGGTTAGCTGGAAGAAATTGACATGTGGCAATAAACTCACTAATTACACAGGGTTTATAATATAAGTAGGTAATAATTGTTTTTGTGGTTCATTATATTTTATCTTTATTTATTTATACACTTCCTTATAACCCATGCAAGTAAAACAAGATTTGCGTGAGAAATGAATTCAAATAAATTTCTCATGTACTGGGAGTCGAACCCAGAATGCATATTATACCTATAAGCACAGTCCTTATATCTAACGAGAAACAAAATTCAAACGATCCGAGTAACAGTTGAGTCATAAAATGCAACAAAATAAATATGCGCCACCTCAGACATAAAATATAATGTGCTCCGTTGTTATCAGTATATAAATGCAAAAATGTTTTTATTAGCGTAGCGTATTTCTTATCACAACACCTCAAGGTTACACGCGTCAGACATGTCAGACTCAACAAAACCATGTTTCATAATAAAAAATATTCTTTAATTTCTAGGAAATTATTGAATCATAGTAATAATTTTTTGTTGCCGTAAACAAATCTGAAATCGTTTTGAATGAATGGTCGGCCTTTGTGCCAGTTGGTTAGACATCCGACTCCCGAGACAAATGTCTCGAGTTCGAATCCCGGTGGAGACATAGTTTTTGATTGTGTATTCAGTCTGGATCTGTGAGACAGTAAATATCATAATATCGTAAGTCTCCAGAATGTACCAACTTGCTATTGGGTGAGTGTTAAATTGATATTTGACATAATACCTTTTACCTCATGAAAATAATTGCAGCACTGAAATTAAGGCAAGACTGGCCGCTGTCAATAGGTGCTATTATGGTCTGAAATAGCACACGAGGTCCAGACTGCTAGCAAGGAAAACAAAAATCCTGATACATAAAACTCTTCTCGGAACTGTCGTAGTGTACGGAGCTGAATGCTGGGTCTTGACAAAAAGAGACAAAAATAGCCTCATGATATTTGAAAGGAAAATCCTTAAGGAATATTTTTGGTCCAGTAAATGATGATGGACTTTGTAGGATGCGATATAATCACCAACTACAGGCATTATATGAAAAACCTAACATTGTACAAACTTGCAAATATGGGAGCTAACTTAGCTACCTATGGACCAGAACCTTACTGCTTCTCAACCAATAGTGTCATTAAAACAATATTATACAACAACATGCTAGAAAAAGCGAAACAAAACTGGTTTAACCTACCAGGACAAAAGCATGCAAAATCAATGATCCCAGGCTTCTCAGCTAAAAGATCTAAACAAATTATTGATCTTAACAGAGAAAATATAAGAATTCTCATCAGGACACTGACTGGACATTGTAGATTAAATAAACACCTATGCACAATGAACTTAGCAGACATGCATCTATGCAGATTCTGCCTAGACGAACATGAAACTCCGCTACACCTGCTCAAGGACTGTGGACCACTGATGCAAACAAGAGCCAGAATACTTGACTCTCACATCGCTGATGAAACACAAATCAGAGAAGCCAGCCCACGAAGATCTTAAGATTCATTTTAGAGATCGGACTATGGGAAGACCTCTAGAAGCCAATCATTCACAATGAGCTACATATCAAGCTGACGTGAAGAAACCGCTAGAAGGATTTATAAAAAAATAAATTATACAAGTCATAAAAGTACGTAGACTGAAGTGGTTGGGATATGTCAGCCGGATGAATGATGATCGTATCCCCAAAAGCCAATCGGACTCGTAGTTTGGGATGTAGAGGACATACGGCGCCGTATTTGGCGTACGCCATACATACATACACACCACGACAAAACTCATAGTGAGCACTCTCTACATGATACCCGTTGAGAAATTGATGGAGAAAAAAATACAGTTACAGGGAGTAAAAATAAAGTCAGTGCCTGATAAAAATGGTTTAATTAACTGATTCTTTAATGAATAAAAAAATATAAATAGGTATATTTATATTACATACCCAAATGATGAATGATTCATTGATAATGATAAAAAAAATCCTAATTACCTTGTACATTTATAATTTGATGTGATTATCTGATATCGTCGGGTTGCAACGTTACGCAATTGCGTAACATTGCAAATAGAGCGTAGATAATAATTATATTTTTTGTTTATTTATTCAAGGTTCCGTCGGCAGCCAGTCGGAATTCGCTCACCCGCGTCGATTCCAAAAATCTTAACACAAATTGTTATATGACGTCAATATGAGTCATGCTATGTGACTAACAATAGGTGATAATGATAATGACTTTACCTGTCTATTTGACAGACTGTAAAACATGACCACAGTCCCTTGTGGGGTTGGCACAGAGAACCCAATGACACACTATCCTATCATAAATTGAATGTCTATATCAAATCAAATGCAGGCTTTCTTATATTCTCATATTTATTTTACAAAAAAAAGAACGAATATGTCCTTGTAAAGGCCATCTGCGCTAGACTTTGGTATGATTTATCACAAAAATAAGTCATCGACATGTGAATAACATGTAAAATAAGTATATGTGTCACATCGACATGTGAATAACATGTAAAATAAGTATATGTGTCACATCGACATGTGAATAACGTGTAAAATAAGTATATGTGTCACATATTTTTATGATGAGTCATATCAAAGTCAAGCTCGGACAAACCATACAGTTATCATCAAACATCTTTAATTTTTTCGAAGGGGGATGGTTTGCCCACAAACACATGATCAAACCAAAACTGTCTTCAGCGGACCCATGTGATTTTTCTATATGTTTGGCGATAACTTACTATAACAAATACATATTATACATAGTTGGCTTGTACAATAGATGGTAGAAATAGGTCACTCACAACCACTAGATTGCTAATCCAGCACTCTGCCACCGACCCATCTGTCAGCGTTTCATTGAAAATTATCCAACTTCGACACTTTTTCTACGGCCAATTTTTGCCTCTTATTCAACTCCTCTCAGACACTTCATTTTTCACTGTCATTTGTTCAAAATTGCACTAAGAAAAACTTTGCTTTTGGTTGATAAAATGATCCAGCAAACTTCTCAAGTTACGCAATAAAAAATGAGTTTGGTATAATTGCAAATAATAAGTGGCAAAGATGATGGTGCCCTGGATTAGAAATTCAGTGAACGGGGTTCGAATCCTGCCTCGACCAATATCAATTGTACAAAATTTTTTGGTTAGTTTAGGGAATGTATAAGGATGTATACATACTCGTTTGAAGGACATATTTACAAGAAACAGTTTGATGCCGGCTGTGTTCGGCGAAAGCGCATAGGCTCATTAAAGTCATTCTCATTTGTGGAATACGAATCATGAGTTATTATTTATTTTTATACATAATTTAATTTAAGCTTATTTATTCTTTAAATAAAAAATGTGTCACAGAGCTACCTCGGAAAATATTATTAATTATATATTAAATCATTATATTTATAAAATAACATTGAATAAATAGAATTATGATGAGGTCAGATTGTGAAATACATATAACAAATTCAAAGTATAAGTATATATATCAGATAATGATCATTTTAACATTAGAGCGATGCAGATACACATTGAGAGCAGTCAATAATAATTAATGAAGACAATATTTTGCAATACGAAGATTAATAATAATGAACATCCTTCATATAATTAGAGAGAAGATTATCGATCGCATGAGGTCACATCAGAACCACGCAGACGATAAATAATGCAAATCAATATACACAGGGTACTGCGACAAAATGTTTAGAGAATAAAACGATTTTAAGATATTTTTTATTTCATTCATACATATGTGGCAGCGCCTGATGGACTGCAACACGTACGTCCCGGGATTCTTGAATACTCCCGAAGATTGACGAGGATCAACAAACCATAGCCCACCGTCGTCGATTCGAGCTGATCGACAGATTTTATTCGTGTGTTGATCGTTGAATAGATTAGAGTCGCATTTAATTTTTATCCATTAGTTCCGACCCACGACATCACAAATTTATCAAGTTATTTTTTATATTGTATTTTCAATTGTTATGAATAAACCAGTGTTGATCATGTAAGTAGTTCATTGATTGAAACCCTTCATAACAATAAAATTACATATTATCAATTATTTAATTAACTGACATAAGCAATATCATACTTGGAGGTATATGTTTTACATAAAATAGAATCCCTTTGAACACGCACCTTTGCAATATAATCCGTTCTTTATTAAAGAAATAAATTAAATATATGCCCCCAAACATGGTGTTCCTATAATCAACAAGTACATTAAAAAAATAATACCCCAGGGCTCTCAGTAAGAGAATCTAATTTACAATGCGTTGGCTGACTTATTAATAAGAAAGAGACTGGTGTGTTGGTATAAACGCATGCGTCATGATTTATTTTTTTAAAGTAATGCATACCCGCGCACCTGTCGCTAGATACCCCACATTGTGGAATATTTTTTTTAAAAAGAATATGTCCTTGTAACAAGTACTTATATACATCCTCATACATTCCCTAAACTAAGCAGTAATGCTTGTGGTATAGGTGAACGAAATCGGTCGTGGCAGGATTCGAACTCGCGACCACTGGATTAATAACCCAGCGCGCTAACCGCTCTGCTACCACCCATCTACCATTCATTCATACCAAATGCCTCGATGTTATAAAAGAATGAATATTATTTTACGTAACACTTGATTCAGTCAGACAAGAAGTCAGACTTACAACAAAGGAATTAGTATCAATAATTGGGAAGTCAGATAATTGGAATATCCTGATGGATACGAGAAGAGAGAGATATTCCTTTCCAAAGGAGATCTGCATCTCATCTCTTAGACCTGACTTGACAATATAATCTCTTTCAAGAAAGAACAAATTATATACATCTGATAAATATACAATAATCAAAATAGTGGAATGAGATGTAGGGGTCGGCTGCACAAAAAGTTGGCACGATTGTGTAAATGGCATTTTGAAAGTTGGGAATGTACAGTCAGAATAACAGGAGACCAATGACGATGGTTGAATGTTAAAATGAGGCAAAAGATGTATGTCAGGACAGAAAAGAATGGCATTCGACTCTCTCTACCTACCTTGAATAAATGGCATGTATAATTAGCATTAAAAGTTAAATTTCAAACTTATATTGATGTGCAATTTTATCTGCTATTATACACTAAATATAATGGATACACATGAACTGTCAAAAATTCAGTGGCATTATCTAATTCTTCACCCAAAACTGTGAGAGTAATTAATAAATGTACATAAAAATTATAAAAAAAAACAATCCATCTTACTGACAGAATAACAATTCTGTTAAATGGAGCACTTCAAGTGTATAAGCTACTTGAAATAATTGTGTTCATTAAACATTTTGCATATATTATAGAAAGCGCGCATTGTCGAAGACAAATATGTATAGATAAAGGCTTACCTTTTTACCGTCCAGCGAGTAAATAGTTCTAACTCCACTGGGTAAAGTAACGTTGTCCACAAGTACCCTCGTTAGATCAGCTGTAAGACTGTCAAACGATCTGTAATATAGAAAACCGGCCGATATTTTTAATTGCACCAAAACAAATCACACACACAACACAAATATGATAAAAAAACAATAAGCCACGGTATCAATACCTGTAGCGCTCAGCCAGAACGGGTATCACAACACCAGAATAAAACTTATCACCGTTCCGAAAAAACCGAACTCGTTTCGCCTTTCTGGCGGGCGGTGTTCGCAATATCACACTCCTCCTGGACTTCTTCATAATCTCCATGTCGCTGAAATCCTTCTCCAAGTCACAGACGGAGCTCGACCGACTTCCGCTGCGGCTCAAGTTCTCCTCCATTCTGTAAATAGAGTAAAAAGTGACACTCAAATGGAAACGATGTCAGATAACGGAACGTCAAAACCGTCCATGTGTGGAGAATACGTAATTACCTGGCTGTATTAGGATTGTATGCGGCGTATTAAAAGAACCACAGCACCGCCAGAAGCCGCTGCGAACTTTCGCGATACGATTAAAACATTATTTCTACTCGAAAATGCAAGATGCTATCGTTAACATACGCCCATTACCACCCATAACCTATCCAAAAATGTTTGCTAGTGTAATCAAATGCGCAGGCGCCTACTACGAAATCAGTTTGCTATTAATCAAACATTGTTTTCCATTTTTGTGACGTCACAAACATTGAAAATACGAAAAATAAACTAATTATCGATATAACAGTTTCAAAAAAACATTTTTTTATTTTTACAATACGATATACTTATTTTTGAATACATTTTTATGCCCAAAATATTTTTTTCACAGTAGTACCTACTCGAATTATAATAGGGCAAAGGGCATTTATTAGCTGGCAATTTCATAAACAGGTGACGCATTTATCAATCTCGTTTTATGTCATCGATAGACGACAAACAAAGAGCGTTTAAATCAGTTTATTTCATTATCTTATAGTACAAGTGTCTGCGAATAATAGACAAAAGATGTCTTCGCGGAAAAAGGTTCTGCTGAAGGTGATCATACTGGGAGACAGCGGGGTGGGAAAGACCTCGCTGATGAACCAATTCGTGAACAAAAAGTTTTCCAACCAGTACAAGGCGACTATCGGAGCGGACTTTCTCACGAAAGAGGTGAACGTAGACAACCGTGTGGTGACGATGCAGATATGGGACACTGCGGGGCAGGAGAGGTTCCAGTCCCTGGGCGTCGCCTTCTACAGGGGGGCGGACTGCTGCGTCTTAGTATTCGATGTCTCCGCCCCGTCATCTTTCAAGTCCTTGGAGAGTTGGCGGGACGAGTTCTTGATCCAAGCCTCCCCCCGGGACCCCGAGAACTTCCCCTTCGTTATCTTAGGCAACAAAGTTGATCTGGAAAACAGAATGGTGTCTGTGAAACGTGCGCAACAGTGGTGCCAGAGCAAGAACGGTATACCTTATTTCGAGACCAGTGCCAAGGAAGCCCTCAACGTGGAAATGGCTTTCCAGACCATCGCGCGTAACGCTTTAGCGCAGGAGACTGAAGTGGAACTCTACAACGAATTCCCTGATCAAATAAAGCTGAACGCGAACGAAGGCGGACGGGGAAGGGACGGAGATAACTGTGCATGCTAGGACTGTCCTCTACACGGGGATGACACTAGTTCTTGTTGTTGAAGGTTAAATGCTTTGCCTTATTCTTGTTTTCTTAATCATTTGGATTCTTTTGCATCACTGATTGAGCGAAAACGAACCTGTCAGTGATACAAGAAATTTTCAATACCTCATTCGGCAAGAAGTTGGAATTTTTGTAGATAACGCAGACATCCATTGTAAACATGATCGCATTGCTGACAAAGTTATTTTGCTGAGTCATTTTGTTCAATTATAAATTTAAATTGGGAACTATAACTATAGTTAACTGAAAAACAAATTTACTATGCCATAGATTGGATTCGTGTTTGTTGAAAAATTCCAGTTTCTGTGGTGCGTTCAGATTAAAAAATTTTGTTAAATATATTCAGTGTCAACAAACAGGAACTTTTAGCAAACAGAGGTTGTTTGTTTTCTAGTATTTGAGTACTGTAAGTAATCAAATTATGTTAGCTGAGGTTATCACTATGAAATATATAATTGTAATCTGTATTCCTTTAATTTGTTTCCTCCTTATCTGAACGCACTGCGTAATGGGTTTGTGTATAACCTCGAACTATATACTTTTTTGTGTTATTTTTGTTATCTAATTCTCCATTTATATTTGATAATGTATTCATCTGTTTTGCAATTCAACTATCTATTGCAAAATCAAGCTTTGTTAAAAATATGTCTAATTTTTCGCCAATAGATTAGTTTTTATATCAAAATAAATTTTAGTTGGACAACAACTTTTCTTGTGTTCTAATCCACAGAAAAAAACATTCTATTTGTCAACCAAATTAATTTGTTTTTACCTACTAGTAATAATTCTAACTTCAATGTTTCATCTGTATAAATATCATTTATAGAACAATGAATATAATAAAACAATTATATAGGACAACATTAAATTATTTACTTGATATTCTATTTCTTTATGAGATAGACAGATTGAACTGTACATAATGTGTATTCATTTTAAATCAATAAAAATAACACTATTCTCACACTTACAAGTTCATATTCAGTATCTTTCCGCTGATGCGTCCCAACCTCTTATAAATATTGGTTTATTGGCCCTCGTATACGGATGTACACAAATATTTACACTAAATTACTTTCTAATATATGAAACACAAAAAAATAAACTTTTTAAATATACTAAAATAAAATGGGTCAATGGCAGAGCGGTTAGCATGCTGGGTTAGTAATCCAGTGGTCGCGAGTTCGAATCCTGCCTCGACCAAATTCGTTCACCTATAGCACAAGCATTTATGCTTAACTTAGGGAACGTAGGAAGATGTATATATGTACTTATTTAACAAGGACATATTCATTATTTTTTTTTTTAATTCAGACAGCGAGAGATATTGAAAGAATAGTAATTAAAATAGCAAAAAATTCAACTGGTAGATTTTTATATTCTCTTTCGATTGAAATAAAAATCTAACAACTTTTTTTACTTACTATAAAAAATTAAAAAAGTGTTCACTAAAACTTATTTTACAAGGAAAGTATTAAAAAAATTCAAATTTCAAAAACTCAAGTAACTACCACGGTAGTTACGAATTATTATTGCGATAGATTTTCGTATACTTTTTATTTGTCATATGATTGATTACCGTGCGAATATTAACTTTGTTTGGCAAAACTCGTTAGCTGGTAAGAATTTTCAATCAGTAACAAAGCTTGCCAGCATACAAAATATTCCCATTAGACAAGGTAAAAATTGTTTTTTTTAATCAGTTTTTAATTTTTGAGTTTGATCCGTGTATTATTTATGTGTGTGCAATTAAAGATACAATGATAAAATTATTGAATTGTGTTTGTAAACAGCTGTCATATATATAAAGATATATGATATCACTTGGAGAACTGCCCGATGACTCCCACATAACACATGCACGTGATGTAAATACATATATATGTAAACTACTATCATAAACAATCATATGAGTATTGGTCAAATCTTATTACTATTAAACATATTACCTAAATGATGTTTGTTTTTGTCTATCACTGTTAAATCATGGCATCATCGTTTTAACACGCAATTTTTAATCACCAATTTGTGTGACAATAAACAACAAGTCATCAAAACGTTTGAATTTCATAATCTCCGTGTCATGGTCAATCTGGGCTATGTTCACAATGAACACCAAGTGCACTAAGTGACTCTCTAAGCCGTTCATAATGACCGGAAACAGACACTCCAAAAAGACTGTGGCGTTCAGATTGAACGTCGAGTGTACGCACCAAACGCTCTGTAGAATCGTCAGTGAAAAACGCTCTGACAGTTATAGTATCTGTTGACATCTATTTTATCTGTGATATCCATTATGTCAGTTTACCTTAGATTATATATGATACAGATACCTAGTCTGCGCAGTGAATGTATGCCAACTAAAATTACGCTGAAACAGATGAATTTCTAGTATACGTACACCTACCGATACACCCACCTACATAATACGTAGACCTACCGATCTACCGCCTCACACACACATGTAAAAAAAACTTGGCATACATTTGAATTCGAAATTTGTACTACACGCGGCTTCTGTATATTATAATTCTATTTTTAAACATAAAACTTAGTATTGCTTCGTTTTTGATCATATATGCCATCTTGTAATTCAGATTTCATATTCTACTTTATTTCAAAATATTAATGTGGTCATTCCTGATCTTGAGTAATTGTCCTCTGTCATTCGTGATGCCACTTTTATGCCGAGTTGACACAGTCAGAGTGCGCTCGGATCGAGCACACTCAGATACCTACTCGGACGCCACTCGTATTATGTCAACCGGTAATACGAGCCCGCTCGGATGACAGCGTCCGATCCGTGTAGACTCGGATCACGTCCTATTGTTCCGAGTTAGCTCGTATAGGAGTAGTGAAACAAAATGCCGGACAACAACAAACATATGTCATCTCGTGGTAAAAAAAAAGTGGTCTGAGCGCGACACCGCTAATTTTTAGAATTATGCGAAGTGGAAGAAGTTCTACGGAACGATAAATTGAAAGATTATAAAAATAAAGACGCAAGGAACGCGGCATTACCATTTGTACTTCACGAAGGGAAATTTTCAGATGCGTCCTGCTTTGTACGCCTTAAAATCCATTGACAGTTCCAAATTTTCCTTTTGCGTTGCTTATTTTTTTCCTTGTAGTGGTTTTCTAACTCTTTAATTAATGTGTCTGCAAGAACTCCGACACCTTGCAGCAACAGATCTGTCTGTGCCATATTTATGACCTTAAAAACGAGTAAAAAAGCTTATATGTTAAATGAAAACTAACACCTTACAGCAACAAAGCTGTCGCAGTTATTATTTTGAATCCGAGTAAAAAAGTTTGTGTGTAAACCGCTATCCGTGTACACTCGGATGAAGCTTACTTATACGAGTCCACTCGGTCCGAGCATACTCTGACTGTGTCAACGCGGCATTAGCGTTTAATATCCATTTCATCAGACACTCATCATTCATTATTTCCATGTGATCACATTAGAGCTTTTAACTTCATATTATTCATAATAATATTCCATTCTCTTAGATTCACAGCTTACAAATTAAGTATTGTTTTATCACGCAACTTAGTATTAATTTTCATAACTGAATATATTTATTCCAATATATTCAGTGTTTTCAGTTCAACGAAAAGGGCAACTATTTTGAGATAATAGTTTTATCTATGACATCATCAAATGCTGACTCACAAAATTATCATCTCTATATATTTTTTTCAAATATATGAAGAAAAATATTTATTTTCATGCAACTTTGTATCTTTCAAATGCATACTAAATTCAAATCAGATTACGCAATTTTTATTGAATTATTTAATTATAAAACCTGTTTATTTTATGGTGCAAAAAATTTCTAACTGGTTAACATAATTGTTTCATAATATCAATGTTGTGACAAATTTAGTATGAGTAAATTCATTAGACATTCATTTTTATGTTTGGAGATGTTATTGTATCAATCTGTGTTTTGCCAAGTGAGTGAATGTATATGCATATATATAATATTTCTAATTTTTCAACTGTCAATTTGTGATGGCATTCCATTATAAATTATTTTAAAAACAGTAAATAAACTGAATTTTAACATTTTTACATGTGTTTTGTTCAGAACATCTCTTCGAGCAAAGCGCGACAGTGGTCAAGTATATTTATAAGTTGAAAAATTGAGTTTATTTACTTATTTTAAGTAATTTTATATAATTGACATATTGTTATTATATAATTACCAATATCATCCACAATTATATATGGTTAGTTAAATAAATATTTATATTTAACAGATGAATACATTATTATCTATGATTTAATTGTACTTGAGAATATAGTTCCATATTCAAATGAATGAATAGTTTAAATTTTATCAAATTGTTTTAAGATATTTCTTTATTTATGATATTGTTTATCTTATTATCTTAGCTCACAGATTTGAATATTTCTGTAGCTTAAGTATTTTTTTAACGTAAAATGATCTATTGTAACAATTGATTTGTTACTATTCAACTATTATTTTTGTTTTTTAGAAGTAAGATGTGCAGTGTGTAATGACATCATAGATAAACATATGACTAAGTCATAGACACGGATAGACAAACATGTTGAGCGGTTGACAAATTATTTGTTATTTGGCCAAAGGATGAAATAAAAATTATTTCAGTTTATATTATATTTTGTTTTTCGCATACTTGATATATAGGAAAGCACGTTTGATTGGTTTAATTTTAAATATTTTCAGCACCTCTAAAATTAATACTCCTCTTATTTTTATTGCTGACAATACTTGTTTAATATAATTTTACATTACATGTTTTATTTATTCCTATCCACAATATATTTAAAATGAATGTTTATAATCTATTTTATCAGTTTTTTTTTCCAATGAATTTGATATTTAGTTCGACATTTTTATGCCAGTTCAGATATAAGACACATTGCTATGTTTCGGAAATCAGAAATATCCGAAATTGGGGAAAAATATCAACCGAAAGTTGCCATATTCAAATTAATACACACAATTTTTTTTAAAGTCAATATTCATTCCCATATATTTATTTGTGTGGTAAGATGTTGGGGATTTGGTTGAATGCATTATAATGATTAACTAACATAGATAAAAAAATAAAATTTATGTTTAACTTGTACCATAATGTTTATCTGTGAGATTTGAAAGCATAGAATGTTTCCTTGAAAAAAAAAATTCCTAGATTAAAAAGAAACAATAATTGATTAAGAACGAAAAAAAAAACTCAGTTTTAAATGTTTCGGTGATTTTAAAATAAATTATTAAGCACACTTTTGTAATGTTTTACAGATGACATACTCATAACTTATTAATTCTAATTATAAACATTTTTTATACAGATCTAGAAAATTAGATTTTTTCTATGATTTCAAATATCTCAGGATATTTTAAGTAGATTTTATGCAGGTAATATATTAAATATTTCACAACAAAAACTAGATTTAGTTCTATACCAGCCTAGAATCAAGTGATAACTTTGAAGTTAGCTGCAATAAAGAATCATTGGGTCACAAAAAAAATTATGTTTTTAGCTTTCAGGTGAATATGTTTATTTTTTATATTAAATTCAGATTTTGTACATAGTCAAAAACCAAATCTTGAGTGATATTTGTGGTTCACTTCAAAATAGTAGGTATTACTATAAAATCTTTTGATGCATCGTTACATTGATTCTTTGTTTAGTAAATAAATTCTTGTATACTAAAAAGTATATTTAATTTTACTGTTTTTATTTTTTATTTTAGTAAAATACTATATATACATGAATGTGATTGATATTTTCTATTCTTTTTAATTTTGAAATGTGTTTACTTGTGTATAAAAAAATCTCAATAATTGTTATAATCTTATAATCGCATATCGAAATTCATTGTTTGGAATCGTAAGTTAAGTCACAGATTACTTGTTTGCATGCTGGTAACATTTCCACGTAATGTATTTACATAAAAACAATTACTGGAAAAATAAACTGTTTATGTTGTATTGCTAATTATCGGTGATTTTATGATTAAACACATTATATAGATTTTTATATACCTTTGAATTCTGATAGATTATTATTAGTTTCTTGTCTTGCTTTGAAGATGTGATCATAATAATAACTATATTGTAACTATTTTTTATGTTTATTTAAAGATTATTTGTATTATTATACATTAGTTATAAACAATATATACCTTTCATTCAATGATAAAAAAAATTAAAGTGTTTGTGTATAAAAATAAGTAAAATTCAATGACGATTTGATATTGAAGCTTAATTAAAAACTCAAACATTGTGCACGTATAAAGAAATCACTCTAGAAATTAAGTATGAGACTTGCGTTATTTTTTACCATTGCATATACATATTTTTTGTTGTTTGTATATATACTGTGCACATTTATGTAGACTGAAAAAAAAACAACTTCCCTTTTTGAAAAAAATTATTTCATCGCTGGCAATACCAGCGTATGAGTGGCAATATTATCGTATTTGGAAATATAATCAGACTTTAATAAGATTATTGCTTTTGCAAGAATGTAAAGATAGCCGTGTTTCAATGTATTTGGAATACAAATGGTATTTTTTTCTATTTGATATCAGCTTCAGTTCTGGAATTAAGAACAATACCTAGTTATTAATATTATCTCTAATATTATTATAACATAATTTTATATGTAAATAAAAATCAAACCAAAATTGTGTTTTGTTTAATTTTGTCCAGTGTTCCAAATTCATAAATTTAAAAAATCGCAGAAAAATAAGACCAGCAACAGACGGCCAATGGATGAAATTTAACCATAGACTTATCATTTTAAGTCATAGATTTTTATTATAATATACTAGATGTCGTAGTTAGCAAATTTTGTTTGAATCAAAGTGAGTCATTTTTCCGGGAGATTTTTGACGTTTAGACCACATCGTTTTTCTATAGAAAATAACGTCTAATGTGAATTGTTTTCGGATTTATTTGTCTAAAAAACATTTTAATTATTAAGGTTTAGAGAACAGTTATCTAGGATGTGATGAAATGTAAGGAAAACTGCAATATGTTGCCAACCAAAACGTCAAACGCGCGATATTCCATGACTAACTTTTTGCACAGAGTACTACATCTAATATATTATAATAAAAATCTATGTTTTAAGTATGTTAATGGAGTTTCAAAAATTAACCAATATCAATGATTGTCTTTTATAAGTTATGAATATTATCTATTTTTTAATATGTTCAAGTAAAATATGGACATGGGAGAAAATACCACTTGCTTCAATTGATACTGGAGGGCAAGATTGAAAGTCGCCGAAGGAATGGAAGGAGACAGATGTCCTTGCTGCGTAATATTAGGCAATGAATGTGTTTGGGCAGCACAGGACAGAGGGATTCGCCAAAGTCGGGGGGATTCCTGACAGGGCACCAGAAGAAGAAATAACAAAAGCGCATGTACTAATTTCAGAAAGGTTTGTGTGTATGGCACTCAAAAAAAAAATGGGACAGTGATGATATGTACATAAATATAAATCATAACTAATCAACACTGAAAACTACAATGTTTAAGGAAATATAATTTTCAAGTTTGATCAAATACTGAAATATAGGACAGAGATAAGTTATATTAAATATGTGCATAGGTAATAAAAATAATATTTACATTTTAATATCAGTAATTAATATTATTTGATAATGATGAAACATTACAATAGATAAGGCATTATTTGTGAATATTATTTCAAATGACCATTCATACTGATTTTTTAGATATCTGGCCTTGTCAGTTTCTTAATTATTGTATTTTAACATTGCTTCTCGTGCAACTAATAGGTACTATGTCAAATATTAATTTAACACGCACCCAATTACAAGTTGCCACGTTCTGGAGACTTACAATATTAATTGTCTCACAGATCCAAACAATTAAAAACTGTGTCTCCACTGGGAATCGAACCCGGGACCTTTGGATCAGCAGTCAGATACCTTACCAACTGAGCCACGGAGGTCGATTTATAAGAGGATCTCCTACACATACTGGGGGAATGGTTAAGGGATCGACATGCAGAAGGCTTCCTCGTCAGAAGTATCTGGAATGAGTGCATCAAGACATTAATTGTACCTCCTATGCAGATTAGAAGAAAATAACAATAGTTAATTGATAAACAAATTTAGCTTCCAGGGTTCAATTACCAGCAAAGATGTTTAGTTAAAATTTTTTCTCTGGCCTGGAAACACTACTTAGTTAATTGTAAGATAGCATTAAATATATTTATTTATATTATGTACAGAAATATAAAAAAAATGGCATTAGCCAATAAACCCGCCACTTGCACAGGGTATAAAGGAAGTGTTTAAATAAATAAATTGTTTCAAAATTTGTATTTATTTTAAATACATATCTATTTTACATTCAATCATATCTCTGTACATGCACTGATATCAAATAACAGATGTAACATACATACATACATATATAATTTATTATCGGTTCAGTGCTTGTAATATAATATATAATACATTCATAATTATTTTTATATAATTTAAAATATACATAGGATTTTAAAAATATTATCTTAGAGTGCCACATACAATGCCAATTTGACTTGTTTTAGGCTTAATTAACTCAAATTAAATTAATTTGTAAATAATCAACTCAATATTGCATATAATCGACTCAATATTGTAAATAATCAACTCAATATTGTATATAATCGACTCAATATTGTACAAAATCAAATCAATATTGTAAATAATCTACTCAAAATTCTATATAATCGACTCAATATTATACATAATCAAATCAATATTGTGTATAATCAACTCAATATTGTAAATAATCAACTCAATATTGTATATAATCGACTCAATATTGTACATAATCAAATCAATATTGTGTATAATCAACTCAATATTGTACATAATCAAATCAATATTGTGTATAATCAACTCAATATTGTAAATAATCAACTCAATATTGTAAATAATCGACTCAATATTGTATATGATCGACTCAATATTGTATATAATCGACTCAATATTGTACATAATCAAATCAATATTGTAAATAATCAACTCAAAATTCTATATAATCGACTCAATATTGTACATAATCAACTCAATATTATAAATAATCAACTCAATATTGTAAATAATCGACTCAATATTGTACATAATCAAATCAATATTGTGTATAATTGTCTCAATATTGTACATTATCAAATCAATATTGTGTATAATCAACTCAATATAATATTTATTTATTGTTGGAAACACTTTCATAGATGGAAAGATGACAACTACCATTTTCTTAAACGTGAAGGAGACGCAAATAAAGTAAAATATAATATTACTCATTTGTTTATAATAAATGTACCATAGGATTAATTCAGATCTTTTTTGCTTCAACTTATGGTAAAATTTTCAACCTGTATTCACTGTCGAATGCCAAGTAAGGTACGGGCCTAAACCTCATTGAGTGACTTGAAGGTAAGTGTCGTCATTACCGTTTTTTTTATATTCACAGTGAGTACCTTAAAAAATTCTTAAGTTTGGTGTACACCTTAAAGAAAGCACAGACACACCACATTCCTTTGATAATTATTGTCAATTTGAGTCAGAAACTATATAATATTTACTATTTACGTTAAAATAAAGCTTATAGCTTTTGATAATAGAAAGAAAAGAATACATAACTTTTATAAATACACAAAAATTTGGTTGATTTTACACTTCTTTCCATAGTCCATAAAATAATTTATCAATCATATTTTTAGTACATAGATATTAAACAGATAGAATTTTTATTGCCATAAATAATATGTATACTGTAATTTTATAGGTGAAATGTTTAGATATTATAAGTCAAAATTATCTATAAATTAATGAATACCATAGATTTTTATCATAATATACCTAGATGTAGTACTCGTGCAAAAAGTGAGTCATGGAATATCGCGAGTTTGACATTTTGGTTGGCAACATATTTCAGTTTTCCTAACATTTCAACAATCCTAGATAAATGTTCTCTAAATTATTAATAATTAAAATGTTTTATAGATAAATAAATCCGAAAACAATTCACATTAGTCATTATTTTCTATAGAAAAACGATGTGGTTTGGAACCAAAACGTCAAAAACCCCCCCTGAAAAATGACTCACATTTGATTCATACAAAATTTGATAACTACGACATCTAGTGTATTATATGAAAACCTATGATGAAAACTGACGAAAAAACAATTATTTCTATAAACTTAATACATAAGTTAAGCTTAGATTTATGAATCAAACAGATAGATAACATGTCAAAAGATTCAATTTATTTAGGACCTGTAGGTAAAAAATATTTCTTATTTCATCATGTTAGTTATGAAACACAATCATAAATTTCGATGAGATTAGACCTCAAGCATTGTTTTGACATTTTATCACAAGACGAAATAACAAGGATGAATTTAATTTAAATAATTGAAGAAATTTTCAATATTCTCAACGAGGAAATGATTATTAAACAATTGTTTATGTGAGATTTCTGTTTTAAATATTAATTTCTTCAATTAATGACCATAGATTAATACATAATATTATTCTAGAATAATTAGGTACATTGAAAATAGTTTTGACATAGAATATAAGATAGATAGATACAACATTAATTTTTTTTTCATCTTTCAATACGTATTCATTTGATTAAAAATGTACATACAATTTTAATTTCCATACATATAATTTATACATTATTTTCTTTAACTGGTAACCCTTGATGCATAGACAAAAAGAAAAAATAGATATGAAACTAAATTTAAAAATTGCGTAGTCACCAGTATTTAAAAATAAAATAAGTTTAATTGGGAGTGAAATGTATTATTTTAAAGCCTAAAATTAATATTACTACTTTTCACGTGTTATAATATAATTAACGCACTTTTTTCGTAACGCACCGGTCAAAAAAAAATGACCTATTAAAACATAGCACCATATCTAGTCTAGTTTCACTTACGTCAACCTAGATTTTATAGTATATTAATCTTACGCACAACGTTACAAAAAACAATTTATTTTATTTAGGCATTTTTTTTTGTTAGCAAAATGACTTGACACAAGTAAACATTATGGTGGTCTGTAACACAACATAACCTCAAAATTACAAAATGTAGCATATTATAAGATTTATTATTTAAATTTTCAAGAATCAAAATGAATGTAATGAATGAATGAATGAATGAATGAATGTATCCCCGAAACGATGGAGAGATAGCTGGAGCTCAGCATCTCAGGAGGACCATCCTGTACCAACAGACCCTCGCCTCGGTCTACACCAAGATGGTATGTTTGAATTCAGTTGACACTCGGTGATTTTATTAATAAATCATAAGGAATTAATTTTTCATCTGATATTTCAGAAAAACCTTTAGTTTCATATATCTAATAAAACATTGTATATTTTTAAATTATGCTGCAAAATGAACCACCTTAATCATGACAAAGTCTCAGAAACTAAATGACCACAGATGTCTTAGAATCATTTTTTTGAAGTTAAACAGTCATGATTAAATAGATATTGAATTATTATAATTTTAACTAAGGTAACACCATTATAATATTTAAACTTAATCTATGCTCTTTCTGTTGTTTTATAAATTCAAATGACTTACTAGAACATAGACAATACAGATAAACATTTTGTATCAATCAAGGTACTTTTTAAAAATCAAATATTGGCAGATTCCAAAAAAGAATAATTTATATTTCTGGACCTCAGAGCCAAAGGATATTAAGTCCATCCCTTGTTAAAAGTGAAGTGATTGACTTCTTTCAATAATATTTCGAAAATAAAACCTCACTTTGACTTCTTTCAATAATATTTCGAAAGTCAAAACCTCACTTTTAACAAAAAGTTGACTTAATACCCTTTGCGAGGTTTTGACTTCTTTCAATAATATTTAGAAAGTCAAACCTCACCTTCAACAAAAAGTGGACTTAATACCCCCTGGCTCTGAGGTCCAGATTTCAATTTCAGAAACTCACATTTCAGCGGTTTTATCAAAGTAATAATATATTTATTTTATTTTATAAGCAGTGTTGCAATTACATAATAAAATATATGTGACAGTGTGCCACCATATTTAAATATTATTATTTACATCTTGGTAATACTTTATTTATAATATGTCAATGAATACAACCTCTGTGTTAATTTACAGGTACATCGATGTAAAATAAAATGTAATTGCTTTGTGATAATCATTGTTAAAAACACAACCATTTGAATTGGCAAATTATTAAATTATAAAAATTATTGCATGTATTTCATATATCAAAACGAAGGAAATTATTGTGCGCCTCAGTGACAATCAAAAACAACTAAACAAAAGAATATTAATATTGTGATCTTTTATTTGATTCTAAGCTAAGAAAAATCCCCTCAATATTTTTGTGTTTCCACGTTACCCACACTGTGGGCTGATATTACAGTCGGCCCTCAACTAATTGAGTTTGTTAAACTCAAGATTAATGTTATGGGGAGATTGAATCCATTTCCGTATTACAGTGCAATATGACATGTCAGTTACTAAATCTTCAATTACAGACATATTTTACTTTTTCTGTGGTTATTATCTGTCAAATTTTAAATAACCTCAAATAATACGAACTACAAAACGGGACGCTACGACTTGAAATACTATTGTTTTATTATCTAACATGGAAAATTTAATTTTTTTCACCAAAAAGATGCTTTTAAATGCCCATGTTCGTTTCAATATGGCTGTCAGTTTGTTTTGTTGCGTGGCGCCACCGTCGATACAACTAACGCCTCTAGTGATAGACCACTGAAACTACACGCGTTGCCTAGCAACGAGTCGAGAAATGACAGTTGAGTTAAATATTTGTCATTTTAGTGACGTATTTGAGGGAAGATTAGGCCTAAACGGACACTGTAATACGCTATATTTTGTAAAACTTGAGTTTAGCTCTTAAACTGAGACTGTAATACCGGCCCTGTGTTTTTTTAATAAACTATATAACTCAATAGAGACAAAACCAGGAAATCAAGCACTTACAGGGCATACGACCTGTCATCGACTGGTTTACGTAATCTTAAGCTCTTGCGAAATGCCACCGATTACGCCTTTTTACTTTTTTTGTAAAAGAATGAATATATCTTTGTAACAAGTACATAATACATTCCCAAAACTAAGCATGCTATAAGTGAACGAAATCGGTTGTGGCAGAATTTGAACTCGTGACCACTGGATTACTAACCCAGTGCGCTAGCCACTCAGCCACCACCCATCTATTTAAAAGTTTCCTTATCAATCCAAATTTGAAACTCATATTATGTTATGGGGTGATTTCACAACGCTTGAAAATAAGATGAAATTAATAATGCCATCTATTGGGGAATTTGTAAACAATGAAAGCAACGATCCTGTGGTGGCGATGCATTTGTTTGTCACTAAGGCGATGTTTTATATAGGTACACATTAAAAACATACTAATATATAAGTTATACTAAATATTGTTCAAACAGTATTTATTTGATCTATTTTTTTTTTTGTACGAGTAAACACTGGATTTTATCCCAGGAAGAAGTCATTCATATATGATTCATAATAATCTCAATAAAGAAGAAGCAAAAATACATTTTTATAGGGAAAAAAATACAATTTAATAGTGGCATGAATGTACCCACAATATAAGAAAAGATGCTTTAATTGTTTACGCTATCTTTCAATAGATGGCGTTAACATCTCTCGGTTACTTTTAAGGGTTGATTCACCAAATATTAAAATATTCAATTTCTCAAACCGGAACTATACTGAAGGCATAAGATCATGAGATCAGTTTCTCCTATATCAAAATGTATTTCAGCTTCATTGATATTGAGATACAATAAAATTAATATTGTTGATAAAAATTTGGCTATTCATTTATAATATTGTACCACACGTTTGAGCGTTAATCATTTTACAATCCTTTTGCACCATTAAAATATTATTTTTTATAAGTATAATTTCTTTGATATTATCTTCACAACAGGATATGTAAATATTATGATTTTACTGAGTACAAATTACATGCATGTATATTATTCCAGCTCCTAACGTTTCCTTCTTTCAAGATACCATTCATACCATCCTATATTCGCTGGCCCCAGCTCGACACTCTCTTTCTAATTTGTATATTATTCTCATTCAAATCATTTGCCGACTGCTGTGGCACAGTTGGTAAGCCGTTTGGTTTCTGTGCAGGCGTCGTGGGTTTGATTCCCAGCAGACGAGAAATTTATTTAAATTTATTTCTCACGCAAATATTGCTTCTCTGGGCTGGAAACACTGGTTATACGGCAATAAACTCGCCACTTGCGCAGGGTGCAAGGAAGTGTTCATTATTATTATTATTTTATTTTGTATTACTTCTTGGGGAATTAACAGGTAATATGTCAAATATTAATTTAACACGCACCCAATAAGAAGTTGACACATTGTGGAGAATTATAGTGTGTATCGTCTCACATATCCAGACAGAGGCCAAGAACCTTCGGGTCAGGAGTCAGATATATAAGTAATTGAGAAACGAAGACAGGCAGTAACGATGTACTTTTTCCTGGCCTTCTCATTTCTAACCCTGTCATACAATCGATGGTTTAATGCACAGATGACACATGTCATGTCCACATTTGATATTTTAGAGAAAGCAAAGTTTGAGATTCTCAATTAATTTAATATTAGCAAATTAATTCAGAAGATCTTATAAATTGTATTCCTTGTTTATTTTTAAATGTCATTATTATTATTATTATTGTATTTGTTGCTTTTACTTTTTATGTAATGTACTTATATTAACTCATTTAAAAAAAAAATGGACATGTGTCTCTGTGCTTTAAACCATCGAGTCATTGTCTCATTACAAACAACAACATTTTGAGACCCAACGACACATATGACATCTTAATCAGTTTATTTTGTTTCGTTCAGAACGATTCAGTGTTGAAATAATCCAAAACCAGAGAAGTACAATAGATTGTAAATTGTTGCAGTGCTAGGACATTCACTGTATCACTCCTTTTATTCCCTTCATTCATTGTTTTGTTACAAATTTTGATCAACTCCATTTATTCTGCTGTCCAAGTCTCACATGTATACATCAATGTCGATAATGCAATTATTTATGAATAAACTGTAATAGACACCATTATTTTATTATCATACATAGCAACATATCATTACAATACATTTAATTATACTTTGAAGCCAAAACTATGAATAAAAGATCCATTTTTTCATATATTTTTCAAATATAAAACTCTTAAATAAATAGGTATATTTGTTTTAAAAATAAAACGAGTGTCTATGTAATATAATGTGACTAAAAAATAATTGCAGTTTTTTTTTATAAATATTCTAAAACAATATTAAAAATAAACCGTTCGAATGTGCATCCTAAAACGTAAAATATTTACAATATATTTACAATAATATCTAAAAATATATGTCATACATTTTTTTTTCAATATTCTTATTAATATTTTAGACACGTTCTTTGCAATCCTATAAATATTGAATTTCATTTTGTGCGTAATGTTTCTGTTTGGGACGTTGCAAGAAACAGCATGCATTAGTTTTTACAATTAAATTGTGACAAGTAGAATTTGAAATGTTTTCAAGCAAAATAAGAAAACAAGATTTAAAAATCAGTATATGTTAAGATCAAATGTTTTCGCTAGAAGGTGCTCTTTTTCAGCATCGCCGATATTTTCAGACTTTTATCACTAGATGGTGCTATTTGGTTTTTATTAACACCATATCAAATGTCATTATCATGCCCATTAAAAGATTCTTTTATTCAGCTCTTAAGTATCAAATACCCTTACAAAGGCAGAGCAGTGAGAAAACAACTGTATTTAGATTGTAGAACGTCATTTTGAATTATAGAAATGAAATAAAACACACTGTTTACTTCTTTATTTGTATTTACTAAAAACAGTACCACTGTTTCGCCTGGTGAAGGCTTTTTTTTAACTGATTCAGTAAGCAAAACAGTCATCCTGTTTTTAAAAAATACAAAATGTAAGTAGTAGTGAAACAGTATTTTATTTCATTTTTGAAATTTCTAATAATTTTTTGTGATAGCTTTTTTTGAACAAAACTCCATCCCGTTACTGAATATTCAAAGATTTCTATTCGTAGCCATGGATAGAAAAAGAGAGGGTTTCATTTCTCTCTGCCTTACCCAGTAGATCTTTCAACGTAAATAAAGGTTTTATTGTTCGTCTTATAATTGGAGACTTTGTAAATGACATTCGATTTCGCACTGAATTAAGCAAAAAAAATTGAACCCCCCCTCAGAACTTTTAATAAAGATTTCATAAGTGAAAAAATTGAGGCACCAACATAACTCTGGGCGTTATTAACCAATCGAAACTTTAATATTATGACATGGTAACAAATGCAATTAAAAACTAACCAATAGGTATGGGTAACTGGACTTATTATGTCGTAAGTCAACTTTTTGGTGAAATTTAGTTATGAGACACATTTTGTAGAGCTCGAATTTGTATTTGATCTGTGAAAATATAGTATGTCCATTTGCAATACTCATACCCACTACTCATCAGAGGCTCATGGGAAAGCATGCCAGAAGGCTAAGACTGGAGGCATACCATTACTGAAGAGCACGTCAAGACGAAGAGGAAGAGACTGTGATACAATTCCTCTGTCACTGTCCTGCTCTCTCTAGAAATAGGAGAAGCTCTTTAGAAGTTTCTTCTATGATGATCTAATTGACATAGCCTCAGCCGATATTTATTTATTTATATTGGAGACGTTATGACATTCATTAGCCACTCAGGCTGGTTCAAGGTGGATGAGTGAGTGGGAGGACAGCCCCATTGTGGTATCACAAAGGGCCAATTGGTCTAAGTGTGTTCTCCTTAAGAACTGCCACAGATCAATAATGGACAAACAATAATATATGGACTACAGGGTATGCCTGATGATGTTTAAGACTCTGAATGACTAGGCTCCACACAACATTCAAGAACTGTGCCAAAAGAATTTTCCATCAGGAAGACAGCTTACATTGAGATCATCTGAATCACAGAGTACCAACTCTTTAAAAGAATTGGACAGAGTCAATAAAACGGCTTCTTACTATGATCACGGTTTCAGTGTGAACGGGCCTTTAAAATGGAATAAATTGCCCCTTGACATACGTGGAGCTCAGAGCATTGACACCTTGGGTAGACTTCTTAAGACTGCCTTGTTTCTGTGTTTCCAACAAATAAGCTACAGCGCCCTTGGAGTGATCTTGTATCACTAAACGGCGCTTTATAAATTCTATTTATTATCATTATTATTAATATGTCCAGGTACCCATCCATGTATCGAATAACAAATGGTCACTTTTTATGACAAAGTGCAAAAAATCCCATTAAATTATTATGACAGCTACATTAACATAACTTTTAATACTAATACTGAAGTTTTGTTGTCATAAAGTCTTAAATTACGGCACTCAAGTAATGCTTCATTTGTGACATAATTAAAACTAAAAAGCGCAAATAAAGAGAATATAAAAATACATATATCAAATAAGACATATTTTAATTAATCTTATTTGAAAATAAGAACACAATTTAATGATAATTATAATTTAAAAAATATAACTAAATATATATTCAAAAATGAACATTTCATTTTTTTTTTAAATTATATAAAGCACAATATTATTTAATATTACATAATATATACAAAATCGTTATTATATATCCATCATTCATTACAATATCTATACAATTTTCAAAATAATATATAAAATAAAATTAATCAATTTCTTAGTTATCCTAAAAATAAAACAAACATATAGACGGCATTAAATGTCTTGGCTGTTTTTATTTCATCTTTTTATATATATATAAATACTTTTAATATTATTCATTTGGCACAAATATATTGGCGTTTCAAATCCAATGTTCATAAAACTAACAAATACATTTAATTTTATTTACACATATATTTTTTGTAAGACTATTTAAGCCGTGTTTCTTAAATTCTGTAACGTCCGTCTTAAGAATCTTTTCCCCGAAATCGTCAAAAGACTTTGAAACAAAGACCGGTTTATTTTTACATCATGATTCTTTTTGAAATCTGAATTTTTTAAATAATTTTCTTGTAAAATCAATTTCAATTCAACTTCTTTAATTGTTTGTTGTGAATAACTAAAAAACCACAGGGCCTATGAAGTAGATTTTTACATCAATCGAAAGAGAATATGAAAATCTACCAACTGAGTTTTTAACTTTTATAATTACTATTGTTGTACTTTTAAAATAAAACCACTAATTTTGGTGATATACAAATATTTGTTCGTGTTTCATACATTAGAATGTAATAAGTGTGCATATTTGTGTACATCCTCGTAAGCCCGAGATCATAGATGATAACAAGGACCTGGTTATTTGCGAACACTAAAATTCGCATTTATTATTATTAGCTGTGGTGAATTTGAGAAAAATAATTCACTTCTATAAATTCTTCTACTTTATTAAATTATCTGTGTTTTAAATTTTCAACGCTTTTAAAACATCCATTTTAAAATACCAGATATTAAATTACCACGCTTAAAGATGTAAATCAACTTTATCACACTGGGGATCGAATAAGGATCTTTGGTTTAGAAATCATAGGTCTTACACACTGAGCAATGAAAAAACCCACAATTTGAAAACCACTTAAAACGAAAATTTAAATAATCACATATCTTACAACCGATTCTTTGCTCAACGATAAATTAAGATCTAATTTTCTATTATTTCATTTCATTTTAACATAGACATCATAATTTTAAATGCAATGTAAATTGAAAAATACTTAGTAACAAAATTTATGTACGTACTAATCAATACAATAATTATTGTATAAAAAATAATATCGTGTAAAATAAATTTATTTTGAATACACACACACATTCTCCTTATAATATGTAATTAATTTTGATGAAAATACATAATTGAATTGTCCTTAATTTAAATTTAAAACAAACTACATAACAATCGTGTACACATTTTGATCAGAAAATCCGACAGAATAAAAATAAAGAATTCTTTTATTCAAATAAATTATAAAATTGTATTTAAAGAAAACATATTTTGTTTAATAAATTGGACTTTTTATTATTCGTAATGATACACGCAAAACACAATACGTACGATTCTATAACATTTTAAGAACGTTCCAGCTAAAATAGGTGCGTTCCTATTCCACTTAATCCAAGTTGACGTTCTATAATAGGAACCTTCCTATTTAGGAAAGTTCTTACTTGAAGTAAGTCACGAATTAGTTTTATTCCCAATTCTATAACCACATTTTACTTGAGCCAACTGTCAAAACGTTCTTAATTTTAGTTCACACCTAATCGGACGCGTAATAGTTATTTTGACAGCAGTCAGGATATTTTAACTAAGTTGAAAATATCAGTTATGTATGAAAAAAGCTAAAAATGGATTATTCACACGTATTATGTTATGTTTAAAATAAAAACAAGAGATCAATTGAAATGTTAGGTTGGGCGACATCGCGGCGACATTACATTAATAAACATGGCTGAACAGTGCGTAGTACGCATGCGTGGTCTGCGCCATAGACATTTGAGTTCATATTACTATCTACGGAGCACTAATTTTGTAGATTTTCATTTTAGGAACAACGACAGTTACAGAATACGAAATTAATTTAAAACAACCTTGTTACAGAAATGGACGTAATGTGTTTGCTTTTATAACATTCTGAATACAAAGTGTTCACTTTCAGAACATTCTATACAAAGTGTGTTCACTTTCAGAACATTCTGTAAACAAAATGTTCACTTTCAGAACATCTGGAATGTTCTTCCTTGTCTGGATAAAAATATTATATTATTTTTCAAATATGCCAATAAATATCAAAAATAAGCAAAGATTAAATAAAATTATTGGTGAAGTCGCTTTTTGAATAAGTGTATATGAACATTGAGAAAAATATATATAAAATCTTTATTATTATTAATTAAATTATTTCTGTGAGATTTTCTGGTGAAAACGTAAAAAATATCAACAATGTGTATTAAACATTATTATGGTAAGATTCCTTGAAAACCATAATTTGTAATTCATAAGTTTTATTTCATTTGAACAATTGATGTTTTTTGTCATTAACAGTATTGTGTTAAAAATATTTATGTTCACAATAAGAAAACTACATGCAATTTCAACTACAGAAGTGTCGGTTATAACTGTCAAACAAATAACTCATTATTTGTTATAAATCATAACATTGTGTACTGAACACATTGCTAAACAACATAAATCCTTATTTTGTAGTAAACAATGAAAATTAGTCTTTTCATAGATTCAAATATCATGCGAAATAATAACAATTTTTACTCAAAGAAAATACTAAATTTGTCAGTAGTTTGTTTATTTTCAGTTAAATAAACAGAGATAATAATATATAAACATAATACATGAATCTCAAAATGAAAAATTATTTGTAAACAAGACACTTCATAATAATAAGTGTAATGCCTCCTCTACACATCGACAGATGCGTCGGCAGATGCATCAGTAAACATATCCGCAGATAAATTACGATTCGTCCACACATCTGCCAGTTAATCAGTCTGTGTACAATCTGGACAGACACATGTCGTGCCGCAAACAAATGGATGTGGATACAGTAGCGGCCGCTGCTACATATTTACTTATTTAGCAGGAACTTTAACCGCAACAGAGTTATTAAGAAAAAATGATACAAAAGAAGGTGGTGGATGGTGACTATACACAGAACAACAGAACAAAGTGAAAATATATTCGGGATAAATATTTTGACAATATTAACTACTAGCGTCTACTGCAGATATTTACTTTTCATTATGACATATATATTCTCATTCTCAAAATCTTTCGGTTAGGATAGGTTTGTTTGTAATAATAATAGCGACGTAATCGCTCATAAATTAAATGTTTCTTCAGTGGTCATAACAGCAGCCATTTCGACGAGAAAACTAAGCACGCACGCGTGCACTCTCACTGAATTTCCGTCCAATACTGATTTATTCGCAGATGTGTGGACAGTCGCCTTGCATACGCGCTGCCGCTCTTCGAAACGGATATGTGGCAGATGCATCGGCCGACGTCAAATACCTACCACAGACGAGCAAAACCCCCCCTCTACACAACGACAGATGCATCCACAGATACAATCTGCCGACGCATCTGTCGATGTGTAGAGGAGGCATTAGAATATTTAACTGTATTTTTTTATATTCAATTTTCAAATTTGATTTCAAAAATACCATTTTCAAAATGTATGTATAGGCTGGCCAATCTTGACTTTGGTATGACTCATCGCAAAAATATGTCGATCGAACAAAAATACTTCTGCTTTTAATGTATCTATTTCTTATTCTCTGTATATAAAAAAACAAAGACGGAAGATGAAAGTAAGTCGCAGTGAAAAAACCAAACTCCCATATAAAATGTTGAAACGTACGTCTTTTATAAATCATACACTTATTTCGAAGATACCACGTGACGTTTGTGAATGTGAATGACGTTTTAAAGAAATATTTCAAATCTTCGTCTATAGGGTGACAATTTGTCCTAGTGCGTATTTTTAAACAACAAAAGCATTATTTTAACAAATAGAATGTATGAAATTTGTTTCATACACACCACAACCATTTATTTGTCATTGATATTTTATTATTTATTAAATATGATGTGTTTAACATGACCTGTTTTACTTTTGAAAAATTGTTTATATTGTGTAAAGTCCTCAGTTGCAACATCAAATCACAGTAAACCTTCAACATACTCGAACCAGTTGCTTCTCGGACTCCTCCATTAACACAGCAGCCCTACTATAGAACAATCTTGACCGAATTCTGTGTTTCACCTTCTCTTATTATAAGATCGAAAAAATATATTATTAATTTATCAGATTGCAAACCTTCCCAAAGGCTACGTAGTGCACTACTTCGGAAGCGTAGAATGGACCTAATTCCTTATAGCTGCCCTTACGCAGACATGTTAAGTAAGGTAAGAATTAATAATTACATTATTTATTGTCTTAAATGATGTAATAAGTGAAAATGGAAAGATGATCAAAGTTAAATAAAAAAATTGGGTCCATTGTAAACAAAATGATGGTCACCGTATTGGCATCCAAATTACATGTAAAAACATACGACTTACGACGGGTCGCATAGTTTTTTGATGACGTCATACTAAAGTCAAGCGTGGCCGGCCTATAATAGTAATAATAACTTGTTTCACTTTTCATTATTTGAAAACATTTACTTTATGGCTGATGTTATAAATATTTTAAACAGAGATCAATCTTGCATAATCTATGGTTGTTTATCCGTCGATTTTTATGGATTTTAAAAAAAGAAACTACTCTTCCTATGGTAAAGCGGTAAGCATAGATTTTTATTATAATATACGAGATGCAGTACTCCGTGCAAAAAGTGAGTTATGGAATATCGCGCGTTTGATGTTTTGGTTGGCAACATATTTCAGTTTTCCTTACATTTCAACACATCCTAGATAACTGTTCTCTAAACCTTACTAATTAAAATGCTTTTTAGACAAATATATCCGAAAACAATTCACATTAGTCGTTATTCTCTATAGAAAAACGATGTGGTTTGGAAACAAAACGTCAAAAATCCCCCGGAAAAATGCCTCACTTCGATTCATACAAAATTTGCTAACTACGACATCTAGTATATTATAATAAAAAAATCTATGGCGGTGAGTAGCGCCATGACCAATTTAACTTTGAATATATAACTTTCTTTATCAAGGATCGCAAATTGCACCTTTTTAGCAATTCTTACCAGAGTCAAAATGATACAAATTGAACAATTTCCAGCGTCCTTGAGGTGAGAGGCTCACGAAAACGGCGCGAATATAAATCATTCAATTTGATCGTTTATTATTTTACTATAACCTGTTGGTAAAATAAAAACTCTATTTGTTTTCGAATTTAATTTCCGAGTCACTAAACTCGCCTTCTATTCTTTTGTGAATGGTAACATATTTTTTTTACAATAATACTTATGTAATTATTATAAGTCACACATACTATCACATAATACATTTTTTATATCATATATACGTATAACACGCCTATAATTTTTCACATTAATAATTTTTATATTTGTATGTATATGACGTTATATCTAACAATAATTAATGTTTATTTTTTTAAAACAACAATATATTTTTGTTGTTTACATCGAACATTAAAGCTTTTTCACAAACATTTCAAAAATATCATAATATTTTAATTACATATATATTTCGTTTAATTATTTATACGTACCAGTCATACTTTACATAATATTTGTCAAGGGATAGTGACAATTCAAAATAATTTGACTGTAATTACCGAGGGACCGCCCTTAGCTACATGTCCATTCAAAATATGATTACCTAACTTGTGACGAGCGTCTAAGCTTTAGAATAATCCAACGAAAGAGTTTTAAATATGGTGGAGAAAGACAGAGAGTCGCTGACCACTGTCAAGAGACACAGAGCCACAAAGGTTGGAAGATATTGCCATATGATAATAATGGATAGCCTAGTCTTCACACCAGATTTTTTAAACATAACCTACAAATATATTAGATGAGTGGTGGCAGAGCGGTTAGCGCGCTGGGTTAGTAATCCAGTGGTCGCGAGTTCGAATCCTGCCACGACCGATTTCGTTCACCTATAGCACAAGTATTTATGCTTAGTTTAGGGAATGTATGAGGATGTATATGTACTTGTTACAAAACAAGGACAAATTCATTCTTTAAAAAAAAATATTTGGTAAAAATACCAATAATTTAGTTTTTTTTAATATATAATATTTTAGTTACTTTTTTTAATATTATAATACTGGCTCAGGCCAGTCGCAATTATAACTAAAAACAAACCTAACCAACCTATTTTTACCAAAATTTTGTAGGTTAGGTTTAAAAAATCTGGTGTGAAGACTAGGCTATCCTATGATAATAAGCTCGCCATTGTCCATTGTGCACTTATTATGTAATGTGTGCAAAATTGATTTACTTATTCATGATCATTTCCTAGCACCTCGTGCAAGTGGCGATCCAGTGTTAATTAAATGCGTGAGAAATATTTATTCAATATATTCCTCCCTGCTGGGAATTGGATCCATGATAATATATCATAAATACCATGAAATCAATATAACATACAAAATTGTGCACCATTATAAAAATACATACACCATACTGACACCATACGTCATACTGACAAAATCTATAATAAAAGAAATATAATAATTGTATTGAGAATTCTAAATGCAAATAAAATATTTGTAATTATGAATTTTCCAGAATTTTCTCTTATTTATCCCTTGACAAATGATACAATTCATGCACAAAAATAACATATCATCATACTCAATATGATTTTGAATTGCTCATTCACATAAACTATACAAAGAATATATAATCGTTGCATGTCACATTCAAAACTGTTGTTGGCAAAGCAACGTGAAAGCAATTGCGGCCAAATACTCTATCAGTTAATTCAAATCACCTCAGTTCGGATCTACCGACGCAATTCTCAGTGTAAAACGTCCAATGGTTTTACACATGCACTCGCAAATCCCAACACACTCAGTCTTATTACGAAAACAACATCTAACAACGGTAGAGAGAGAGAACGGATCACGTTCCGTTTGATCCGTTCTTTGGTGTCTCAATATAAAAACTGCGTAATCACTCACCAAAACACCAATGACTATTAACACGTTTACGTTGTCTCTAAATAGAGGGCATGCAAGGCCGTTGATAATGTCTATAAGACAAAATTTGATAGTCAAATGGTTTATTAAGATTATAAATAATATACGTTTCCATCCGATAGCCTTTATCAACATAAACGATAGTTAAAAGCCTAATTTTTCTTAAAGTGAGTTAATATGCGCACGGCTCATTCCATATGAAATCAACACAGGTTATAAACCTGACTACCTCAGAATCTGATGAAATTTGGTACAAAGGTTGTCCTAATCCTACCAATTTTTTTTCAAATACCTCAAACGGTTTCAAAATTAGGGCTATGTAAAATATCCCAAAATCAGCAAAAAAAACATAACCGACATATTTTGAAATCACTATAGCTTTTCTCCTAATTGAGGTAAAGAGGTGGGAGTGGTATCATTTGAAAAAAATGGTATTTTTCTTAATCTCTATTAGGACAACCTTTGTACCAAATTTCATCAAATTCTGAGATGGTCAAGTAAATTTTTTGATTTTAGTGTGTTGATTTCATATGGAATGAGCCACACACTACTTTCAAACCCTATTTTACATGACGTTTTACATCTGTGCACTTAACCATCAATAGTAAATCCCCGACTAAATCATATTAATAGTAGAATTTTTACAGTGCCGTTTGATGATTCAGGATCATTCCAACAGTATTGATGTTTTGTACAAAAGCGCATTGTGTCCTTAAAGAATAATTTCTCTTTCTTTGAGCACTGCGGACATCTGGAGGTAATTAATTCCACTTTGTAGAAACATTCCACTATTATCTGACATAGTTCTTGAATATATTGTGGGATTATACATGATGATTAATATATTACAAAACAAAACATTAGCGTTATCAAATAAAATAAGTATATCAATCTATTGATCAAATAAACTACACAGGCAAAGGTGTTGCCATAATCGTCTGCAACGGTAAAATGTAATATAAATACATTAATGACAGTAGAAAAAAAGATTACAGTGATGTCACACTCGACTTCGACAACAAATTGTAACTTAGTTACATTAATTACTGTTGAAACAAAAGTTTCAGTGATGTCACAATCAACTGCGATAATAAAATGTAACAAAGATACATTAATGACAGTAGAAAAAAAAATTTAGTGATGTCACACTCGACTTCGACAACAAATTGTAACTTAGTTACATTAATTACTGTTGAAACAAAAGTTTCAGTGATGTCACAATCAACTGCGATAATAAAATGTAACAAAGATACATTAATGACAGCAGAAAAAAAAATTTAGTGATGTCACACTCGACTTCGACAACAAAATGTAACTTAGTTACATTAATTACTGTTGAAACAAAAGTTTTAGTGATGTCACAATCAACTGCGATAATAAAATGTAACAAAGATACATTAATGACAGTAGAAAAAAATTTTTAGTGATGTCACACTCGACTTCGACAACAAATTGTAACATAGTTACATTAATTACTGTTGAAACAAAAGTTTTAGTGATGTCACAATCAACTGCGATAATAAAATGTAACAAAGATACATTATTGACAGTAGAAAAAAAATTTTAGTGATGTCACACTCGACTTCGACAACAAATTGTAACTTAGTTACATTAATTACTGTTGAAACAAAAGTTTTGGTGATGTCACACTCAATTTCGACAACAAACTATAACTAAGTTACATTATTTACTGTTGAAACAAAAGTTTTAGTGATGTCATACTCGACTTCGACAACAAATTGTAACTAACTTACATTAATGACTGACTAAACAAAAGTTTTATTGATGTTACACTCAACTTCGACAACAAACTATAGCTAAGTTACATTATTTACCGTTGAAACAAAAGTTTTAGTGATGTCACAGTGGACTTTGACAACAAATTGTAACTAAGTTACATCAATGACTGACTAAACAAACGTTTTATTGATGTTACAATAAACTGAGACAATAAAATGTAACAATAATACATAGATGGCAGCTGCAAAATTATTTTTTGTACCAAACATTGACGACTGTTGAAACAAAGTTTTTTTTTACGTCACAGTCGACTGCAAAGTTTATAATAACGACATTTATGAAATTAAAAATAATGTCGCAATGAATTACAACAGCAAGATACCATATTGATAATACCACAGCAGTGATGCAATCGGGACATTCGAAAAAAAATTTGCTAGCATTGTGACGGTTAAATTATCCGTTTAAATGTCTATAAACCGAAGAATCTCTGGCCATCGATTGCCGGCACACGCGGCACGGCTTAGGCAAAACTGCCCCACCAAAATGTTCGTTTAACGAGCAGTTAGACCAGTGAGTCTCCGGCGTTGTCGTCTTCGACGGGGCCGGCCGCAGCAGCGAGACGCAGCTCACGCAGACACTCTATGCACTCCTGCGCGTGCCGCTCCTGCTGCTTGGGCTGTTCTAATCAGTCCATGCCAAGGAACTCGGGGTCCTCCCGCACGCAGTCCTTGGGAAAGTAGCCAGATTGACTGTCACTGTGCTGCTAGGTCAAAAAAAAAAAACACTTCAAATACAGAGTTAATTGTACAAAAAAAAGTTTAAATTTCAGTAACATTATAAAAATTAAGTATGTGGGGGATATCCATGCTGACTCCACTCCTTGTCAAGTTATAGACGACTCAAGTGAAAATATTATTGAACCAGTGACGAGGAGAGAAGAACTTGACACAATGGAGAAGACAGAAGACGGCTGGCTAAGTACAGTAAGTCCACTATCCTTCAACTATTTTATCTTTCCAATCTGTTTCTTCTGCCATCACTGCACATCCTTCATACAGTTCATTGCTCCAACAATGCATACAAACACACTTAGATTTGAAAAAGAAAAAAATAACAATCAAAAAGGATTAAAATATTTATTTATTTATTTATTTAATTTATTTATTTAATTAATTTCAATTTACGGTTTGATAACCTTTTACACATACAAGTATACATAATATATTAAAAACAACAGAATTTAAAAAAAACAAATAAAAACAAACAAATATACAAAACGAAAATAAAAAATGAATAACAATATAAAAAAGGTGAAAACATGTAAAAATATGTAAAAAATAATGAAAAACATTTAAAAAAAAAAAATATGTAAAAAATAATGAAAAACATTTAAAAAAAAATAAAGTAAAAAAAAAACATGCGAGAAACATTCAAAAATATGTAAAAAAATAAACAAAAAACATGTAAAAATATGTAAAAAAAATAAACAAAATACATGTAAAAAATAATGAAAATCATGTAACAAATATGTAAAAAATATGTAAAAAATAAACAAAAAGCATGCAAAAATATGTAAATAAACAATGAAGAACATGTTAAAAATATGAAAAAAAAAAAAAAAAAAAAAAAGTAAACATACATGCAAAAATTAATACAGGAAAAAAGAAATGAGAAAAGTAGTTTAAAAACCGACAAAATATTGATTATTTATTGCTTATGGAAGGAGGTTGCTCTGAGGAGGATCTGTGTCAAGCGAATGAGAATGCTATTATGGCTGCAAATCACTGGAAGGACACAATATAGGCTGATGATCTTGGACACGGAAAGTAAGTGAAATATTGACAAGAAAAAAAAAAAAAAATTAAGGACAACATTATTGTCGGCTTCGTGGCTCAGTTGGTTAGGTATCTGGCTGCTGATCCAATGGTCCCGGATTCGATTCCCTGTGGAGACACAGTTTTTAACTGTGTTTTTAGTCTGCATCTGTGAGACGGTTAATATCGCAAGTCTCCAGAATGTGGCAACTTGTTATTTGGGTGCGTGTTATTAATATTTAACATAGTACCTGTTAGTAGCCCTAGAAGTAATATAAAAAAAATTACATCCTTTTCAAAGTTTTCTTCAAGTAAAAAGAAATTCATAAGAATACTCCTAGTTTAATGCAATATGTCTACCATTATTGTTTACTTTGTATTATACAAAACTTCAAATTTATAAAAATATAAAGCTAACAACATTATTTTCTCAAATTCTAAAAAACTGGCCCAGTACAGACAGAAATGAGAAGGTAGTAATTAAAATTATGTAAAAAATAATATAGAATGGGCGCCATCTTATTTATTTGGTCCCTCCAAAATCTTCTTCTAGCTCTTTTCCTAATATCTCCATTCCGCTCTGTTTCTTGGCGTATTCATCATCTACCGTGATTAACCTTGCAAACCTCGGTGAAATTGACAGTCAATGAAGGATTGAATCACTCCGAGGTGAACTTTGTGATTTGAAATATAATTACCCTGTCGAGCGCTCTCCCTTTCCACCATCCCCTGGAATCTCCCTCCTTGCTGAGGATCAAGACCTTGGTGCCGGACCTGAGAGGCAGCTGCCCCGCGTCAGAAGGTCGGAACTCGTGTGTAACGGTGGCCACGATGCGACGGAACGGAAATCGAAGAACAACGTTCAAACTGAAACATCAAAAATTCAAAATAAGAAACGCCATGTTGATTGAACATTCATTATAAATTAAAAAATTCCATCAATTATTATAATTAATTGGTAAGCATTCATTCTATAACCACTTTTGAATTTTGAGATATAGATAAAAATAAAAATTTATGAGAACATTTATTTGCAATAATATATAATAACATTGAACACGACAAAAAAAACCTTCTGAATTCATTATGTAAGAGATTAAAGCTATATTTAATTTTTTTACTGTACATGTGTATGTATGTTTTTTACTGCATGGTTTATAAATCTATGTATTAATTTTTTAATTATGTAAAAGCTCATTTAGGGTATCTTAGGAACCATATGTTTAACATGATAAATAAACACGTGATGCTTGAGTTCAATACAGAAAGTGGTGGATACTCCAAAACCACACTCAACAAAAGAATAATAACAAAGCACAGTGACATTGGTGACTCAATAAGAGAAGGAGTGAGGACAATTTAGGAGGCTCAAAACTACACTCAACTAAAGAATAAGAGAGGGAGTGAGGACAATTTAGGAGGCTCAAAACCACACTCAACTAAAGAATAAGAGAGGGAGTGTGGACAATTTAGGAGGCTCAAAAAAACACTCAACTAAAGAATAAGAGAGGGAGTGAGGACAATTTAGGGGGCTCAAAACCACACTCAACTAAAGAATAATAACAAAGCACAGTGACATTGGTGACTCAATAAGAGAAGGAGTGAGGACAATTTAGGAGGCTCAAAACCACACTCAACTAAAGAATAATAACAAAGCGCAGTGACGTTGGTGACTCGATAAGAGATGGAGTGAGGACAATTTAGGAGGCTCAAAACCACACTCAACTAAAGAATAAGAGAGGGAGTGAGGACAATTTAGGAGGCTCAAAACCACACTCAACTAAAGAATAAGAGAGGGAGTGAGGACAATTTAGGAGGCTCAAACAAACACTCAACTAAAGAATAAGAGAGGGAGTGAGGACAATTTAGGAGGCTCAAACAAACACTCAACTAAAGAATAAGAGAGGGAGTGAGGACAATTTAGGGGGCTCAAAACCACATTCATCTAAAGAATTAAAGAGGGAGTGAGGACAATTTAGGAGGCTCAAAACCACACTCAACTAAAGAATAAGAGAGGGAGTGAGGACAATTTAGGAGGCTCAAAACCACACTAAACTAAAGAATAAGAGAGGGAGTGAGGACAATTTAGGAGGCTCAAACAAACACTCAACTAAAGAATAAGAGAGGGAGTGAGGACAATTTAGGGGGCTCAAAACCACATTCATCTAAAGAATTAAAGAGGGAGTGAGGACAATTTAGGAGGCTCAAAACCACACTCAACTAAAGAATAATAACAAAGCGCAGTGACGTTGGTGACTCGATATAAATAAAAATAAAAATTTATGAGAACATTTATTTGCAATAACATATAAAAACATTGAAAACGCATAAAAAACCTTCAGAATTCATTATGTAAGAGATTAAAGATATGTTGAATTTTTTTACTGTACTAGTGTATGTATGTTTTTTACTGCATGGTTTACAAATCTATGTATTAATTTTATAATTATGTAAAAGCTCATTTAGGGTATCTTAGGAACCATATTTTTAACATGATAAATAAACACGTGATGCTTGAGTTCAATACAGAAAGTGGTGGATACTCCAAAACCACACTCAACAAAAGAATAATAACAAAGCACAGTGACATTGGTGACTCAATAAGAGAAGGAGTGAGGACAATTTAGGAGGCTCAAAACCACACTCAACTAAAGAATAAGAGAGGGAGTGTGGACAATTTAGGAGGCTCAAAAAAACACTCAACTAAAGAATAAGAGAGGGAGTGAGGACAATTTAGGGGGCTCAAAACCACACTCAACTAAAGAATAATAACAAAGCACAGTGACATTGGTGACTCAATAAGAGATGGAGTGAGGACAATTTAGGAGGCTCAAAACCACACTCAACTAAAGAATAAGAGAGGGAGTGGGGACAATTTAGGAGGCTCAAAACCACACTCAACTAAAGAATAAGAGAGGGAGTGAGGACAATTTAGGAGGCTCAAAACCACACTCAACTAAAGAATAAGAGAGGGAGTGAGGACAATTTAGGAGGCTCAAAACCACACTCAACTAAAGAATAAGAGAGGGAGTGAGGACAATTTAGGAGTCTCAAAACCACACTCAACTAAAGAATAAGAGAGGGAGTGGGGACAATTTAGGAGGCTCAAAACCACACTCAACTAAAGAATAAGAGAGGGAGTGAGGACAATTTAGGAGGCTCAAAACCACACTCAACTAAAGAATAAGAGAGGGAGTGGGGACAATTTAGGAGGCTCAAAACCACACTCAACTAAAGAATAAGAGAGGGAGTGAGGACAATTTAGGAGGCTCAAAACCACACTCAACTGAAGAATAAGAGAGGGAGTGAGGACAATTTAGGAGGCTCGAAAGCACACTCAACTAAAGAATAAGAGAGGGAGTGAGGATAATTTAGGAGGCTCAAAAGCACACTCAACTAAAGAATAAGAGGGAGTGAGGACAATTTAGGAGGCTCGAAAGCACACTCAACTAAAGAATAAGAGAGGGAGTGAGGATAATTTAGGAGGCTCAAAACCACACTCATCTAAAGAATAAGAGAGGGAGTGAGGACAATTTAGGAGGCTCAAAACCACACTCAACTAAAAAATAAGAGAGGGAGTGAGGACAATTTAAGAGGCTCAAAACCTCACTCAACTAAAGAATAAGAGAGGGAGTGAGGACAATTTAGGAGGCTCAAAACCACACTCAACTAAAGAATAAGAGGGAGTGAGGACAATTTAGTAGGCTCAAAACCACACTCAACTAAAGAATAATAACAAAGCACAGTGACGTTGGTGACTCGATAAGATAGGGAGTGAGGACAATTTAGGAGGCTCAAAACCACACTCAACTAAAGAATAAGAGAGGAAATGAGGACAATTTAGGAGGCTCAAAACCACACTCAACTAAAGAATAAGAGGGAGTGAGGACAATTTAGTAGGCTCAAAACCACACTCAACTAAAGAATAATAACAAAGCACAGTGACGTTGGTGACTCAATAAGAGAGGGAGTGAGGACAATTTAGGAGGCTCAAAGAAGAAGATAAAAAATGAATAGATGCACAGTACCCAAAGAAGTTTTCCCGTAAACTGGTCATCTCGTAATATGAGATAAGTTCCACTACGCTGCGGAAGAATCTAGACTCGGACAGATAGTAGTGTTGTACGGAATCTATCGGTCGACTGCACACCCTCATATGCTTTACTGTGTTGTCCGTTCTGAAACATAAAACAAATATATATGTTTTAATATGTTTATCTCAGTTTTCCCGCGACAGTAGGTCTTAACTAAGACCTTTTGTCTCCCGACGTTTCGCCTGAATATCACCAGGCATTTTCAAAAGCTCAACGGAAAGCACTGGCGCGATATATGTCCGCTCACACAGAGCTCACCGTCATGTGAATCGTAGCGTATGTGATTGGCTCCTTGTGACACGCCCACCTGCTGTCGTGTTCGTTGGCAATATTTTGTCATTATTTTTGTTTTGTGGCTGCGTGGTTATTTTCGTTGCGGTATTATTAATATTATTATTGTTGTATTGCGTGGTTGTTTTCATGATGGTATGATTAATATTATTATTGTTGTATTGTGTGTCATATAAAATGTTTTCCTATAAATATATCTTCGTTCAGAAAATATCTCAAACCGTACCTTTTTAACAAATCTTACCTGAGCCAAAATGATACAACATAGGTAATCAATTTTAATCGCCCCTGAGATGAGATATTCACGAAAATGGCGCTGCATAAATGTCAACTAAATAGGTAGCAACTGGTGTTTAACACAGCTGCGAGGCTTATCTTTGGGGCGGATAAAAGATGCCTCATAACACCTCTCCTAGCTGCACTGGTTGAGGTGTCCAGAGCGGATAGATTACAAAGAGTGCTTGATGCTTTTCAATGCTCTGCATGGCTTGGCTCCGCACTATATTCAGGAACTGGTCATTAACAGGATTTCGCAGTCTCCAGTCTCGCAGTCTACCCCACTACATAGGGAACGTTTTAGAACTTGTAGCTCTTTTCATCCCCGGAGCGGCTGCTCGTCGGACAAAACTACCATCGGGAACTGATCATAGGAATGTACCATCAGAGAGACGCTTAGCATTGAGATCCTCAGAATCACAGAATACCAACTCTTTAAAGAAATTGGATAGAGCCAATAAAGTGGCTTACTTTGATCGTAGTTTCAATGTTAAGGGACCTATCAAATGGAGTTAATTGCCTCCCGAAGTGCGTGGAGAGCAGAGTTTTGGGGCCTTTAGAAAATTGCTTATGAGGGTGACTGCTGCCAATGTACCTATTTTTTTCAATTTGAATTTTCATCATTACTACAAAACTAATATTTTTTTAAAAAATAACCTAGTTAGTTTGGATATTAATAAATAAAAATATACCTTAACTTTTTAATTATGTTCTGTATATATTCTTGTAGGAAAATAATAAGCATACCCCAATTTTTTAAATTTATCTTAAATTTCTAAAAAACTATTAAGGTATAGAGCATTTTATTTTTTTATAAATTACAGAAGATCAAAATATCTGGAAAAATACAATGTAACGTTGCATTAACCCATTTTTGCCCGCTGTACTCATACGAGTATACACATGATTGGCGATATAGTTGAAAAAATAATTCACTTTTTAAAAGACAAGATGGTGTCTCCTAATGTTGATAGTAATAGAGATTTTTTAAGCTGATAACTGCAGACTGTTTACATTACACAACTGCAGTGAAGTTAATCAAAGTTCGTCAATCAAATTGTTCTCTCATTTTGGTGAGATAAGCGAATATTATTAAATATTATTTCAATAATGGTACATTTTTTTCAATTTTTTAGAATATTCCTATTATTAGGAATGTACTTAATGTAAATCATCTCATTTCTGTTATATAAAATTGGATAAACATTAAATAAGTGTGGTTATACTTAGCTGTACTCACTTGAGTACGCTGGACACATATGGGATATAAATATATACATTTTGTTACCAAATAAAATAAGGGATAAACGGTTTTTAAGTTGCGAGATGACTATCACGGACGACAGGAATCCGTTTTTTGGATCTTAGAGGTAGCAGAAGATGATGCAGATTATGAAATGTGACTATCCCACCTGACCCAAGTGTTGTCACCGATGAACAAGAAGGAAATGAAGATAATTTAGAAAAGAAAATAATATGTAATTCCCAACTACATTCCTGGAACCATAGAAGTTTTTAAAAGTGGGAGATCTGACTACTGGAGTAATAGTCATGAGGAGCCGCTTTCGAAATTGAAAGCGGTTCCTCGAAAGAAAAATTGAAAGCGGTTGTTGTCAAAAATGTCCCAATGCTCCTTGGTGGAAAAAAAACGGCCTATGTTTAATAAGTCTTATCAATCTGAAGACAGTGTAAACATAGTAAATGTGCTAACAGCTAACAGTGCAAGTCCAGTGCAAATATTTGAAAAAAACTATTTAGTGAGGAAGTGCTGACACTTATAGTCGAAAACAGCAAACTTTATGCAAAACAAAATAATATGTACGATTCTGATCTCGACATAAATGAACTTGATTTTAAATGGATGTCATAGATTACATAGAAAACGATTATATTGGTACATAGGTGTACACAATACATATTGTTTCCATTGTAATGTCCAGAAATAGGTATTTCGATATAAAAAGAAATCAACATTTTGTCGACAACGCAAACGCTTCAATCGACAAAATGTTTAAAGTTTAGACTTTCGCAGATGCACTAATCAATAAGTTAACTCAGTTGTGTGTTTTTAATACCAATTTATTGACTATAAAATATTTCGTACATCCATTAAAATAATTAAACCCGTTCGATTTAGTTACAAAATTGGGTATTAGCTATTTCAACTGGCTATTACATATTCGCAAAAATCTGAACAAAACAATGTCCCATTACATCCACTAAAGAAATGTTAGAAATGGCAGAATATGACTACAGATTTGATTCTAATAATGAAATTCTGCTAGTCCATTGGAGAGATAATAGCGTTTGTTCAACAGGAATGAGATTTGTTACTGTAGAGCCTTTTGGTAAATAAGATAATATTTGGTAAATGGCCATCAGCAGTACTTGGTTATGACAATGTGGGAAATTTCCCAGAAAAGGTGACCAAGCAACTGAGAAGTGTTTTATATGTCATGCCAAATTACGATGGCAATGTAAAAAATGTTTAAGAACTTTGTGTATAGAAAAAATATGTTTTGGAAAATATGATTCTCAATAGCCATTATAATCCATTGAACAATATTTTTTACTATGTATGTGTCCAGTATGCTCATTTGGGTACACCTCCAAATTTCTGATTTACAAATTTTTTATTGCAATTTTTTAAAGTGATAATTAGAAATAAACATATCATTAATTATAAAATAAAGTTAAATTCAAAAAAACACTGGTAGTTTTTCCATGGACAAAAATGGTTTAATGCATCAAGTTAAGTTAATAAACCAAAAAAACTTTTATTTCGCAATGGCGTTGAATGGAAAATAAATGTTTTATAGGTTTATTTACTAAACCTGAAGCATTAATGCAATGTCACATTATAATTTTCTAGATATTTTTGTCTTCTTTAATTTAAAAAAAAAATGTTGAACTACGCCTTATATTTTATTAAAAATATAAGATAAACGTTGAAAATCGAGGTATGCCATTATTTTTCTACAAGAATTTATACAGAACATTATCAAAAAGTAAAGATATATTTTTCTTTATTAATACCAAAACTATCTAAATTATTTTTATCAAAACTATTTGGAAATAATGATGGTATATCAAATTGAAAAATAGGTACGTTGGCAGCAGTCCCCCTCTTATGACTTATCTGTTTCGCAGAGTCAACAAATAAGAAAAAATGTACCATAAAACGGCGCTATATAAATTTGATATTTATTATTATCCAAATTCACACTGTTTCATGGCATAACTCTTTTTTTGACATTGGATAAAATAAACTTAAGGTAATTTACTAACTTTAGACTGAGGGCGTAGTGTGTATCGTGTGGTCCGTTACTGGGCTGCGGCCGAACCCTCAGCAGGAAGGTTCCGTCAACTCTCCTCTCAAGCCTCGTTGTAGCTACGTCTCGACCCATCTCTCCAGCGAACCTGATCAAAACACAAATTACAACTTGTATCATTTAAGTGCACCAATTAAACGACACATTTCATTTAACCGAGAATAAAATAGCATGTTGTGTCACAGGAAATGGTAAAGCCCTGCAGGTTGATGCGAATTGAGACAACATACATTTTGACTCTTCACAAGTGTCCGACCGAACATTCGGCTTCAGCTTCGACCACCTTCGGACAAAAATAAGTCAAAGTATTCTATCAGCCACTAAAAACAGTTTAGACTGGCTAAATTTCATTGTTTCAACGCTAAAACCAGCAGGGCAAGTCCCGTTAAATGGTAAGCCACGTTATAAAATATTTAACTACTCATCCCCAAGGGACAAGTTGAACAATAAAAGAAGACATATTTTGTGCAACCCTCAACACAATACTGAGATTATTTACGGCTTTATTATTTATCCCTAAAGTACAAAATAGAACAATAAAAGCAGACATATTTTGTGCAACCCTCAACACAATACTGTGAATATTTACGACGGTGTTATTCATCCCTAAAGTACAAGATAGAACCATAAAAGAAGACATATTGTGTGCAACTGTGATTATTTACGGCGTTACTATTCATCCCTAAAGTACAAGATAGAACCATAAAAGAAGACATATTGTGTGCAACCCTCAACACAATACTGTGATTATTTACGGCGTAACTATTCATCCCTAAAGGACAAGATAGAACCATAAAAGAAGACATATTGTGTGCAACCCACAACACAATACTGTGATTATTTACGGCGTAACTATTCATCCCTAAAGGACAAGATAGAACCATAAAAGAAGACATATTGTGTGCAACCTTCAACACAATACTGTGATTATTTGGGGCGTTGTTATTCATCCCTTAAGTACAAGATAGAAATATAAAAGAAGATATATTGTGTGTAATTCTCAACACTATACTGTGATTATATAGGGAGTTGTTATTCATCCCTAAAGTACAAGATAGAACCATAAAAGAAGACATATTGTGTGCAACCCTCAACACAATACTGAGAATATTAATAGTTTTATTATTCATCCCTAAAGTACAGGATGAACAATAAAAGAAGACATATTGTGTGCAACCCTCAACACAATACTGTGATTATTTAATGCGTTACTATTCATCCCTAAAGGACAAGATTGAACCATTAAAGAAGACATATTGTGTGCAACCTTCAACACAATACTGTGATTATTTGGGGCGTTGTTATTCATCCCTTAAGTACAAGATAGAAATATAAAAGAAGATATATTGTGTGTAATTCTCAACACTATACTGTGATTATATAGGGAGTTGTTATTCATCCCTAAAGTACAAGATAGAACCATAAAAGAAGACATATTGTGTGCAACCGTCAACACAATACTGAGAATATTAATAGTTTTATTATTCATCCCTAAAGTACAGGATGAACAATAAAAGAAGACATATTGTGTGCAACCCACAACACAATACTGTGATTATTTAAGGCGTAACTATTCATCCCTAAAGGACAAGATTGAACAATAAAAGAAGACATATTGTGTGCAAACCTCAACACAACACTGTGAATATTAATGGCTTTATTATTTATCCCTAAAGTACAAGATAGAACAGTAACAGAAGACATATTTTGTGCAACCCTCAACACAATACTGAGATTATTTACGGCTTTATTATTAATCCCTAGAGTACAAAATAGAACAATAAAAGCAGACATATTTTGTGCAACCCTCAACACAATAGAGCAGTAACAGAAGACATATTTTGTGCAACCCTCAACACAATACTGTGAATATTTACGTCGGTGTTATTCATCCCTAAAGTACAAGTGTTGAGGGTTAAAGGCAAGTGATAATATTAATGGTTTTATTATTTATCCTTAAAGTACAGGATGAACAATAAAAGAAGACATATTGTGTGCAACCCTCAACACAATACTGTGATTATTTACAGCGTAACTATTCATCCCTAAAGGATAAGATAGAACAATAAAAGAAGACATATTGTGTGCAACCCTCAACACAATACTGTGAATATTCACAGCATTATTATTCATCCCTAAAGTACAAGATAGAACAGTAAAAGAAGACATATTTTGTGTAACCCTCAACACAATACTGAGAATATTTATGGCGTTGTAATTCATCCCTAAAGAACAAGATAGAACCTTAAAAGAATACATATTTTGTACAACCCTCAACACAATACTGAGAATATTTACGGCTTTATTATTCATCCCTAAAGTACAAGATAGAACAGTAAAAGAAGACATATTTTGTGCAACCCTCAACACAATACTGAGAATATTTATGGCGTTATAATTCATCCCTAAAGAATAAGATAGAACCGTAAAAGAAGACATATTTTGTACAACCCTCAACACAATACTGTGAATATTTACGGATTTATTATTCATCCCTAAAGTACAAGATAGAACAGTAAAAGAAGACATATTTTGTGCAACCCTCAACACAATACTGAGAATATTTATGGCGTTGTAATTCATCCCTAAAGAACAAGATAGAACCTTAAAAGAATACATATTTTGTACAACCCTCAACACAATACTGAGAATATTTACGGCTTTATTATTCATCCCTAAAGTACAAGATAGAACAGTAAAAGAAGACATATTTTGTGCAACCCTCAACACAATACTGAGAATATTTATGGCGTTATAATTCATCCCTAAAGAATAAGATAGAACCGTAAAAGAAGACATATTTTGTACAACCCTCAACACAATACTGTGAATATTTACAGCTTTATTATTTATCCCTAAAGTACAAGATAGAACAACAAAAGTAGACATATTGTGTGCAACCCTTAACACAATACTGTGATTATTTAATGCGTTACTATTCATCCCTAAAGTACAAGATAGAACCAAAAAAGAAGACATATTGTGTGCAACCCTCAATACAATACTGTGATTATTTACGGCATAACTATTCATCCCTAAAGAATAAGATAGAACCGTAAAAGAAGACATATTTTGTACAACCCTCAACACAATACTGAGATTATTTACGGCTTTATTATTTATCCGTAAAGTACAAAATAGAACAATAAAAGCACACATATTTTGTGCAACCCTCAACACAATACTGTGAATATTTACGGCGTTATAATTCATCCCTAAAGAACAAGATAGAACCGTTAAAGAAGACATATTTTGTACAACCCTCAACACAATACTGAGAATATTTATGGCTTTATTATTTATCCCTAAAGTACAAAATAGAACAATAAAAGAAGACATATTGTGTGCAACCCTCAACACAATATTGTGATTATTTAATGCGTTATAATTCATCCCTAAAGAACAAGATAGAACCGTAAAAGAAGACATATTTTGTACAACACTCAACACAATACTGAGAATATTTATGGCTTTATTATTTATCCCTAAAGTACAAGATAGAACAATAAAAGAAGACATATTGTGTGCAACCCTCAACACAATACTGTGATTATTTACGGCGTTACTATTCATCCCTAAAGTACAAGATGAAAACAATAAAATCAAGACATATTATCTGCAACCCTCAACACAATACTGTGAATATTTACGACGTTATAATTCATCCCTAAAGAACAAGATAGAACCTTAAAAGAATACATATTTTGTACAACCCTCAACACAATACTGAGAATATTTACAGCGTTATTATTCATCCCTGAAGTACTAGACAGAATCATAAAAGAAGACATATTGTGTGCAACCCTCAACACAATACTGTGATTATTTTGCGGCGTTATTATTCATCCCAAAAGTACAAGATAGAACCATAAAAGAAGACATATTGTGTGCAACCCTCAACACAATACTGAGAATATTAATGGTTTTATTATTCATCCCTAAAGTACAGGATGAACAATAAAAGAAGACATATTGTGTGCAACCCACAACACAATACTGTGATTATTTACGGCGTAACTATTCATCCCTAAAGGACAAGATTGAACAATAAAAGAAGACATTTTGTGTGCAAACCTCAACACAATACTGTGAATATTAATGGCTTTATTATTTATCCCTAAAGTACAAGATAGAACAGTAACCGAAGACATATTTTGTGCAACCCTCAACACAATACTGAGATTATTTACGGCTTTATTATTAATCCCTAGAGTACAAAATAGAACAATAAAAGCAGACATATTTTGTGCAACCCTCAACACAATAGAGCAGTAACAGAAGACATATTTTGTGCAACCCTCAACACAATACTGTGAATATTTACGTCGGTGTTATTCATCCCTAAAGTACAAGTGTTGAGGGTTAAAGGCAAGTGATAATATTAATGGTTTTATTATTTATCCTTAAAGTACAGGATGAACAATAAAAGAAGACATATTGTGTGCAACCCTCAACACAATACTGTGATTATTTACAGCGTAACTATTCATCCCTAAAGGATAAGATAGAACAATAAAAGAAGACATATTGTGTGCAACCCTCAACACAATACTGTGAATATTCACAGCATTATTATTCATCCCTAAAGTACAAGATAGAACAGTAAAAGAAGACATATTTTGTGTAACCCTCAAACAATACTGAAAATATTTAAGGCTTTATTATTAATCCCTAAAGTACAAGATAGAACAATAAAATCAAGACATATTATCTGCAACCCTCAACACAATACTGTGAATATTTACGGCGTTATAATTCATCCCTAAAGAACAAGATAGAACCTTAAAAGAATACATATTTTGTACAACCCTCAACACAATACTGAGAATATTTACGGCTTTATTATTCATCCCTAAAGTACAAGATAGAACAGTAAAAGAAGACATATTTTGTGCAACCCTCAACACAATACTGAGAATATTTATGGCGTTATAATTCATCCCTAAAGAATAAGATAGAACCGTAAAAGAAGACTTATTTTGTACAACCCTCAACACAATACTGTGAATATTTACAGCTTTATTATTTATCCCTAAAGTACAAGATAGAACAATAAAAGTAGACATATTGTGTGCAACCCTTAACACAATACTGTGATTATTTAATGCGTTACTATTCATCCCTAAAGTACAATATAGAACCAAAAAAGAAGACATATTGTGTGCAACCCTCAATACAATACTGTGATTATTTACGGCATAACTATTCATCCCTAAAGAATAAGATAGAACCGTAAAAGAAGACATATTTTGTACAACCCTCAACACAATACTGAGATTATTTACGGCTTTATTATTTATCCATAAAGTACAAAATAGAACAATAAAAGCACACATATTTTGTGCAACCCTCAACACAATACTGTGAATATTTACGGCGTTATAATTCATCCCTAAAGGACAAGATAGAACCGTAAAAGAAGACATATTTTGTACAACCCTCAACACAATACTGAGAATATTTATGGCTTTATTATTTATCCCTAAAGTACAAAATAGAACAATAAAAGAAGACATATTGTGTGCAACCCTCAACACAATATTGTGATTATTTAATGCGTTATAATTCATCCCTAAAGAACAAGATAGAACCGTAAAAGAAGACATATTTTGTACAACACTCAACACAATACTGAGAATATTTATGGCTTTATTATTTATCCCTAAAGTACAAGATAGAACAATAAAAGAAGACATATTGTGTGCAACCCTCAACACAATACTGTGATTATTTACGGCGTTACTATTCATCCCTAAAGTACAAGATGAAAACAATAAAATCAAGACATATTATCTGCAACCCTCAACACAATTCTGTGAATATTTACGGCGTTATAATTCATCCCTAAAGAACAAGATAGAACCTTAAAAGAATACATATTTTGTACAATCCTCAACACAATACTGAGAATATTTACGGCTTTATTATTTATCCCTAAAGTACAAGATAGAACAATAAAAGAAGACATATTGTGTGCAACCCTCAACACAATACTGTGATTATTTACGGCGTTACTATTCATCCCTTAAGTACAAGATAGAACCATACAAGAGTACATATTGTATGCAACTGTGTTTATTTACGGCATTACTATTCACCCCGAAAGTACAAGATAGAACCATAAAAGAAGACATATTATCTGCAATCCTCAACACAATACTGAGAATATTTATAGCGTTGTTATTGATCCCCAAAGTACAAGGTAGAACTATAAAAGAAGACATATTGTGTGCAACCCTCAACACAATACTGTGATTATTTAGGGCATTATTATTCATCCCTAAAGAACAAGAAAGAACTGTAAAATAAGACATATTTTGTACGACCCTCAACACAATACTGAGAATATTTACGGCGTAACTATTCATCCCTAAAGGACAAGATTGAACAAAAAAAGAAGACATATTTTGTTCAACCCTCAACACAATACTGTGATTATTTATGGCGTTACTATTCATCCCTTAAGTACAAGATAGAATCATAAAAGAAGACATATTATCTGCAACCCTCAACACAATACTGTGAATATTTACGGCTTTATTATTCATCCCTAAGGAGGAAAGGCTAGGAAGAAGAAGATAGAGTGCATAATATGAGTTACGTTGTGATGTTTTTGTATGTATGGAGTAATATTTAACCAGCGCTAAATGAAATGCACTTCACACATATGATATAAATATAAGTACAAATATTATGCCATACGCCATACGCACAAAAATGCTCTGATTCACAATATTGAAACGGTGCTTACCACATGTAGTGTTTCATGGTATCGTCTGGGGAGGGAGTAGGGGCTGGAGGGGGAGTGGCTAAAGTGGCGGGTGATGGGGGCAGAGCTGGAGGAGCGGAGCCACATCTTCCAGAGAAACCTATGCACGCCTTGTGAACGCTACTCTTGCATTCCTTGCACAGATAACCCTGTAAACAAATATATCATAATAAGAAAAGATTTGAGTTTTATTGAATTTATGTTTTAAATTATTTATCTGTGTTCCATCAACTAATCAATTTAATATTGTAGTTCACATATAAACTGCAATGTATACACATGTTTATTTATTTATTTTTACTCCTCACTGACCCAAGGGGATATAGTGGGGAGTTATGATTTCACAATTTTTAAGAGTATTTTTTTATTGCAGATTATCAACAAGTATCATGCTGAGATTGTATTCTGAAAGTTTCATCACAATGTATCTGTGTGTGTGCTATGTACGGCGTGTTCATTTTTACTTTATCGATTATAGACTAAAGTACTCATTCGATTCTATTCAAATTTTGCAAATTTGTATATATAATACTCGATTAGACCCCATTAGATTTTGAACGATATATGAATAGTGCTTCTGAATTTTTTTAACTGTCAAATATTTCAAAGTGACCCCAAACTCAGGAAACTTAAAATTTGAAATTTTTATTTTCAAATTGGTAAAAAGGCACACCACTTACATAAAATGGCATTGAAGAGTTATCAAGTTTTCATAATAAAATATTTAAATAAAAAATAATTTAACAATTTCATGAAAATGCTGAAAATTTTCCATACAAAATTTGAATACTTTATAAAATGACTTGTTAGTGGAGTTTAGCGTTGGTCACAACCCACTCGTTTTGTTCATGCTTTCTCTTACATGGGTTACACTTTTATTTTGTTTTACAAAAAATACATAATATAGTGATGAGTGTAGTTAGCAGTGTTGGTATTGTTTTAATCACCGTCAAACTAGGCAAGGCCTGTACATAATATAGTGATGAGTGTAGTTAGCAGTGTTGGTATTGTTTTAATCACCGTCAAACTAGGCAAGGCCTGTACATAATATAGTGATGAGTGTAGTTAGCAGTGTTGGTATTGTTTTAATCACCGTCAAACTAGGCAAGGCCTGTACATAATATAGTGATGAGTGTAGTTAGCAGTGTTGGTATTGTTTTAATCACCGTCAAACTAGGCAAGGCCTGTACATAATATAGTGATGAGTGTAGTTAGCAGTGTTGGTATTGTTTTAATCACCGTCAAACTAGGCAAGGCCTGTACATAATATAGTGATGAGTGTAGTTAGCAGTGTTGGTATTGTTTTAATCACCGTCAAACTAGGCAAGGCCTGTACATAATATAGTGATGAGTGTAGTTAGCAGTGTTGGTATTGTTTTAATCACCGTCAAACTAGGCAAGGCCTGTACATAATATAGTGATGAGTGTAGTTAGCAGTGTTGGTATTGTTTTAATCACCGTCAAACTAGGCAAGGCCTGTACATAATATAGTGATGAGTGTAGTTAGCAGTGTTGGTATTGTTTTAATCACCGTCAAACTAGGCAAGGCCTGTACATAATATAGTGATGAGTGTAGTTAGCAGTGTTGGTATTGTTTTAATCACCGTCAAACTAGGCAAGGCCTGTACATAATATAGTGATGAGTGTAGTTAGCAGTGTTGGTATTGTTTTAATCACCGTCAAACTAGGCAAGGCCTGTACATAATATAGTGATGAGTGTAGTTAGCAGTGTTGGTATTGTTTTAATCACCGTCAAACTAGGCAAGGCCTGTACATAATATAGTGATGAGTGTAGTTAGCAGTGTTGGTATTGTTTTAATCACCGTCAAACTAGGCAAGGCCTGTACATAATATAGTGATGAGTGTAGTTAGCAGTGTTGGTATTGTTTTAATCACCGTCAAACTAGGCAAGGCCTGTACATAATATAGTGATGAGTGTAGTTAGCAGTGTTGGTATTGTTTTAATCACCGTCAAACTAGGCAAGGCCTGTACATAATATAGTGATGAGTGTAGTTAGCAGTGTTGGTATTGTTTTAATCACCGTCAAACTAGGCAAGGCCTGTACATAATATAGTGATGAGTGTAGTTAGCAGTGTTGGTATTGTTTTAATCACCGTCAAACTAGGCAAGGCCTGTACATAATATAGTGATGAGTGTATTTAGCAGTGTTGGTATTGTTTTAATCACCGTCAAACTAGGCAAGGCCTGTACATAATATAGTGATGAGTGTAGTTAGCAGTGTTGGTATTGTTTTAATCACCGTCAAACTAGGCAAGGCCTGTACATAATATAGTGATGAGTGTATTTAGCAGTGTTGGTATTGTTTTAATCACCGTCAAACTAGGCAAGGCCTGTTCATAATATAGTGATGAGTGTAGTTAGCAGTGTTGGTATTGTTTTAATCACCGTCAAACTAGGCAAGGCCTGTACATAATATAGTGATGAGTGTATTTAGCAGTGTTGGTATTGTTTTAATCACCGTCAAACTAGGCAAGGCCTGTACATAATATAGTAATGAGTGTAGTTAGCAGTGTTGGTATTGTTTTAATCACCGTCAAACTAGGCAAGGCCTGTACATAATATAGTGATGAGTGTATTTAGCAGTGTTGGTATTGTTTTAATCACCGTCAAACTAGGCAAGGCCTGTACATAATATAGTGATGAGTGTATTTAGCAGTGTTGGTATTGTTTTAATCACCGTCAAACTAGGCAAGGCCTGTACATAATATAGTGATGAGTGTAGTTAGCAGTGTTGGTATTGTTTTAATCACCGTCAAACTAGGCAAGGCCTGTACATAATATAGTGATGAGTGTAGTTAGCAGTGTTGGTATTGTTTTAATCACCGTCAAACTAGGCAAGGCCTGTACATAATATAGTGATGAGTGTATTTAGCAGTGTTGGTATTGTTTTAATCACCGTCAAACTAGGCAAGGCCTGTACATAATATAGTGATGAGTGTAGTTAGCAGTGTTGGTATTGTTTTAATCACCGTCAAACTAGGCAAGGCCTGTACATAATATAGTGATGAGTGTATTTAGCAGTGTTGGTATTGTTTTAATCACCGTCAAACTAGGCAAGGCCTGTACATAATATAGTGATGAGTGTAGTTAGCAGTGTTGGTATTGTTTTAATCACCGTCAAACTAGGCAAGGCCTGTACATAATATAGTGATGAGTGTAGTTAGCAGTGTTGGTATTGTTTTAATCACCGTCAAACTAGGCAAGGCCTGTACATAATATAGTGATGAGTGTAGTTAGCAGTGTTGGTATTGTTTTAATCACCGTCAAACTAGGCAAGGCCTGTACATAATATAGTGATGAGTGTATTTAGCAGTGTTGGTATTGTTTTAATCACCGTCAAACTAGGCAAGGCCTGTTCATAATATAGTGATGAGTGTAGTTAGCAGTGTTGGTATTGTTTTAATCACCGTCAAACTAGGCAAGGCCTGTACATAATATAGTGATGAGTGTAGTTAGCAGTGTTGGTATTGTTTTAATCACCGTCAAACTAGGCAAGGCCTGTACATAATATAGTGATGAGTGTAGTTAGCAGTGTTGGTATTGTTTTAATCACCGTCAAACTAGGCAAGGCCTGTACATAATATAGTGATGAGTGTAGTTAGCAGTGTTGGTATTGTTTTAATCACCGTCAAACTAGGCAAGGCCTGTACATAATATAGTGATGAGTGTAGTTAGCAGTGTTGGTATTGTTTTAATCACCGTCAAACTAGGCAAGGCCTGTACATAATATAGTGATGAGTGTAGTTAGCAGTGTTGGTATTGTTTTAATCACCGTCAAACTAGGCAAGGCCTGTACATAATATAGTGATGAGTGTAGTTAGCAGTGTTGGTATTGTTTTAATCACCGTCAAACTAGGCAAGGCCTGTACATAATATAGTGATGAGTGTAGTTAGCAGTGTTGGTATTGTTTTAATCACCGTCAAACTAGGCAAGGCCTGTACATAATATAGTGATGAGTGTAGTTAGCAGTGTTGGTATTGTTTTAATCACCGTCAAACTAGGCAAGGCCTGTACATAATATAGTGATGAGTGTAGTTAGCAGTGTTGTTATTGTTTTAATCACCGTCAAACTAGGCAAGGCCTGTACATAATATAGTGATGAGTGTATTTAGCAGTGTTGCTATTGTTTTAATCACCGTCAAACTAGGCAAGGCCTGTGTCATGACGGCTATTTCATATATTGAATAATTTTTATAAAATGTAGCATAAAATCGTAAATGTAATATAGATATAACGTAAGTGTAATATAATATAGATATAATATAAGCATAACATAATATGTATATGATATTAACATAAATATAACATAACTAGTTGCATGTAACACATGAGATCCAACTGTCGATGGCGATAGTATGCATAATTAAAGAATATGTACCAAACTATAAACACAAATTCATAAATATTTTATTTTATTTTCTATATAAAACATGTAGGTATGTATGTTAGGATAGGATAGTATGGAGGTCAGTCTGTTTTTGCATGGCTGAGGTCATTTTTCATACTAGCTCACATAGTTTGAGGTCTGCACACTTGTATGAAAAACGACCTCATGTGAGCTAAGCTAAACTAACTTAGCTTAGCTTTTGGTCTGCAACCGGCTTTAAAGTGATCCAGCATTGACACAACAAATGCATTTATAAGCGTTTTAGCTTTGTTTGTTGTCCATTTACTAAACATTACAGCTTATGGTCAGTAAATCTTGGCTTATGTTTCTTCCCCCAAATGACAACATACCTGAAATATTCTTCCCTTTAGAAACTTGGAGCAATGATGACACGTGGCTGGCTTTTCAAATGTGTACAATACGAACTTGTGGTCCGTACTTCGACATCCAGCAGGCTCCATGTTATCTCTGTGAAAATATAACAAACATAAATAAACAGTAATGTATCATTATCCTAAAGATGGCAATACCATATGATGTAGCAAATTTTTTTTTTTTTCATAAAATTTTTAATAAACATTAAAAATAAAAAACTTAATTCCACTGTTTATTTAGTCTTCAGCCTACAACCGGTTTCGTGCTAAGCACATTTTCAAGTAGTAAATATACATAAGTTTAACAGAGTATTTATACAAAGACAAGTTAGAATTTTACATGGATAGCAAACAAGTGAAAATGGAGCCCGGTTTTTTTTTATAACATTATGAACTAACTATTTTCAAAGATTATAGGTATACATTAACTGAGGTATCTGACTAACTTAAAGTTAATTTAACTTTAAGTTAGTCAGATACTTATATGTTTTAATTATAAAAGAGTTTTTTATAGTTATAAGAGTGTATGAAGAAAAGAGATAGATAGCTTTCTATGGGCTTAGACTGACGTTTAAAATGTTTTTTTTTGTCACAACAACATAAACATATGTAACCTAGATCACACTGACAGCTCGATATCACAATTTTTCTGAAATTCCAGCGAATTTTCTGCATCTCGTATGGATCGCTGAACACTTGTAGTTTAGTGACGTATTTAAGGGAAGACTGACAAAATTACCAAATACATATTCAACGAAGCCGATAAAATCATCACCCACTGAAAACATCTCGTATTTTAGTACTAAACCACTCGTAAGGTTCCTCGCTATCAACCTTACTTTTTGACAATTCGCAAATGTTAGTTTACGCCGATGCGCATGCGCTAAGTATTTAGATATGTCTCTGCAATGCAATTCTCATACGAAAAACTTTGTAGCATCCTCTAGTTAGGAAGCCACGTGATCTCCTAACTGAAGTGAGCGACTGTGCAATGAAAACATGGTTAGTATTAAGAATTTAGTATTTAGGTCAGACTCTGCATTCGGACTTATATCCCCTTGGGGTAGTGAGGAGTAAAAATGTGGTGTTGATGCTGTTGTTAATATCTAATTAATTTATTTCCGTAAACAAATGATGAAATGTGCAACTAACAGTGCCTCCTTGATGGCCGCTATCCACCTCTTCCTGTCGTCGTCTGAGCGCGCATACAGAGTGAGGGCGACACCTCGATTGCGTCGCACAAGAAACCAGCGTGCAGCCCATCGACCTCCACCCTCTCCCCTCCTGGGTCCGTTGCCCTGCTCAACACTCCACTCGCACAGTCGGAGCACAGTTCTAAATGAATATTGGTTCTCCTGGAAATGTAAAATTCAATAATGTCAAAATAGTAATCAATGCAAAAGTTCGTCCATGTCTATATGCGTCTCATTTTTGTATATTTATTCTGTCTCCTTTCCAGGCAGATAGCTGTCTCGAAGCAATCTCAACTCTTCCATACATTTTGTGACCGGTCTTGAGATCAATCAATTTATAATACTCATTAAAATAGCCGATTGGCTCATGACAATAATTTATAGCCAACATTGTAATTTTAATACAGCAATTTGAAAATAAATGCCCTAAGGTGGTTTGGCCACATAGAAAGAGTGATGACCGTCTGACAAAAAAAGTATATAAGGCTAATAAAAGAGGAACGAAGGGTAGAGGTCGGCTAAGGAAAATTTGGCAAGATCACAAATGGAATTTTGAAAGATGGAGACGTAAGAAGTAAAAATAACAGAAGTGCGTGTATTGAGAAGATAAGTGTGATAGAATTATGATAGTTTATAGTATTAAATTCAACAAGGTTGATAGATAAAAACTTATAGAGTTTTCTCATAGATGTCTATGAGGTTGAATTCTTCATACAATGAATTCTTTGTTTACCTGTAGCTAAATTATTATTAAATTGTTTCAAGCAATGAAAATCTAACTAGAGATTTTTAATTACAATAATTATAATGAAAAGAATAGAAATTCATTCTAATTTGACTATCAGACCATAACTGCCTGTCTGATAGCACCTTGAATAATAATAATAATTCTTGGATAGATAAAAAAACTTACCCTGACTGTTTTACACATGACCATGACTTTGTCAAAGACAAAGACGTATCTGGACCGCAGCTTCAGGTCATCGTGAGACTTAACACGGAGCTCGCCGTCCAAGAGTAAGCGCCCATAGTCAGCCAGCTTGGCCCCCGCTGGCAACTCCCAATTTTGAATACTCTCCTGGAACCGAAACCACGTTCGTCACATCCCATGTAATTAAGCAGTTCTCAGAGAACAACAAACCTAGGCCGATACCACAAATGGGACTGCCCTCTCTTCCCTAATCCAACCAGCCCCCCTTAGACAACGTGTCATGTAGCTCAAGAAAAGATAACTCAATGTATGGAAGTGATAGTTGCCAGTCACGTGACAACTGTCACTTCCATACATTGAGTTATCTTTCCTTGTTTCTTTTCTTGAGCTAAATGACACATTGTCTAGGGGGGCTGAGTGGTTAGTTAATATCAGAACGTCTCTAATGTTACCAGACACTATGTCCATTGAGTGATGGATCGACAACCTTTTGTTGTAAAATAGTTTTGAGAAGGCAAACTCCCATAGAAAAACATCAAGTTAGTTTTTTCCTTATAGCCTTTTAAGTGTGGTATCAATTTGGTTGTTGATCCATGCATTAGGTTGTCATAGAAGAAACTTCCCAATGAATATCTCATATTTATATAAAAACAGAACAGTGACAGAGTAGAGTAAGTTGGTGACAGAAAAATTATTCGAATGCTCAATTTTACGAATGACAATTATTCGAATAACATTTTTTCGAAAAATAATTTTACGAACACACAATTATCAGAAATTGCAATTGTTCCAATTTTAATGACGTCATGTTGGTAGTATTGTGAGAGGAATAAACCATAGATTTTTATTATAATATACTAGATGTCGTAGTTAGCAAATTTTGTATGAATCAAAGTGAGGCAGTACTACATCTACATAGTATATTATAACAAAAATCTATGGAATAAACAACATGGCGACGCACAATTTTTAAGTGTCACCCTCATTTTTCTCATTTATTTCCCACATCAGCTTTGATGTATGTAGACAATAATAAAACAAGTAATAATAGTCTTCATCGAATATATTTTACTGGCAACAAATATTTCAAATAGAGGCAACATAATGACATAAAAATATATTAAATTCGGTCAATTTGGTATTCTAACCAATGTTAATTCGAATAATTTGCTTTCGGACAGTTGTCATTCTGATAACTGATTTTCGAAAAATTGTTATTCGTACAATTGCGCATTCGAACGATTGTGTTTTGAGGAATTTTCATGTAATCGAGTAAGAGGGCTAGTCTGTTTTTCATTTGTCTTTGAAATGTAATGTATGTAATTTAACTAACTTGACGAAATTTCTAAGAATTTACATCCTTAGAGTGAATAATGACATGATACATAAAAAGAAAGTAAACAACGACAAAACAAGGCCAATTTGTAAAAATATTAGATATGTTTTACCTGTACATTACTAAGTAAGACTAGAACTTCACTATCCCTTTTGACTTCATTTATATACTGCGCTACATCCACCATAGCTTCTTTGGCTCTCTCTAAACTTCTAAAATCCTCGTGGTTCTGAAACAACAAATGTATATATTAATTTTAATTTATATTGCTTCTCGGGCAACTATCAGATAATATCAAATATTCATTTAAACACGCACCCAATTACAAGTTGTCACTTCATGGAGACTTACGATATTTTTAGATCCAGATTGAAAACAAAATTAAAAACTGTGTCGCCACCGGGAATCGAACACGGGACCTTTCGGTTAGGAGTCATATATCACACCAACTGAGCCACAAAGACATCCAACATTCATAAATTGTCTAGGAGCGAAACAATGTGTCAACAGTTCATCCCTCCATGTGACATGCAGCCTTCTAGAAACATCTCTGTTGCGCAGATGGAAAGAATATAGTTAAATTTTGGATGGATTCTGTTTAAGATAGTTATCGTCTTTGGACAGAGTCAAAAAATCGGCTTACTATGACCGATGCTTTAGTGTGAGTGGTCCTATTAAGTGGAATTCACTGCCTCTAGATGTCCGCAGTGCTCAAAGCAAGAGCACTTTCACTTAACGACTAAAAACAGCTTTGTTTCAGAGAGCAACACAACATTAAACTAACAGTGCCCTTGGTATGATCTCGAATCATTAAACGGCGCTATACAAATAACTTATTATTATTATCATCATAGAACTTTGCTAGAGGTTCGAAAGCCACGGTAATTTTCTCTTTCACTTCTTCAAAGGTAGATCCTTGAGCGCTAATCGCTGTATCATCGGTGTAGATGAACTGTCGTATTAGAGATTTTTTTTTTTTAAATATAGGTATTAATAAAAAAATATATTTGCTATTGAGAATGTAATATTTGGAGTTCGTAGTGGAGTAGGCAGACAAAACTAAACTTCGATAAGCGTAGAAACAACGATAAATAAATAGTTATGTTTTATTACCGGTTGAGTCTCCTGCACCAGTTTGTCCAACAAGAGGTGATACTTGAGAATTCTCTGCATCGGCACGGACAGGATGTCCCGAAGTTGGATTCTTCCATTACTGTGTTCCTTTTGACATTGCTGTAAAAAAAGAATTGGTTAAATCAACACATTATAATTGAAATAATACAATAATGAGTTGATAGTGACCATGAATTTAACGAACTCTGCTATAAAATTTGGTGTTATACTAATTATTCTTGACCAAAGGTTGATAATTCCTGAATGCATTTTTATGGAGTTCATTTAGTAAACAGAGATCGCGCAGAGGTCAAAATTTGACCGTAATAATTCATTTAATGTATAAGTTTGAAAAGCAACTGGATCTGATCTATCAAAAAAAATATATTCATCAGCGGGTGCAGTTTTATTTTCACATTTTTTTTTAAATGAATATATCCTTGTTAAAAGCAAGTACATATACATTTTCCTAAGTTCCCTAAAATAAGCATAAATGCTTGTGCTATAGGTGAACAAAATCGGTCGAGGCAGGATTCGAGCTCGCGACCACTGGATTACTAACCCAATGCGCTAACCGCTCTGCCATCGACCCATATTAAATTAATAAGTGACATTTATACTATTTTGCAGTAGACTATGTATTTTTCTTTAACATGTTCTGTATTTGAATATATTGTTTTGTGTTTGACAGAGTAAGCAATCCATGGTTAGGTGGGAAATATTATTTTTATTTAATTTATTTGTAACAAAATATCCGCATAAATTTTAATTTTCCGCACTCCTTTTCCATATAAACTTTAAAAAGGTGTAGCACATCTCTACAAGGCTTGACCATCCCTAGTCAACCACGTGCACCAACATAGCGACATATCGCTTTTATATACGGCCGCCCACGCTGCCAACCTTATTCGGGCCCTTCCAGTCCTGTGACACGGTTGTATCACGGTGTAATTCTCGGTATCTCTTATTATTTTATTTTATTTTTATTTGTTGGTAAATTCACAGAATATATTACATAACATTGTTCACATAGGCCCGGTATTACAGTCGGCCCTCAACTCATTGAGTTTGTTAAACTCAAGATTAATGTTAAGGGGAGATTGAATCCATTTCCATCAATATTACAGTGCAATATGACATGTCAGTTACTAAATCTTCAATTATAGACATATTTTACTTTTTCTGTGGTTATTATCTGTCTAATTTTAAATAACCTCAAATAATACCAACTACAAAACGGGACGCTACGACTTGAAATACTATTAATTTATTATCGAACATGGTAAATTTAATTTTTTTCACCAAAATAATGCTTTTAAATGCCCGTGTTCATTTCAATATTGCTGTCAGTTTTTGTTGTGTGGCGCCACCGTCGATACAACTAACGCCTCTAGTAATAGAACACTGAAACTACACTTGTTGCCTATCGCCTCTAGTGATAGAACACTGAAACTACACGCGTTGCCTAGCAAATGACAGTTAACTCACCGTTAAGTACTTAATCCGCCAGAAAAGTTGAGTTAAATATTTGTTGTTTTAGTGACGTATTTGAGGGAAGATTAGGCCTAAACGGACACTGTAATACGCTATATTTTTGTAAAACTTGAGTTTAGCTCTTAAACTGAGACTGTAATACCGGCCCATAATCTTTAAAATATAAATGTATTCCAAATACGAATTTACACGTGAAATATAACAAATTTAATGCTTGGTACAAAAAGTATTAACAAATAAAATAAACTAAACTATGTTGATAGAGGAAATAACAATAACAATAAATCAATTTACAAGCGAGAATAAATACAATACAATAATTATACAGAAAACATATCACAACAAATTGAGTAAGTAAAATAAGTAGAAAAATCAAGATGCACAATCTTTCAAGACTTACGTCAGGAATTTCATCATGTATAAAATATATGAAAGAGAAAAAAAAAATATCTGTGTTACGGTGAAGTTAATATTCAGTTACAATATCATGACCTGTGCTGAGGATCTGTTTGATTTTAAATTTAGTCACTAAAAATCATATTAATTGTTGTATTTTATTCTGTAAAATAAACACATCTTAACAAGTGAGTTTATTTCATCATTGAATGAATTGTCAATTGACATATTTGTTAAAGATGTCTTAAAAATACTTTTGGAGGCAGGTGTCTAAACACATTTTATAACACGCAAATATATTACCTTCTGATAAATAAAAAAAATCAATATAACCATTTGTAGAAAACATCAGGTGATGGGTATAAAAGATGGAAGGTAGTGGACTGTATTTTTAAACGATCTCACCGATGCTTCTATATTCCTGGTTCACTGATTATTTGTTCTGTGCACACATCCACACGCAGTGGTCTTCAAACTTGTACTGGTTAATTTCACTTGACACTTATTGTCACCCAAAATTATTTTGACAAGTGACAATTCTCATACATCGGTGAGGGGACAATGGCATGGAAGGGATTTAAAGGAAATATGCTTCTACATAACCGCCCACTCAAATTTTAAACAAAATTTGACGAATTGTACATATCACGGTGGCCACAAACAAAATTAACTTTTAACAAACTCATATCACTAATGCAGCCATCACAAAATAAAACTCCACATTGTCCAATTCATGAAATTACAAACACACAAAAAAAATTCAATAACATACTATCCAAAACAAAATCACATTAAAAAAAATTCAAAAAGATAGTTCACAGACTATATCAATGAAAACAATAGACAGACCTTTCTGTCATAACGAAAACACATTTAACTTAATTGTTATAATAACCAACTAAAAGTATAAGACTAACATTATTCTTAACTATTTCTATTAAACATCTAAGGGACATATTTTCACAACAGGTCGAACAAATATTCCCTCTTTTGTCTTAACTTTTACCACCCGTACAATATTATCCTTTCCTGGCATGGTAGCCACAATTCTTCCCAATTTCCATTGTAAAGGATGTAACCTTTCTTCTTTCACTAACACTAAATCTCCCACCTGTATATTAGGCACTGAAGTGAACCACTTTTTACGCTGTTGAAGTGAAGTGAGGTATTCCACACTCCAACGTTTCCAAAAATCCTGATACATTCTTGTGATCATCTGCCATCTATCTAACCTATTCAATTTAATATCTGTGACGTCATACTCTGGAATACCAACCAATACCTCACTTATAATAAAGTGAGCTGGCGTTAAGGCATCTACGCTGTCAATATCATTACACATTGGAACAAGTGGTCTGGAATTCACTACCGCCTCGATCTTAATTAATACTGTATTAAATTCCTCATAAGTCATCACTTGGTTGCCAACAACTCGCTTTAAGTGATACTTTATAGATCTTACGTTGATCTCATGTAGGCCACCAAAATGTGGACCTTTAGGAGGATTCAAATGCCAATCGATGCATTTTTCGAGACAGAAATTTCGAAAATCTGTATCCTGGATACAGTCATTATAAAATTTAAAAACTCCAGTCAAATATTTACGTGTGCCAACCAAATTTGTTCCGCAATCGCTATATACTGTAGTACATAAACCACGTCGAGATACAAATCTCTCTAAGCAAGCAATAAATGCACTAGTAGATAATTCATTGACAATTTCAATATGTATGGCCTTTGTAGTCATACATACGAAAACACAAAAGTATGCCTTATACGTTTTCGAATTGCGACGTTTATTTTCCTTCAAAATAAACGGCCCGCCTAAGTCAATTGATACGTTTATGAATGGTAGATGACGAGTAACCCGAATAGCTGGCAAGTCAGCCATTATTGGCTGCACTGGTGAAATACTAAATCGCTTACACACAAGACACTTTGACAAAACAGACTTAATTCTATTTCTCGCTGAAACAATCCAATATTTCCGTTGTATTAAATGTTGCAGTGATCTGGGACCCACATGCAAATATGATATATGAAAATAATTTATCAATAATTTTCCAAACTCACTATGCTTATGCAACAATATTGGAAATTTCATTTTATCGGGTAGTGCAGAATATCTAATTCTTCCGCCCACTCTGACAAGTCCCTGTTTATCTATAAAACAATTCAACTTCTGCAGTTGAGGATTATCGCATTGATTTTTGTATTTTAACATATTAATATCCTTCATAAAATGTAAACTCTGATCATATTTTATAATTGCTTGTAAACTAATTTCCATTTCCCTATTACACAAATCTCCTTTAGTGCGATTATTAACATTCAACAGACAATTATTTTTAAACCTTAAAATCCAAGCTACTACACGTGTTAACTTTGTATATTTATTAGTTATGTTATACAATCCTAATCTATCTTTATCTTCTAAAATTAAAGCATTAGATTGATTAACTAACCCTTTATATTCTGGCAATTGCGCAGGTACAATATAATCATCGCACCGTGGCCATCTGTCAACAGGTTCTAACAGCCACTCTGGACCGTTTATCCACAACGTATGACCAACAAATTCTTCTGGATATAATCCTCTAGATGCACAATCTGCTGGATTACATTGAGATCTCACATGAAACCATTTTCCATGAGGCACGTTTTCCCAAATACGTTCTATTCGATTTGCAACAAATAATTTTAATAGATATGATGGTGTTTTAAGCCACGACAAAACAATACTAGAATCTGTGTACATATATACATCCTTTATAATAATTGCATCTTGAAATACAGATAAAGTATATTTAATTAATTTTGATAATAATAATGCACCACAGAGCTCCAAGCGTGGTATCGTTTGCATCTTAATTGGAGCAACCTTAGACTTGGCAGTCACCAGAGATATTTGTTTACTATCCTCAGTAACCAAATAACAAACAGCGCTATATCCGTCATTAGAGGCGTCAGAAAAGCCAACTAAATAACACTGACTATCAACGCTTGTTCCAAAAAACCTATTCAATTTAAATTCCTCTAATAAAGACATTTGATCAACTATTTTATTCCACTGCACTTTCATGGATTCTGGAATAATATCATCCCATCGCAATTTCATTTTCCACAAATTTTGAATGAAACTTTTCAATAAAAATGTAAACGGAGTGATCCATCCTACAGGGTCATATATAGATGAAACGACCGATAGAATCATACGCTTTGTATATTTAATATCAATTTTCTTAACCTGATAACTAAAAACATCATTCACAAAATCCCATTTAATTCCTAATAATTTAATATGATTACTGTCTTCAGCAAAACAGATCACACTGCTATCAGATTTATTAAAATCTTGAATAAATTCACAGTTAGTTGCCCATTTTGACAATTCAAAACAACCACTTCGTAAAATAGAAATCAACTGATCTCGTAAAATAATAGCATCTTCAATATTATGATCACCGCATATAATATCATCTACATATGTACTATTACGAAGAGCTTTAGCACCTAATGGGTATTTATCACTTTCATCCAAAGCTAACTGATTTATTGTTTGAATTGCATTATAGGGTGAGCTTCCTAAACCATATGTCACAGTGCATAACTCATATTCTTTGACAGGTTGTGACGGATCTTCTCGCCACAATACATGCTGATATCTTCTATCTTCGTGCCTGATAGATATTTGTCTATACATTTTAGTTATGTCAGCAGAAAACCCGATTTTATAGATTCTAAACTTTAACAATAATTCGATTATATCCTTTTGCAACTTTGGACCTACATGTAAACATTTGTTTAATGCACCAGTTGCGTTCGTATTAGAACTGCCATCAAAAACAACTCTCAATTTAGTAGATAAACTATCAGGTTTCAGAACACAGTGATGAGGAATATAATATACATTTGGATCGCCTTGTAAAGGAACTTCTTTCATGTGCCCTAACATCTCATATTCCTTCATGAACTTTGTATATTCAAGTTTAATTTCCAAATTATTACAAAATTTTCTTTCCATATTAGTTAATCTTTTAAGAGCAAAACCAAAAATACCAACACATGGTACGTGAATATCTTTTTTTAATAAGAGCGGTACTACAAATCTACCATTGTCATTACGATAATGTAAATCATTGTATAACTGAACACATTCCTCATCCGAATGTGACATTTTCCTACTACTTGATACTGTGTTTACCTCTTCTATTTCCCAAAACCCTTTTAATTTTTCATCTAACACATCAGATGATACAAAACATGTTAACAACTCATTGGGGGGGCAAAGGGGGTGCACGGTCGGCGGGTCTGTTGTCTGCTCACAAAACGGGGCGGGGAATGGTGGTCGTTGATCGTGCATCCTTATCCGATCCTCACCTCCTCGCGGTGCCCCCTGGTAATTTGACGGTCATATGGGACGTCACGTGTATCCTCATGCCTACGCGTGTGGACGCTTGGGGCGGCCCATGGGCCGTTAAAGCTAACGAGGACGGATGAAAAACCCAAGCTAAGGTCTGTCGTGCCGAGAGCTGAATGGCACTTGGGTTACATAGTGTCAGAAGCGACTCCTGGGGAAACCGGGCGAAATCCCCTTGTAATGCAGCCTTCTGCGTCTAAGAGGCTCTGGGCGCAGTGACGTATATTTCCTCAATACTCGTGGGAACTAAATGGATAAATTTAATAAAAATTCTTACGATAGTGAAGGAGAGAGCGAAGAAGACAGTATCACTGTCTTGCTGCAGGGTTGTTCAGAGGCCCTCAGCAGAACAGTGATAGATCAGTCGGAGGGGTGTGACTCCCCAATGACTGTAAACTCCGATGTGGAAACAGGGACTGAACTGGCCCAATCCACTAGGAATAATTCTCCATTATCTGATATAATGGAGTATGTGGATATCCCACAGATCCCATCAGTGGCGAGTACGTCTCAAACCCTGACGGAGGACTGTGAGGAATCCAATATTGGACAACACAGTGTAAAACGCTGTGGAGCATCCAGAAGAAGGCTTAAGAAGGCTCTGATAAGGGGTGGGATGTCTACAGACCCTGCTGACAAGCCCGCTACCGACATTCATCCTTCAGCTGTTAAAAGGCCAAGGCAGGATGACTCTATTGAGCATCCCAGTAAGAAGGACAAAGCTGAAGCAATGTCCTACCGAAAAGCCATCAGCCACAAAGTCGGAATCTGCTCTAAGACCGACTCAAAACTTACCGACAAGGAACTGACCACCCTTGAGGTAAGGCTAAACGAGGCCGTGTTTCAGGCAATGGATGCAAGGCAGTATGTTCCAAGATTCGAATCTTGTGTTCCCAAGATGGGCATACTAGCCATTACATGCATAGACCAAAGATCCAAGGAATGGATCGAGAAATTAGTTCCTATCTTACCCTGGAAGGGGGCGGAACTAAAGGTGATCCAAAGGCATGAACTGCCTAGGAACCACATAGCTGTGGCAACCATCCCAGGTAAAGCCTACCTAAAACCTCATATGGTATTAAGATTGCTAGAGAGCAATGAGGGAATCAACACCAGACACTGGAAGGTGTTAAACATCAATAAACTTGACTGGTGTTACAAAATGGCATTCTCAATTGATGAGGCATCAGCCAAAGCAATTGAGAGGGCTGGATACAGGCCTTATATGGGCATGACCAGGATATCCTTTATGATAAAGGAGCTGGGATCAAACAAGGAAAAGGGCCTTGCGACAAATGATGGATTAGCTGGGACTGGACCTAGTTCAACTAATGCCGTCATTAAGGAAATTGGGCTGAATGCTGGAGACGTAGGCCCTGGCGAGGGGTCACGAAATCCTCATGTGGCAGCCTCTGAGATCGTGGTTGAGGCTGAGTCAACACCAGGCCTGGCCCGACCTGCTCTGGGTGGCTCTGGGGGTTTCGTGCCTGTCGCCGGGGCGTCAGTCGGAGTGAATCCTGCCAGTGGAAAGTCCATCGGTGTCACCAATGCTGGGACAACATCTGGCCCGACAGAGGTGATGCCGAGGACTGTGTCTGCCGGTGCTTCCAATGCTGGGACATCAGCTGGCCCGTCAAAGGTGGCACCGAGGGCAGTGTCCATTGATGGCGTCAATGCTGGGACATCGTCTGGCCCAGTAGGGACGGCATCGGGGACGGTTTCTGCCTTCGGTGGCGCCAATGCTGGGACAACATCTGGCCCGGCAGGGGAGGCACCGGGGACGACCGCTGGAGGGATTTTGGGGCCGGCACACTCGGCTCAAGTAGTAAGAGGTGCTAGAAGTGGCAAAAAGCTACCTAGAAAAACCTCATATCCCGCCGGAGGGTATACCTATGACGAAAACGGTAACCCAAAAGCGGTGAATAAATATCCATTGAAGAGCAGGGGCTCCCAATGGAAAGGGCCTAGAAGGCATTGAGGACCATGTTGATGGACACTCAATACTCATTAAATATAATAAAGGCAAATATAGTTACTGACAATACCAAAAAACGGAACTACAACAGTGGTGAAGGATACATAAACCCTAACACTGGAAAAAATATCAATGATAAGATAGGTATACTTCAAATAAACCTTCACCAGGCTCGAGCTGCTTCGGCTATTGCCAATAGAAGGTTGCAGAAAGAAAACCTAACAGCACTACTGGTACAGGAACCATGGACCATTAATAACAGAGTATGTGGTCTGGGCTCCATGGGAACAGTTATATCCTGTGACCATGAATCTAGACCCAGAGCATGTATAGTGATAAACAATAATACCAAATATATTGGCATTCCAGAATTTTGCAAAAGGGATCTCGTGGCTATAATGATCCCACAAAAAGCAGACAACAGAAAACTAATACTCTGTTCAGCATACTTTGCAGGTGATGAAGCATTACCGCTTACAATCCTTGAAGAAGTAATAAACTTCTCAAAGCAGAATGATGCGAGACTCATTGTTGGGTGTGATGCAAACGCGCATCATACAATATGGGGCAGCACAGACTGTAATCAAAGAGGGGAAAATCTTTTAGATTTCATCATCACACATAATCTAAACATTGTGAACAAAGGTAATGAACCTACATTCACTACCAAAGCAAGGTCTGAGGTTTTAGATCTCACCCTCTGCTCACAAAATATCAGTAATGAAGTAATGGACTGGCACGTATCGTCAGAAGAATCAGCTTCTGACCATAGACATTTAATGTTCCACATTAAAAGCCTGACAAAAACAACAATTCAATATAGAAATAAAAAATCTACTGATTGGATTGGGTTCAAAGACGACCTTAAGGGTGGTATTAGCCCAATAGAGTCGACAAGAAATCTAAGAAGAATAGATTTAATTACGGATGAACTTACGGAAAACCTAATTATGGCCTATGAACAGAATTGCCCAATTAAAACAAAAACTGAAAAAAGGGAAGTTCCCTGGTGGAACTCAAACCTTTCCACCCTTAGGGCAAAAACTAGGAAACTGTTCAATAGGGCTAAACACTATAGCCTGTGGGAAGAGTATAGAAAATCTCTAACAGAATACCATAAGGCTATAAGGAAAGCCAAAACGGAATCTTGGAAAAAGTTCTGCAGCACCATAAATGGTACTAAAGAAACAGCAAGGATTAATAAAATCCTTGCCAGGAGGAAGGAACCTGGTATAGGTCTCCTAATAAAAGAAGATGGTAATTATACTGCAACATGCAAGGAAACACTTGAGCTATTAGCTAAAACACATTTTCCTGGATGCGAAACGGTGAAGGAAACCATCACTAAGCCTCCAGGATGCGATAAACCAAGTTTAAATGACTGGAGATTAGCATCAAAAATCTTCAGGCCTAATCAAATCAAATGGGCTATCAACTCTTTTGAGCCTTATAAAAGCAGTGGAAATGATAACATATTCCCTGCTCTTCTACAGAACGGTATAGAAAAAATCATGCCGACACTGCTGAAAATATTCAGATCCAGTCTTGCATGGGGCTATGTTCCACAAAGCTGGAGAACAGTCAAAGTAACCTATATACCAAAACCAGGTAAAGAAAGTTATAAGACTCCAAAAGCTTATAGACCAATTAGTCTATCTTCATTCATGCTAAAAACTATGGAAAAGATTTTACATAGATACATAGTGAGCAATATAATAACATTGCATCCTATTCATCCAAAGCAACATGCTTACCAAGAGGGCAAATCTACTGAAACAGCTCTTATTGAAATCGTAGGAAATATAAGAAAATCCCTAGATAGCGGAGAAATTACTCTGTGTGCGTTCCTAGACATAGAAGGAGCATTTGATGCAGTACCAATAAGCGTACTAATTAGTGGACTAAGACAGAAACATGTAGACAATACTATAATAAAATGGATTGACAACATGTTATCCAATAGATACATCATAACTAATCTGGTGGATGAGACAACTAAGGCTAAAACAAACAGGGGGTGTCCGCAGGGTGGAGTCTTATCACCACTCCTGTGGACGCTGGCTGTGGATGGCCTAGTATGCACACTGAACGAATGTGGATATAATACACAAAGCTATGCAGATGATATAGTCATTACAATCAGAGGGAAAGAATGTGAAACAATCTCTGATCTGCTACAAAATGCACTAAAAATAGTTGAAAAATGGTGCAAAGATAATGGACTAACAGTTAATGCAAATAAAACAACTGTTGTACCTTTCACTAGGAAAAGGAAGCTGAATAAACTATCACCTCCAATATTCTTTGGAAAAAAACTGGACTTTTCCAATGAAGTAAAATATCTAGGTATAACATTGGATAGTAAATTAACATGGACACAACATGTAGAAAAAGTTGCTCAAAAAGCAATCAAAGCATTATGGACATGCCATAGACTCATAGGGAATAATTGGGGACTAAAACCCCAACAAGCTCTGTGGTCATACACTACAATAATAAGACCCATAGTATCTTATGCTGTAACAGTTTGGAATGACAAACTACAACAAAGAGGCTGTGTAGATAAACTTAAACGTTTACAAAGATTAGCCTGCTTGCTCATTACGGGAGCCTTACACACAACTCCCACCGCTTCTCTAGAGGCCATGAATAGTCTACCACCTCTCCATTTATACCTTGAAAAAATGGCAAAGGAAGGTATTATAAGACTAACAAGTGGAAATAAACTAAACACAAATTTAGAAATCCAAGCAAATCTAAACAAAATAGAATCTCAAGACAAATTACTTGCATTCCCAACAGATAAAATATTAACTGTTTACAACTTTGAAAAACCATACAAAGTAGAAATACAAACTAAAACTACAATAGCAGATGTTTGGTATCAGGAATCCAATGGTGCACTTATATGGTACACTGACGGATCCAAGAAAAAGAATGGTATAGGATCGGGTATATATGGGCAAGTGCCTAGGGTGAAGATCCACAAGCACTTGGGACAGTATGCAACGATCTTCCAGGCAGAAATATGTGCCATAACACTCTGTGCCTATGAAATCCTAAGAAGGAATTATAAGAACCACAGAATATACATTTACTCTGATAGTCAAGCTGCTCTTAAAGCTCTTGATTCCTACACAGTAACTTCATCAACAGTACTAGACTGCATTGAAGCGCTGAAGACTTTATCAGTAAACTATGGTAACAAAATCATACTAAGATGGGTACCTGGACACTCCAATTATAAAGGTAACGAGGAGGCTGATGCTCTGGCAAATAGGGGAGCGGACATAGCTACCTATGGGCCGGAGCCTCACTGTCTCCTAGCTAATAGTATTGTTAAATCAACACTTTACCAAAGAATGCTTAACAATGCCACTGAACTCTGGTTATCTACCCCAGGACAAAGACATTCAAAAGCACTCATTTCAGGATTCTCTTCAACACACTCTAAGCGGATCCTAACAATGAGCAGGAATAACCTTAGGATTCTTACTAGAATCTTAACTGGTCACTGTAGACTCAATAAACATCTATGCACGATGAATTTATCGGAAATGTACCTATGCAGGTTCTGCATGGATGAACATGAAACACCGATGCATCTACTTACAGAATGTGGCCCACTAATGCAAACAAGAGTAAAGAAAATAGGTTTGCATATTGCTGATCAAAAGCAAATCAGAGACACCGATCCACAAAGGATTTTACAGTTCTTCCAGGAGATAGGACTATGGAATGACATCTAGCAGGCAAAGTATCACAATGGACTACTATTGAGTCGACGTGAGAAGGTCTCTAGATGGGTTATAAAAAAAAAAAAAAAACAACTCATTGTTATCATGTACAAAATCTTGACCTAAAATTACAAACCCAAAAATGGTCTCAAATGCATATAAATCTTCTGATAATTTTTTACAATTTCCTGTAAACAATTTTCCATACATGTCAGCACCTAATAATATATCAATATTACTGCTTTTCCAAAATTCATTATCTGCCAATTCTAAATCTTGAGTCAAAACTCTACACTGATGAGATAAATCTCTCCTAGGCAAGTTTGATGGAAGCGCATCCACCACTACACTCTTTACAAATAGCGACTTGTTATATTTATTATTAAATAAACAAAATTGCATAGAACCCTTTACATTAATATTAGTAGAAGACAGCGTTGTCAATGATACAGAATGCCCTTTTGTATAGAATCCTATATTCTTACAAAACTTCCCAGACATCAAAGTAACCTGACTTCCAGAATCAACTCAACACTTGGCCTTATAAAATTGCCCATCTTTTCCCTGGACATATCCTATAATTGTTCCTAATATCACTTGACCAATAGATTCATTACCCCGAATCCCTTTATGGCAGATACCTACTACCGATGAATTATCAGTATGCAATAAAACATTATGTTTCCTATCACAAGTTTGACACTTTTTGTTAGACTTACAATCCTTTATCAGATGTTTTCCAAAACAACAAAAACATAATTTCAATTTAGAGACAATATCCTTTCTCTCTGATACAGTTTTATTAATAAATGTGTCACAATTGTGTATCGTATGACTACCCTTACACATATAGCATTCAAGTTGGCGAATATTACCTACAAACCCTTTGTCTGATTTATGATTATAATTATTACGCTTTACTTGTGAATTACTCTGACGTGAAAATTTTAATACTTGCAATTGACTTCGAATTATTTCAAATATTCTATTTATTGAAGGAATTTCCTGAATATCTAATCTACTTTCCACTATTCGACGTGTAGATTCATCCAATTTATTAATAAATATAAATCCCCATACCTGATCTAACATTTTTTCACATTTCATATTTGACAGAGCTAATATATTTTCATTAAATGTATGATATAATTCACTTAATTGCCCTACATTTTCACCAACTAAAGATTTGCATTGAAACATTTTATTCATGTAATATTCAAATTGTAATCTTGTATTAGTATAATGTCCACACAATGTACTCCAAGCAATATTATAATTATCACTAATCAGTGGTAAATTAACAAATGTTGATGCAAATCCCTTTATGGACGTTCGCAAATAATGAAATTTTTCTATGTCTGTATATCCAATATTATCATGAATCAATGACACAAACATGTCATGAAACGAATTCCAATTTTTGACGTTGGAATCAAAAACAGGTAAATTTATTATAGGAGCTCTCTGAATTTTATTACATACATCAGTTGCATTTATTTTCACACCATTAGATTTTAAATTCGAATTTTAATTCTCATTATTTCAAAATACATAATGTCACATTTCTGAATTATTTCACTCAATTCCTTTAATGCTGTATCACATTTGGTATCAGTATATATTCCAATCAAGCTGTCACTTAATTCATTGACCAATTTATACCATTCGTCAACTCGCTGACATCTAGCTAAAAATATTTCATCTTGTTCAATATTTCCTTTTTCACACAGATCTCTTAATTCATATGTATTCCTAATTCTAGAAATAGCATTTAACATCCTTGCTTTAATGTTATCAGCCATTTTAAAATTTTAAACTTATATTTATAAACTATAATTGCATGCAAACACAAATTCACTATATCAATAATAATGTGGTATTTTATTCTACCCGACTGCATTCACAATAATGTTATTAACATTAATATGGTACCTTATTATACCTCACAATAATCACAAAATAATATTATGTGATAATTAATCACCATAATATTGTAACAAAATTGAGTACCTACAAATTACTATTTGAAACCACCGCAACATGCAGAATTCGCAACAAATAACACAAAAAAAAACACTTCAAATTCGGTTAGAAGGGCCAAAATATTATGTAGAAAACATCAGGTGATGGGTATAAAAGATGGAAGGTAGTGGACTGTATTTTTAAACGATCTCACCGATGCTTCTATATTCCTGGTTCACTGATTATTTGTTCTGTGCACACATCCACACGCAGTGGTCTTCAAACTTGTACTGGTTAATTTCACTTGACACTTATTGTCACCCAAAATTATTTTGACAAGTGACAATTCTCATACATCGGTGAGGGGACAATGGCATGGAAGGGATTTAAAGGAAATATGCTTCTACACCATTAAACACCTGCTACCCAAAAAGAGGCTCGAAGTTTTCGCTCCATATATTGATGTATTATAGAAAATAACTTTTATTGAGACAAAAATTTGTTCAGATTCTTTAAATAACATTCTTTTCTTGAAAGCTTTGACGTATAAAATCATAGAATAAATAATGTCTATGGAAAATTGCCCAGATCATAATTTGAAACACTTTACATATATATTATGATATCAATATAAAGTCGATTAAGTAATTGTTTAAGACGTAGAAAGGAATATACTTTTTAATTGCATATACGCAAACATTGGATTTTTTTCCCTGTCGGGAGTTGAATTCCCTTATCAATAAAAGCATAATTGGTGAACGTTGCGCAAAAGTGATCACATAAATCAGCCAATGACAGGTCGTAAGCCCTGTAGGTGTCTGAGTTTCTGGTTCTTCTATAATATCCCAACTTCGTCTCTATTAAGATGTGTTATTGTCAATAAAAAAATGTAGAAAGGACATAAATTTTATAATACGCCATACAAACAAAATATCAAGACAAAACTTATAGTACTCATAGCACTCTCAACATAATACATCAAAAACTGATCATAACTCACGTTGAGCGTCTGGGAAAACACGTCATCTTTATTCGTGAGGTGTTTGAGGGTATCCTGGGCGGCCGTCAGGTTGCTGCAATAGTCACCGTAGAGGAGAAACCTCTCCCTCCAGACGAGGAAGACCTCCCCCAGGCGGGGAGGGGGCCCCGGGAGCGCGGGAAGGAGGGGGGCGTCGGGGGGACCCGGCAGAGCGGTCGCGGCGCGGATCTGAGCCAAGAATCCGCTGTGGATCTCGTACAGCTCCTAAAGTGTCACAGAAAATTATAAACCTGCCATAGTACCATAAGAACAATTTCACTTATTTATCCAATCATGGACCAACACTCTGATCTGCTGAACGTACAACACTGTCCAACCCTTTCCATAACAGAGAATTTTTAGTTCATCGTTCCAAGTACAATCAGCAAGACTATAGAATATTCTAATAGTCCGTGTATTTTCAAGAATAAACTAAAGAAGGAATATTTATCCCTAAACACCTGATTCCGATTTCCTCTCCTTGTTCTTTCCCAATTTTTTTTGCTGTTTATTTGACCTTTAATATTTATCTTAGGGGCTGTTTCACCAAACTCCGAATAAGTCTCGAATAACTATTCGGCAAATAGTGCTATTCGCCGGTTAAAATGTTTTGAATAAAATTTGCGTTTCACCATCGTTGGATAAGTTCCGAATAGTAAATTGACGAATAACGATGGCAACGTCGCATTTTCATAGACAAATACATAGAAATGTACTAGTTTTCAAATTCTTCTATGGACAACCGCCAAATGCGTTTCATTTTGACGTTTAAGTTGTAGGTACGTTAAGATCGAATCTTTTGAATTTAAATAACAATAAACAATATTCTATGTATTTAAATTAATACTTAATTTTACATTTGAATGACATTATTCAAATAACAAATATAATAAAGTAATGTTTTATATATCAAAGTATGTACCTATTTACTTCATTGTATTTGTCGTAATTCGATATTTTATCAAGTCACATATCATTGATACTGTAAGCTTTGACAAGCGAAATTTTCTTTTAAAATCAACTTCATCGAATTTGACGAAGTAATCTTTTCATGGCCTAATATTTTATCTATTTGTGTAGGAAACATTTCCGCATCAAAAACATCGTCTATTGCCTCGAATAAAATCATATTTAAAAGAAAATAACAATGAAAAACGTGATACCGGCAATGAAATGCAACTTCAAAGTGACAAATAAAGTTCCGAATAACTTTACTGGGTAGGTAAAGTCCCCTATAAGTTACTTGTCACTTTATCTGACGAGTAGCACTATTCGGGAGTGGTGAAACGCAATTTTTACTTTACTTGAGACATAACCACTGAATAGGCATAATCGAGAGATATTCGGGACCTGGTGAAACAGCCCCTTAGTGTAATATATATATTTTTTCTCTTTTTTTTTGCTTTCATTCTTTTTTAGGAGTACATACATACATAATTTTGTCATGCTTTGTAATCTGGTTGGTTGGAAGAAATTTCCAAATGGCAATAAGCCCGCCAGTGTGCATTATATTTGTTTATATTATGTACAAAAAGATAAATTATTATATTGTTGCCGTAGTGGTGAACTGATTAACATACATACATACATACCATCACGCCATATCCCTTACAGTGTAGGCAGAGACAACCGAGCGCCATAATCCTCTATTATTGCACACATTCCTAGCTTCCTTTACATCCATGCATCGTCACATACATGCTCATCGATTTTTCAAGATTCTTATATTTCCTTCTTTCAAAATATCACTCACATGGTCATGCCATCCATTTCTGGGGCGGCCCCTGCTATTCACTCCATCTCTTATACCCATGTATATTTTTTGGTCAGTCGTTCATCATTCATTCTTTCAATATGTCCAAACCACCTCAAGAAATTCACTTTCATTTTACTTATAATACTCTTCTTCATCTTGCATTCCCTCCTTATGTCCTCATTTTTCATTCTATCATATATCGTTCTATTACATACTCTTCTTAGTGATCTCATTTCCACAGCTTTTATTCTACTTTCATGCATCTTTTGCCAACCTACATAATGTTAACTAGGTAAGTTATAATATACCTCAAAAGTCTCCAAAATATGGCAACATGTTACTGGGTGCGTGTTGTATTATACTATACATAATGTATTTTATTCAAAATGAAGAAGTTCATTAAACAAACCTTAATTCCGTAAAATATCAACTGCGCATCAATTGGTTTCATGACAGACACCAAAGGATTGAGAAAGAAATTCTCTATCCTTCCTAAGACGTCCACATAGTTTGTCTCCGTGTCGACTAGCTCTCTTATAACATAGTCACGCTTCTCCAGGCTGTGCGACGATGTCGCCAACTGAAAACATCACAATATAAAACAATGTAGAACTCCATCTTAGGTTTTTGTGAAATTTAATAAGTGGTATGATCGTTTTTGGCTGATCAAACCAAGTTTATCTTTGTGGGATCTAAATCAGTGATTTTTTAATTTCATAAAACTCTAATAATTAACTAGAATTATGAAAAAATTATATATATATTTAATTTCTATTTAAATTTTTCACAAACGCGACTCCCATTCACCGGTATCGCTCTATGCTGAGCATCGTCAAAATGGTGAACAATAGTGATGAAGACCATCTATATATGTATATACATTCAAAGCGAGGACTCGAATAATAGAAAATGAAGGGGCAATTTCAAGAAAAATAAAATACCCGAAAGACATTAATGTAAATATGTATGAAAAAACTAATAATGTTTAAACACATTTAATAATATTGGGTCAATTCTGAAAATATATTAATATTTTAATGAACTTTATTCATTTAATATATTTTTTAGTATTTTAAAAATAAAATAAAGGAGATTTAATAATATTAAAATGACAAAAGAATTTTTAATGAAAATGATATCTAATTTTAAATATTAAAACTTCGGGGGGGGGGGACTGCTGCCAAAGTACCTATTTTTCAATTTGATATACCATCATTATTTCTTATCAAATCGTTTTAAAAAAATAATTTAAATAGTTTGGGTATTGATAAAGAAAAATATATCTTTACTTTTTGATAATGTTCTGTATAAATTCTTTAAAAGAATAATGGCGTACCCCGATTTTCAATGTTTATCTTATATTTTTTATAAAATATAAGGCATAGTTCAACATATTTTTTTTTAAATTAAAGAAGACAAAAATATCTAGAAAAATATGATGTGACGTTGCATTAATGCTTCAGGTTTAGTAAATAAACCTAAAAAACATTTATTTTCCATTCAGCGCCATTGCGTAATAAAAGTTTTTTTGGTTTATTAACTTAACCTGATGCACTAATGAAACGTTACATCGTATTTTCCAGATATTTTGACCTTCTTTAATTTATAAAAAAAATATAATGCTCTCTATCTTATAGTTTTTTAGAAATTTAAGATAAATGTCAAAAATTGGGGTATACTTATTATTTTCCTACAAGAATACATACAGATCATAATTAAAAAGTTAATGTATATTTTTCTTTATTAATATCCAAACTAATTAGTTTATTTTTTTTTCAAAATAATTCGTTTTGTAGTAATGATGCAAATTCAAATTGAAAAAGTAGGTACGTTGGCAGCAGTCACCCTCTTCAAATGTAAATTCAAATGTTACCAAACCTTGATTCATTTTACTGTGCTTTAAAAATATACTGTTAATAACTATCAAAATATCTAACAACAATTATAAATACAAAAGTAAAAATTTCTAACTACACACAGACAGAGCATATATGATCTGAACTACGCATTCCTCGTGTCTTACCTTCGATAAAAATAAAATTTAAAAAAAAAATAATGACATACAGCGTGAGCTGCCTCTCTCCCGCCCGACGAGAACGCCCCGTGAGACTGGTGGTTCAGCTGCGTCTGACTCCCGTAAGGGGGGGGCCTCGGCCCCTTCACGGAGCACAGGTCATGGTATATCTCCTCGTCGCGTTTCCTGTCGCAGTAGCTCGCGTACTCGGTGACGTCCTCTTCCTCCGGGCTCGTGGGCGGCTTCTTGCCGGGACGCGGTGGCACGGCTCTGTGCGAGTTGTTAAGGCGCATGGGACGCACGTGCAAAGTGTGTGAGAGAGAGAGAGAGAGAAAAAAAACAAACAAAACTCAAAAGCGGTTGGGTGTTAACGAGCGTGTGACAAATAAAAAAGATTTAATTAAAGAAAATAAATCGGAGTGCTCCTCATTACGATCGACGAAACGCTCAAAAACCAGTTGTCTACAACGTATTTTACTGCAACATCTCGATTATTTGATCGGAACACTAACCTATGGGGTCATAGAAGTTGGATAGACAATAGTCAAAACTGAAAATTGTTCAACAGAGTGGTACAAGAGTGGAATGGTTTAACTCAGAAACTGCTTGACCTACCACTGGATGTAAACTCCTTTAAGAACTAGTATGACTGAAGATAAAATAAAGTAAAAATTAAATTATTTTTAATGAAGTTAAAAACTATAAAAAAACTATTATTTTGGTTTGGTTTGGTACCTATTATCACCTCTTGTATAAGGACTGTTTCTTTCATTGTTTAAAAATATACAACTTTCAAAATTGCATTGATAAAAGAAGTCATAACTGGTAAATGTTGTGCGAGATAAACTAACCGAAAACAGGTTGTAAGCCCTGTAGATGCCTTGAGTTGAGGTATTAAAATATTATTTTGGGTTTGTATCTTGTTTTCCATGTAAATAAAAGATGAATAACTTTGATTTTTGTGAAATCAATGTTTCAGACCACGATTTTTTGTGAATCGCAGGCTCCAATTCGAATCAATTCAAAAATCAATCTTTTACAGAAAGAATCGCCCATCCATAACTCATAAATATTATCTCCGCAGTGCGACCTGAAGTTGATAACAAGCATGATGTCACTTTTAAGAGGTCTTTGTGATTGATATTTGACATAAAATGGCGGATCGCAGTATTTTGTGTTATTGTTTTAGTAAATATAATATTATTCACTCTTTAAAAATGAAAATAAATACATTTTTTTTTAAATCTTTACAACCTATTTTATTTTTAAAATCATAAAATATTTTTGAAACCATTTCAGTAATTCTTTCTTAGTGTCATCACGCCTATCATAAATGTTTTATATGTTCTTTTAGTATCGACACTGATTGAAACGGGGTTAATAATATATGTGTCCAATTCAAATTGAGAAAATAAAATACTGGGTATTTATATTTATTTTCGAGTCTTTCAGATATTAAAAAAAAAATATATTATGCTTTTGTAAACGCACTGTTCCTCACAAACTGAATATACTCTACCACTGTCGCAGCTAATGGTCAAATTACAAAACATTCACAGGAATGAATAGTGTGTTTCAAATGTATGTGGGCTGTCTTGTCCTGCAACTCAACCTTGCATGGCCCTTTTGCGATGTCACATTGACTTTCTATGGGCCGGTATTACAGTCTCAGTTTAAGAGCTAAACTCAAGTTTTACAAAAATATAGCGTATTACAGTGTCCGTTTAGGCCTAATCTTCCCTCAAATACGTCACTAAAACGACAAATATTTAACTCAACGTTTCTGGCGGATTAAGTACTTAACGGTGAGTCAACTGTCATTTGCTAGGCAACGCGTGTAGTTTCAGTGTTCTATCACTAGAGGCGTTAGTTGTATCGACGGTGGCGCCACACAACAAAACAAACTGACAGCCATATTGAAACGAACATGGGCATTAAAAAGCATTATTTTGGTGAAAAAAAATAAATTTACCATGTTGGATAATAAAACAATAGTATTTCAAGTCGTAGCGTCCCGTTTTGTAGTTGGTATTATTTGAGGTTATTTAAAATTTGACAGATAATAACCACAGAAAAAGTAAAATATGTCTATAATTGAAGATTTAGTAACTGACATGTCATATTGCACTGTAATACGGAAATGGATTCAATCTCCCCTTAACATTAATCTTGAGTTTAACAAACTCAATGAGTTGAGGGCCAACTGTAATACCGGCCCTATGTGTTACATTTCCTTGTTTTCTCTTGCGCTTTCTGTGGGTAATGTGTTAAATGTAATAAAATGTGTTTTTACATAATAAAAGTTTATCATTATTATTTTAATACACACAAATGGTTTTTGAGAGTTTCGTCAATCCGATCAGGAAGTTATAAGTTTAATAAAAATTAACAAATTTAAGAAAAGAGGAACAGTAAAAATAATCATAACTATGAATTGAGTTTTCAGCGTAACTCGCTACAAGCCAATTAATAAAAATTAACAAATTTAAGAAAAGAGGAACAGTAAAAATAATCATAACTATGAATTGAGTTTTCAGCGTAACTCGCTACAAGCCAATTAATAAAAATTAACAAATTTAAGAAAAGAGGAACAGTAAAAATAATCATAACTATGAATTGAGTTTTCAGCGTAACTCGCTACAAGCCAATTAATAAAAATTAACAAATTTAAGAAAAGAGGAACAGTAAAAATAATCATAACTATGAATTGAGTTTTCAGCGTAACTCGCTACAAGCCAATTAATAAAAGCGAAAATTTTTGACTAAAACAATACTTTTTTTAAAATTAAAACAGTACTAGGGTGTCTATGGAAAATAAATCCAACTGGAAATCTCTATAATCAATAACATTGATACACGTGCACAAAATTTACTAGAAAATTATCACTATCAGAACAATATCAATACACAATAAAAAAAACATCTAATACAATTTTAAAATCCACTAATATTTAAACAAAAAATTACTTGATAATAAATGTATATATCAAAGTTTTTGTGAATTTCTAAATATCAATACCGAAATATATATTATTTTATAAGATATTGAAAGTCTCATTTCCAATATATGTATAATATTCATATTTTTGTAGTTCAAATTGCATCAATCCAAATTTATATTAAACTCAATTATACCATACAAAATTAATGAATTTAATGATATCATATCAATTAATGAATTCAATAGTATCATATCAATTAATGAATTTAGTATCATGTCAATTAATGAATTCAATGGTATCATATCAAATTAATGAATTTCATGATATCATATTAATTAATGGATTCAATGGTATCATATCAAATTAATGAATTTAATGATATCATATCAATTAATGAATTCAATGGTATCATATCGAATTAATGATTTCAATGGAATATCAAATTAATGAATTCCATGGTATATAAAATAAATTAATTCCATTGTACTATATCAAATAAATTCAATTGTATCATACGTAATATGAATTCATAATTAATACATTTGAATTTATAATTTCATATCATAAATCATATAGGATTATAATATCTGTTGAATCACTTATGAAAGAAAAAAAGTATAAATCTAAAAACACAAAAACGATAATTAAGGTGGTTTATCACATTCTATTATACACTTCCTTGAACCCACTTTTAAATGGCGAGTTCATTGCCACATGGTGATTTCATTGCCACATGAATTTAAATCAATTTCCTTATAAAACCCAGAACGCTGGCACAAACAACAGACCACGGCAGTCGACATATGATAATACAGTACAATATCGGATTACTGGAATATAAGTAAAAGAATCTTTGATTGTGCAAAGGCGCAATCAAATACAGAGACAAGATCTGGATGACTCTGTGCAGGACAAAAGGGTTTATAACCTTAGGACAAGGAGAACTGACCTCAACAGCCAGGGAGACGAAACAGAAAGATTGAATATAAAAGAATACTCTTAATTGTTCATATGTACATATTAATAAATAAAATTAGTTGAGGGTGTGTATGAAGATGTACATATTATGTACCTACATTATGTACATGCAGACGAAACTGTTTGGAAGGTGCGGGCAATGGACAGGATAGAATGGCGGAATGTTCTTGAGGAGGCCAAGGCTCACGATGGGCTGTAGTTCCATTACTGATGATGATGATGAAGATGTACATATCATGTACATATGTATGAAGATGTACATATCATGTACATATGTATGAAGATGTACATGGAGTCAAAACTGTTTGGACGGTGCGGGCAATGGACCGGATGGAAAAGCGGAATGTTCTTGCAAGGCTCACGATGGGCTGTATTCTCATTACTGATGATGATGATGAAGATGTACACAATATACTTGTTTCAAGGACATTTTTTTTTATAAAAATGAATATGTCCTTGTTGCACAAGTACATATACATCTTCCTACATTCCCTAAAATAAGCATAAATGCTTGTGTTATAGGTGAATGAAATCGGTCGAGGCAGGATTCGAACTCGCGACCACTGGATTACTATCCCAGCACGCTAACCGCTCTGCCATCGACCCATCTAAAAAGACCTTTTTTTTCATATAATTGAGTGCTGAATTACTGGACGTGTTCGTACAGCGAAATGGGGGATTAACGAGATTGTACTGCATCATGAGAATTAATATAAAACTTTATTGAGGTTATGTAATGATGAACCACCATAACAAAAGTTATGAAATAAAAAAAATACTTAACACAATGACAAATGAGATAAAATTGCAACTACACATGATGAAATGATGAATATGCGATGACTGCGAAATAAAAAATCAACTAGCCGATAAAAAAGAAAAACAAACGACCAACAAAGCTACAATCTGTCAAATGTGCGGAACCTCTGGTCTTATGGCGGGGACGTGAACGTAGCAGAGGTCCTCGTAGATGGCCTCGACCCTCTCCTCGTTGGGCGCCACGTTCGGTATCGTGAACTGGACCCAAGGGGAGTCGCTGGAGACCGGGTGGTGCTCGGGGGCGTTCGCCAGAGTCGTGTCTTCGTTGGGCAGTAAGACTATGCCTTCTGTGCCGTTCAACGAGACCCTGACGGCACGGTCAACAGGAGTGTTCAAAGTAACGTCCAAATACACATGAGACACAAACTTTTATCGACAATAATAATCTTATTAATAAAGAAACCCCTGCACATTAGTCTATTAGCGACGAAACTTTGAAACCTAGAGACTTGAAATTTTGCAAGAGTGTAGTTAAAATTGTACACCCGATATTAAATTTTATTATTTTCTTTTATTAGATTCTCAAGTCTGTTTTTTGAGAAGGGGGAGTCTCTTGTGAAGCTGAACCCCAACTATCTCGTCATTTTTTTTTAATCATAATAATAAAATAGTTATACATTACACAAACACTTTGTAGATTTTTTATAAATATTGAATTTGCTGAAAGAACACAACAAATCCGTACTATCAGAACAGGCACATCCCTAAACTTTATGACAGTCTATACTAAAAACTTCTTTTGGGCGGCGAAGTTACTGTTATCAGGCTCTACTAATATTCAATATTCTTCCCGACTATCTAAAATCAATCAATTCCTCACTCAAATTTAAAAAGAATGTCAAGATGTTTGTATTGTCTGAGGATGGCAAAAGTATTCTATCATCGTTAACCTTCCTAACTTGAAATGTATGTTTTTTTTCTTTTTAATATTTATTTGCAATACTCGTGGTTACCCTACATATTATATTTTTTTGTTATTGTATTATTTATCATTCATATTCTTTAAAAAATATTGTTGCAAGTGGTTTATAAGTACCCAACTGACGACATTAGTGACATGTTGTTTTGTATAATATTATGTATTTTTGTGTCACATTTATGTCTAGGTTTATCCTAGTGAGGTTCAATACATTATATAATATTAATTGTACTCAATAGATAGTAAGTAGGTACCCAACTGGCGACATTAGTGACATGTTGTTTTGTATAATATTATGTATTTTTGTGTCACATTTATGTCTGTCAAAAATGTGAATTTATTTAACCTCGATACAGGTTTATCCTAGTGAGGTTGAATGCATTATATAATATTAATTGTACTCAAAAGATAGTAAGTAGGTACCCAACTGGCGACATTAGTGACATGTTGTTTTGTATAATATTATTTTTGTGTCACATTTATGTCTGTCAAAAATGTGAATTTATTTAACCTCGATACAGGTTTATCCTAGTGAGGACTATTTCATATTAATTGTACTCAATAACTTTTAAGATTTTTTAAATAAATAAATAAATTATTTAAAAGCTGATTGGTACATGACAATTTATAGTTAACATTGTAATTGTAATATAGTAGTCGTTCATACACAACAACACTCTTGATGCAAAGTCTAGTTTTCATTTCCCGTTGGAATGCTTATTCTTTCATATTTTTGGGTTATACTGTCATACAATCCTTTGCATATTATGTTACTTTCGTGTGCAATTTTTTTTGTAACTTTTTCAGTTTCAAAGTAATTTTTTGTACGTGTTTTCTAATTGTGGATTTGTGTTCTCTGCTTAAGTCTTAGTTCAGTCTTCCATTTCTCCAATTTTTATTTTGTGTATTAGTTTTAATATTTCATACTGTGCCATCTTCAATCAGTCTTACTAATAAAAATTGACTGCACACGCATTGACTAGTGTTTTAGTTAAAACACTATGCAAAGCCAGTACAGCAATTATTTAAAAATCTTACTAATAAACGCTGTATAGAGACTGGGTAGTTGCAACTTACAACATAAATTAATCCGAAAAAGTTGTAATTTCGCACCATTCTAATTTTGACGTTTGTCATGGTTAATGTTTTCGTATGTCATTCACATTTTAAAATGGGAATATGGAAAATATAACGAATGATTAAATCATACGAATACCCATACGAACAACATAGTAGATATTATATAGGAACTAATTTTTTGGCAAATTTTCGCTACTAAAATGCACGACTACCGAGAATAAAATAATTTATAAAGATTTTCTGTCATATTATTCCAAGATATAACAATATAAACATGCAGATAAAAATCAAATTTGATTTGTGATAGATGACAGTTGTCTTAAAACACCGTTAATCTACCTCGGACAGGCGTGCAAGCGTTGTGTAAAATTTGTATGAGAGATACACAGTCGTTAACCAACTGATCTGCTAAACAGTGTTTATTACTAACATTTTTGCCTACACATGTGTTAAACGGATGTGTAACTTTTACCACACATTTATTAGACTGTAACAGTCTTACTAATAAACGTGTTGTAAAAGTTACACGACCGTTTAACACCCGTGTAGGCAAAATCGTTACCAATAAACGCTGTGTAGCAGATCAGTTGGTCAACGACTGTGTATCTCTCATACAAATTTTACACATCTATTGCACGCCTGTTCTAGGTTGTTTAGCGGTGTTTTAAGACAAATTTCATCCATAACAAATAAAATTTTATTTTCATATGCATGTTTATATTGTTATATCTTGGAATAATATGACAAATCCTCTACAAATTATTATATTCTCAATAATTGTGCATTTTAGGAGCGAAAAGTTGTCAAAATATTTGCTCTTTTATAATATCTACAATGGTGTTCGCTTGGAAATTCGTATGATGAAATTATTCGTTATATTTTCCATATTCCTATTTTGAAATGTGAAAAACATATGAAAATATTAACTATGACAAAAGTCAAAATTATAATGGCGGATGGGGGCTGGCGGCTCTGCGCATGCACGATTGCGAAATTACGTTGTCGGATTATTTTTTGCTTTATGATTGTTGTATGTGCCACTGGTTTTACCCAGTGACAGGAGGAAGGAAAAGAAGGAATATTTGCCTACCTTTCCTGGCGGTTCAGAATTTTCCCAGCAATGTCTCCTGATGCGCACTTCACACAATATTAAGACACTAAATTGATACAATTGAATGGTGATGATTGATTTGGATGAATTTGATTTGATATTTTCACTGAGTTTGATGCGAGTCCGAAACATAAAGGTCACATGGTGTGGTCTTGATGATGACTGAATTTTGCAGGCAAATATGTGGGTATGAAAGGGAGTAAGTAGGATAAAATGCAACAATATTAAATCTCAAAATATTGAAATGTCATTACAAATACCTACCCATCCATGTGCATGTATGTATGTATGATCATATCGTTCACTATAACATAATTATAGCGAACAATTGTTGTAAGTACACAGTCGTTATACAGCGTTTATTAGTAAGATTTTCAAATAATTGCTGCACGGGCTTTGCACGGTGTGTAACTAAAACACTGGTCAACGGGTGTGCAGTAGATTTTTATTAGTAAGACTGTATATGTTTAGTTTCTTTTGTGCATAGATATTTTGATGGTGTATATGGTCTTTAGATCGTAAGTCATTATTATTGTTGTTTTGCTTTCTTTGTAGCTTTTGGATTTCTGTATTATTGCCATTTGTCCAGAAAGGTACACAATAAGTATTTTCAGTCTTTTGGTAACTAATATTTTAATTTTTACATCTCATCACCCTCTTTTAATAAAGAGTTATGAAGTACCTATTTTATTTTTAAATTTTACTGCAAACACTTTTCGTCCAAACTGTCAAAATGATATCTAATAACGACTATAGATTTCTGTAAAAAAATTCTACAGTGTTCTAACTAGATTAATAGACAATGTGTTGCCGTTACAGGAAGGATGAGTATGACATGATGAACGGTGTGGGGTGGGAGAGTGGGGGTCGTGACACTAGAGGATACAATTCTGCTAACAGAAACACATTGATAAACGGACTTACAATATTTGTAGATCTTTGTAAATATCCTCCTGTGATAGTGATCTTGTGAAATGTTGAGTTGAAAAACCCCTGAAAAAGAAATTTTTTATAATTTTATATTTGATATTTATAAATAATTAAATAAATATTAATGCATTAATTCGATAGAACAATGTGAACTACTAGTAACGATTCGAGCTCCGTGGCTCAGTTGTATAGTTATCTGACTCAAAAGTTCATATGTTCCAGGTTCATTTCCCGGTGGGGACACAGTTTTTTGATATCTGACATAGGGCCGGTATTACAGTCTCAGTTTAAGAGCTAAACTCAAGTTTTACAAAAATATAGCGTATTACAGTGTCCGTTTAGGCCTAATCTTCCCTCAAATACGTCACTAAAACGACAAATATTTAACTCAACGTTTCTGGCGGATGAAATACTTAACGGTGAATCAACTGTCATTTGCTAGGCAACGCATGTAGTTTCAGTGTTCTATCACTAGAGGCATTAGGCAACAAGTGTAGTTTCAGTGTTCTATCACTAGAGGCGTTAGTTGTATCGACGGTGGCGCCACACAACAAAACAAACTGACAGCCATATTGAAACGAACATGGGCATTTAAAAGCATTATTATGGTGAAAAAAATAAATTTACCATGTTCGATAATAAAACAATAGTATTTCAAGTCGTAGCGTCCCGTTTTGTAGTTGGTATTATTTGAGGTTATTTAAAATTTGACAGATAATAACCACAGAAAAAGATTTAGTAACTGACATGTCATATTGCACTGTAATACGGAAATGGATTCAATCTCCCCTTAACATTAATCTTGAGTTTAACAAACTCAATGAGTTGAGGGCCGACTGTAATACCGGCCATAGTATCTGCTGGTTGCCCGAGAAGCAATACAAATAATGATTCCAACTATAATTAATATTTTATATTATGAACCCATAAATGATATTTATTATTTCTTTATTTGATTAGCATTGCAATGTGTGCCAGGAATTCCTTACATGATCTATTTTGTGCGCAATATCAAATTTCGTTCTCAGATAAGAGATTAATATCAAATGCATGTGTTTTATTTTCAATTTAAAATCCTTTTCTGCTGCCCATTTTTAATATACCAGAGTATATTATAGATTGCATTTATTATATTTAAAAATAGGTTTATAGTAACATGTTGTTAAAAATACGTACATAGACTATTTCGGTTTCAAGTATATTTAAATATCATAATTACAACATGTGTTAGATATTCAACAATAACCACTTAAATAATTCAAAATTAAAATTATTAACAACATTTGTAACTATGCCGTATTGTGTTTGCGATGCTCTTTGAGTAACACATAAAAATATTTGATTTGGGAACCATGTGATTCAAACTAACTGCACCAACATAGTTAACTAGTCTTTTTTCTACAGTCCTGCAATAAAAATGACGTCAGAGATTGGATTTATGATAGGTACTATGGCGGACATTAGGACTTGGTTAAATCTATTTTGTGTGAGCCCATATGTTTGTTGAGGTAATGATTGTTGAGTGCAGAATGTTGAGATTGTGTACATATTTAGTGTGGAACGAGAACAATCACCTGGTTCATAATTACATATAATAGTCACTAAAAACTGTAAACTGTTAGCCCTAGAACAGGATTTCCTAGTTAGGCAGCAGTGGTGTGATAAAAAGTAAATAAAAAAATAAATAAATATTTAATGTGTTTCAAAATTGAATGTGTTTTATATTTCTTACTCTGTTTGAACCTCATTCTCATTACAAATTTATCTTATAGACAGTTATCTAGAACTTGATTATCCAAATATGGTGAAATATAGCCTGTTAATGATATTATTTCTACAACGTTTACTTTTATGCATCCAGGTTCATTTGAATACATAAGAGTTGACGGAAAATATAATTTGGCTTACTGTATTCCCTTGGCGCGCATTTTGGGGCACTGGCTGACCTTGGCCAGAGTGCACAGCACCTTGTAGAAGTTGCTCAAGTCGAACAGCATAGACGGATCGAAGAGGTCAGACTCCTGCAACTGCAGCTTATCGTGGCACGCCTTCAGGAACACTCGAATGTTTCGCAGACATAGAAACTGCAAACAAACCCAACATATTATTGCCACAATTATTAAACAATCGGAAGAGTAACCTAAGGGGTCATAGATTAAAGTTGGATAGGCAAAATTTCAAGCTTAAAGCAATAAACCCGCCTCTTTGCACCCGTAAAAGACAAATCAGGGGCTTCTCCCCAAAGCGATTAATTATTTATGGTAAGGTTACAGAGACATGTCACATAATTAAAGATACAAAAGAAAAAACCAATTGTGGTTTCACTGGATTCACGAATCCAGGCCCACAAGCACAGGTGACCAGAGTAACAGTCAGAATAGGTGAGCCACACGTGCTTGCGATCATGTATGCGGGCTTGAGGGACCCCTTTATGACTCGAGTCACACTCACCATTCACCCACCAACCTCCGACTGATACTCTACTCCCCTCTGTAACCAAATCAAATAGGATGCATACAATACTAATATGAGACCTAGGTTCTTAAAGTTAATATTACATAGTAAAGCTGCGTAAGTTGAATTCAAAATTGACTAGTCCCACTGTGTAAGTATGTCTGTATACTTATCCCCAAACATCTTGAAATTTTTCTGCATGAGGGGGGTGGTTTGCGCGTACACATTATCAAACTGACCAAACAAAAAAGAAACTAATTTTCGCAACCATATAATTTTTCTAGATGTTTAGCAACAACCATACCTAAAAATATATAGTTACTCGGTCCCTATATATTTTGCAAGCAGATGAAATAATATTTACAGTTTGCTGGCAGGCGCAAATAGTCTTATAATATTTATTCATTTATTGGATGATAGAGAGTTATACAGTCTATTTAATTTATAAAACAGACAATGTACATTGCTTTATTAGTGGACCAGTGAAAACTCCATGCATTGTTCAATAGGATAATTAATATTGATTACAAAAATTTACAAATAATACATAATTAATTTACTAGTACATAAAAAAAAAACACCATAAGATAGCTGATTAAATCAAAATACTAGGAAAGACAGGAGACCGCTGATTAAATCAAAATACTAGGAAAGATAGGATACAGCTGATTAAATCAAAGTACTAAAAAAGATAGGAGACAGCTGATTAAATGTGTACTAGTAAAGATAGAAGGAGAGAGCTAATTAAATCAGTGTACTAGGAAAGATAGGAAGAGACAGCTGTCCTAAACGCACTGAAAGAGCTTGCAGAGATGCCGAGCGTATAAAAGAAAGCATTGTACACCACATAGTGCAAGCACAGTACACAAAAGCATTCTGAGTGTAGTTGTTATTACTCTTAAGAATATTATTATTAGTTAGGAGTGGGACCCTACACCCCCGCACTGCGACCATGTTTGATCTATTGTGCACACACTTAGGAATATAAAAAGTGTTAGGATATCTAGTTGTCCTGCTCGGACAGAATGAAATATTATTTCGTATTATCTTGTAATAGCGATATTTTTTTACAATTGTTTATTAAGAATGTCATTAAGAACTATATCAATAAACTAATATAACTACCTGTATACAATCATATTTAGGGATTGGTCAGTCAATTGTTAAGTTTAACTATAGTCTCCACCAGTGGCGACTCTATATAAAGTGCGTTGGATCAATTGCACTACCAATTTTTAAATGATATATTGTAAAAAATAATATTTAAATATGTTTTAAAAATAATATTACGCTTTACTTTATTGCTGTTATTTTTTTCCAAAAAAAAATAATTAGTAAACACTGTCCATATACTTTATATCTTCGCGATCGATATAATATTATGTAACTACCGCAATACAAATAATATTATTAATTTAGTACTGCGTGCGATATTCATTACGCACCGAGTTATAATTGTCTATTGTATAGCGTATGTATGAACAGACAGAGATAGTCCCGTATTAGATGAGAAAGAGATACTTGTACTTACTAGCAATGCATTCATTTCACAAATTTCGTGCGTTGCACCAAATTATCATATCTTAGATGTACTTAGAATGTATATCTCTATCTCGCTCTCTCTAATATGTTCGCAATTAGTATTGAAACATGAATATTGGCGTGTTATCTTTTTTCTTCGTAATGTAAACACTAGGTATACATGAGCATTGAGCATGCGCAATTAGAGTAATTTGTCAGGTTTTAGTCAGTTGAAACAAAACTTTGTTTATATCGTATATTATCGCTTTTTACAAGATAATCTAAATCAATAAATATTTGTGTATTTATTTATTTATTTATTTATTTATCCCAAAGACTCACCAACAGGCAAAGAGTACATGTATATTACAATGATATGAACGCTGTAATCATTTCTCCACAAATTGCCCAATTAGTGGTGAATACAATTTTAGCATAAAAAAAAAAAAAAAAAACAATTTTATAACTTAAAAACTAACATAGATAATTAACAAAATGTAAGAAAAATAAAATATTTAAAAACTTAAAAGTTAACATAAAATACAAAAAATACAAAAATCGTAAGTACCACGGGGAAAGGAAGAGGAAAGGATTTGGTGTATTAAGGATAGTGCAGGTTAGCAATCAGTAAGTATTTGATTAATGGATCTCCTAAACGCATTCAGGGAAGAGGCAAAGACATCCACACTCCCAAACTTACTATTAAAATTGTGAGTGACTCTGTATAAGGGACTTCTAACACCAGCATTACTGGTAAGAGTGTTCATATAGAACTGTCTGTAATTGCGAATTCGAGTCAACGATGGTATACAGAAGTTTACCCTAGCCAACAGAGCAGGTGCATCAAAATCAGAGTTACAGATCTTGCGCAGCGTCAATGCGTCGAGTAGCTTGCGCCTATGTGTCAGACTTGGCAAATTCATTACGCTGATGTTACGGAATCTACGCTGACCGATACGGAAAAATTTTCTTTGCAGCTTCTCAATCTCGTCAATGTACTTACTATATAGGGGGTTCCAAACAGCAGAGCAATATTCTAATTTAGAGCGAATTAAGCATTTGTATAGCAGCAATATGGAATTTACATTACTGAATTCTTTCGTTGATCTAAGAATAAAGCCCAAAATCCTGTTGCAACTTATCAGAACCTCCCGTATATGTTCGTCAAAGTGCAATTTTGAATCAAAAATAACCCCTAGATCCCTAATACTATGCAACGGTTCCAAAGCCACTCCGTCAATCTTATATATGTGATTCATTACATTTTTATTTTTTGTAAATGTAATGGAATTACATTTCTTTAGATTAAGTTGAAGCTTATTAGCATCGCAATATTTACTGAGTCTGTTCAAATCGTCCTCCAACCCCATACAGTCCTCCTCATTACGTATTCGCCGATAAATTTTGAGATCGTCGGCAAACAGCAAAAATTCTGAATTTTTAAAGCATGTACCAATGTCATTGATGAAGAATGTAAAAAGAAGGGGTCCCAGAACAGACCCTTGTGGAACTCCCGAGGTAACGGCCACGCATTTAGACTTGTAGCCATTCATGACAACAGTCATCAAACGGTTACTAACGTAAGACTCAACCCAACGCAGCAGACTACCATGAATTCCGTAAGAGCTCAACTTCCTAATCAGCAAGTCATGGTCAACCTTGTCGAAAGCTTTTTTAAAATCCGTGTATATTGAGTCCACCTGCACCCGCTTGTCCAAGGCCTCAAACAAGTAATCAGAATATTCAAGCAGATTTGTAACCGTTGATCTTTTGTTCACAAACCCGTGTTGATTATCAAGTAGGCATGGCTTTAGATGATGGAACAATCGATCCTTCAAAATAGACTCAAAAACTTTAGAAAATTGAGATAAGATCGATATAGGACGGTAGTTCTGTATATCAGATGTACAACCCGACTTATGTATAGGTGTAACATACGCCATTTTCCATAGTTTTGGGAAGCGACCCTCAGCAAGGCTTTTGTTAAAGATTAGTCGTAGAGGTCTTGTAAGATGTGGTGCGCATTTTTTAAGAAGCATTGGCGAAATCATGTCAGGCCCCGCACCCTTATTGACATCTAGGTTAACAAGTTTTGCATATACCTCAGAACTAAGTACATGAATCTTAGATAGAGTTGAGTTGACCTCCGGGTTCACGCACGCGTCAGTTGGAGAGTGCATGTTAGTGGGAGGGTTAAACACAGATGCAAAAAATGAACAGAATAAATTAGCAGTAGTTTCTGGATCATTAGATTTTACCTCGCTGTAGAACATATTCTTAGGGTAGCTGGCAGTTTTTTTCATGTTATTAACGTACGAGAAAAATGGTTTTACATTCCTATTCAACGACTGTTCTAGACTTGAAATATATAATAGTATAGTTCAGATATCTTATAGATTTAAAAACGAGTGAATTAATAGATGTGTTTTACATTAAAAGTAATAAGTCTTCTTTTGAAAATAAATTAAAAATAAATCGTGGAGGTCTTCCAAGTTAAATGTTAAATATTAAACAACAATGCAAAATTAGAACTAAGAATTTTGTTCGTGTTTTTAAAATGCAGTTTTATGATACGGCATCATGATTATGTGGTTGTGACAAATTAAATAGTTTATTTTGTTTTCCATGTTAACTATTCGATGGCGACTATATCTACTTGGATTATAAAAGGTGTTAATGATTTGGCTCGTTTATCTCATTTATTTATTTATTTAATAAATAAATAAATTATTTCTTCACAAATTCATTTACGCAATACAATAAATTTATCTAACTTAGATACTTTTGACATTAGAACACAATTAGATTGTGGATATCGATCAATAACAAACGAGTGATTGAAGTTTTTGCTAAATTGAAACAGTGCAGGATTGAACTTCTTTACAAATAGGTAAAATATTTTGAATATGTATATTATTTCATTTTTATCCATAATATACCAACGTAGAGGTATATATCTATGTAGATATACGTAGATGCATATAGATTAAATACCAATTAATTTATTATTAATATTATCAGGAAAAAATTGCAATACCAAAAATTATCAAAAATACGATCTACCAGTCGCCACTGGTCTCCACCCACTGCCGTTGTTTAATACTCTGTTTGCAGATACTGACCAATCAAAAAACCCACTGTAAGCTCAACCCTCTACCAATATAACCCAACAGATACTCCACGCCGTCAGTCTTGAAGATGTCCTAACAAGGCGAAATAGCTATCAACCAGTTAAAAAATACATGTAGAATCTAAAACATACAGTTTTATTTATAATATAATATAATGTCAAAAGATTTTGACATTCTCTTCTCTCTACCTATCCTGAAAAGAGCAACGTCACAATGTAATGAATATATACCTATATGAATATGCACATACAGTACAATCTTGCATATCCGGCACTTATCCAGTCACAAGAGCGCTGGATAACTGAATGTATGTAAAATTAAAGACTCTTTGTTGCCCGAGAAACAATTTAACGCAAACCCAACAACAAGTTGCCACATTCTGGAGACTTAATGATATTTATCGACTCACAGGATCCAGTATGAAAACACAATAATTAACAATTGTGTCTTCACCAAGAATCAAACTCGGGACCTTTAATCCGATATTTTTCAATTCATCAATGATATCAATATTTTTTTTTCATATAATTCATAGTGCAGGTATATATAGCGAAGTGCTGGATTAGCGAGACTGTAATTTATCTACAAATAACGAACAGGAAGTACATTAAATGTACGGGTATTTAACAAATGTTCCAAATGTTCTTCCTGTTCAAATTGAATATAAATACACATATTATGTAGTATGAAACAACGTCCAACAATAAAAAAAATAATCATATCTCTAAATGTGATTAGTCAATTTTTATATTAATACAATATTTATTTTATTTATATAATTTATGTACATGTGTATATCTCACGCTGTGCAAAAATTAACTTGTTTAACCAAACTTTTAATACAGATAACAGAGCAAACAAATTATATTGATTGAATAATTAATATAACATGGGTCCACGTAATGAATTTATTTATTTATTTATACAATATACGGCATAAGAGCGATTATTTATACAATATACGGCAGGGGTAAGAGCGTTGATAGCCCAGCGGAAAGGTCGTCGCCTCACATGTGTGAGGTCGACGGTTCGAATCCGGGAGATGCACGCACCTCTGGATTTTTAAAAAATCTATGTGCGGATTTATATCACTAGCTATGTGTAGCCATGATCCAATTTGTCTGGTTTCCCTTTCTAAGGGTTACGAAGGTCAGATGGCAGTCGCTTCAACGTAATAACCAGACTCGCCAATTCCAGGATCATGGTCAAAGCGTACCCCGACAGAAACGGGACAAAAGCGCTAAGATGAAGAAGACAATATACGGCATAAGCTATTTATATTATAAAACAGATAAATATAATATAGAAACAAAAACAGAGATAAATATAATATAAAAACAAAAACAGAGAAGAAAATAATATAGAAATGAAAACAGACAAAAAATAATATATAAACAAAAACCAGACAAAAAAACTAGACATCAAAAACAGACAAAAAATTAGACATTGTGCAAACAGTACAAATTGTTTAAACTTCAATAAAAAACAATTGTGGCAGTGAATCATAATTATACTTTCTTGCATCCTGCGTAAGTGGCGAGTGTATTGCCATATGGCAATTTCTTCCAACTAACCAGTGTTTCCAACCCAGAGAAGCAATATTAGCATGAGTAATTAATTTAAATAAATTTCTCCTCTGCTGGGAATCAAACCCAGAACGCAAGCATAGAAACCATGGCAAAGTATACCAACTGTGCCACAGCGGTCGGCATACATACCATTGCAGCCCACAATGTGGTGTAACCAGCGACAGGTGTGCGGGTGTGCATTACCTTATAAAAAAGGAGTATGTCCGCACACTAGTCTCACCAATATTCAGAATGGGTGGTGAACCTTGGGTGGTGTCTATTACGACGAGGCACCACGCCTTATCCCTCGTGGGATAGGCAGAAAGGACCGAACACCACATTTTTCTATCTTGATACACATCCATAACCCGTCTCTTACATGTTCATCTGTTGTCCACGCTTCTTACATTTCCGTCTTTTAGAATACCGTTCACATGGTCATGCCATCCTTTTCTTGAGCGCCCCCGACCTCTTATTTCGTTCCTGTAAGTTTTCTATATTTTCTTCGTCGGATTCTTCAGGGTTGTAAAAGATCTTGGAATCTTCATCGATGATGACCTTTCGTGGCATGAACAGGTATCGCATGTTAGTAAATCTATTTTCTTTGCCCTACATTCACTTAATAAACTTAAAAATTTCCTTCCATTCCGTTGTAAAATAATTCTTGCTCAATCACTTCTTCTTCCATTGCTTGATTATGCCGATGTATGCTACTTGGATGCAAATGAAGTGCATCTCAATAAACTTGAACGTCTTCAGAATATATGTATCAGATTCATTTTTGGGTTGAAAAAATTTGATCGCATATCACCTTACCGCAAGGATACGCCAGCGGCGCAATATACACATTTTGTCACTATTGTACAATATTCTCTCGAACCCAAACCTGCCACAGTACCTCAAAAGCAAATTCACTTATTTATCCAGTCATGGACTTCCACTCCGATCTGCTGAATGTACAACACTTTCCATACCTATCCATAATACAGAATTTCTCAGCTCTTCGTTCGAAGTACAATCAGCAAGATTATGGAATAGCCTTAGTCCGGATATTGCGTCGTCTAACTCACTTAGTATTTTCAAGAAAAAACTAAAGAAGGAATATTTATCCTTGAACACCTGATCCCGATTTCCTCTCCTGTCCTTACCATATCCTTTTTCTTGCTATGAATTATAATTTTTTTTTGTTTAAATAGTATTTAAGTGTTATACGTATTTTCTTTGATTTCTTTTACTCTTTTTTATTTGCTGTTGTACATACACAATGTTGTCATACTTTGTAATCTGGTTGGTTGGAAGAAATTGCCTAATGGCAATAAGCCCGCCAGTGTACAATTATATTTGTTTATATTATGTACAAAAAGATGTATAAATAAATAATTCTTCCCAAGTGTCCAAACTATCTTAATGTGTTAACTTACATTCTATTAATTCTTCCCAAGTGTCCAAACTATCTTAATGTGTTAACTTACATTCTATTAATTCTTCCCAAGTGTCCAAACTATCTTAATGTGTTAACTTACATTCTATTAATTCTTCCCAAGTGTCCAAACTATCTTAATTTGTTAACTTACATTCTATTAATTCTTCCCAAGTGTCCAAACTATCTTAATGTGTTAACTTACATTCTATTAATTCTTCCCAAGTGTCCAAACTATCTCAATGTGTTAACTTACATTCTATTAATTCTCAAAATAACATCTCACGAAGAAGCAGGAACTCAAGGCACCTACAGGGCTTATGACCTGTAATTGGCTGGTTTGCGTGATCACTTTATACGCTTGCTCAACATTCACCAATTATGCCTTCTTAGTGAGTTCCCTTATCAATGTAATTTTTGAAAGTTCTATATGTTTGAGCCAGCATAAACCAGCCGATGACATGTCATAAGCCCCGTAGGTGCCTTCAGTTCCTGGTTCTTCTATAATACCCCAACTTCGTCTCTACTGAGATGTTAAAAAGTTTGTCAATAAAAATATCATTTGACTCCTGACAGGGAAAAAAACCCCAATATTTGCATATATGTAATTATAAAAATATTGGATACACAGTGATTGTGAAATCTGCAACATGATAGATTTCTGAGAATAAATTGGTAAATATATATATATATTCATATAAATGTGATCATTCATTATCAGTGTTATAGTGTAATATGAGAGAGATATTTGATGCCAAGAGATTAAACATTACATTATTTGTGTTAAGCTTGGTATCAACTATTCATACTTGTTATATATACCTACTAGTTGCATGTAACACATGCGATACAACTGTCCATGGCAATAGTATGTATAAGTAATTGAAGAATATGTACTAAACTATAAATTATATAAATTATATTTTTGGGCCTGGATTCATGTATCCAGTGAAAACACGATTGCCTTTCTCTTTTGTTGACAATATACTCTCTTTCATTGAAAAGAGTTATTTATGTGGAACTGACTGTTCCATGGGACACAAATATTACAAAAGACCACCAATAGATAGAACAGTTCAAAATGGTTTTAGCACAAGTATATATTATGCCGTATAGTTGGGGGCGAGAGGCCTGCCCGCAAAATCTTTATATTCCTGCTTTAAACACCTGGGTCTCCCAAGAGGTAAAATAAAAGAACTTTTGGATAGGGTGGTACAAGCAGCATTATCCGCATCCTATTGGATTTGGTTGCGCAGGGGAGTGGAGTATCAGTCGGAGATTGGTGGGTGAGTGGAGAGCGTGACTTGAGTCATAAAGGGGCCCCTTAATCCCGCATACATGGTCGCAAGCCCATGTGGCTCACCTATTCTGGCTGGTACTCTGGTCGCCTGTGCTCCTGGGCCTGGATTCATTAATCCAATGAAATCACGATTGCCTTTCTCTTTTGTATCTTAATAAAATTTTTAATACATTTTATTTTCGATATAAAACATGTAGGTATGTGTGTCAGGATAGGATAGTATAGAGGTCAGTCTTTTTTCCTACCCAGAATATGAAAACAGCATGATGGTATGTATGTATGTTTGGAGATTAAGTATCAAACTATTGAGTCCCCGTTGATATTGTGTAGTGTATACTGCATTACAAATTGTATGAAACAATGTCGTCACTAAATTTAATTTTTATACAAATCGTTACAATAAGTTTGAGATGTACTACTACAATGTTCATATTTTTTATAGCAAATTAAATTATCTAGTTGGGGTGTTTTGGCATTTTTTGATACTTTTAAAAACTTCGGAAATGTAGGCAGTTAATCACATAAATTATTCACAAAAAAAATTTTTTTTCTTAGTAAAAAAATGTTTCAGAAACTCTTTTAAAAAAACTTTTTTAAAAAACCCAAATGAGATATTGTATTTGTCTATATTTATTCTAATTTTCAGTGATCTAGCTTTTATGGTTTTTGAGATATATGGAAAAATAAAGTAAAAATTCAAAAGTTGATAACCCCTGACTCAAAAAAAATTCAAAATAATGTGTATTAAAATTGGCGTTTTTTGACATCAAAATTGAAAAAACCGTGAAAAATATAGACCTGGCATACAAATCTCTCGTATCTTGGCTTGATACTTTGTCGATATGTTAAGAGAAATAAATTCTAAAATATTTCTACATAATGTGGCAACTTGTTATTGGGTGCATTTTAAATTAATGTTTGACATAGTACTTGTTAGTTGCCCGAGAAGTAATATAAAATAAAATATTGAAATAGGTACGTTGGCAACAGTCACCCCTTTAAGGAGATATGGCGCGCGCTAGTGCCTGAATCCTGACGCTTCAGCACTATATAAAGCCGGCTCAGACAGGCAGCGGCCATTCGATCTACCCAGTACCAGCCACCGCGGTCGCGCTGTCCTTGCGGCCTCATAGTTTTCAATCCGCGTACTCTTCGTATAATATTCAAATTTAAAATATAAATATTTAATAAGTCAAACTGTTGCTAACTGTTTAGATACAAACTAGGTAAGTATCTACACAGTTATTACAATACCTTCGCTTGGGGATAGGCAAACAGGTTGAAATACCTAAAGCCTACATAGACCGGCACAGCCTATCATGCCAAGACCAGGTAACATGGTAACCCGAGGGCCCAAAGCTAAACTGGTGAACGAGACTTCACCAAAAGAGGTAAAGATGTAATATTAGAGAGTGTTTCAAATTGTTTTTATTTTCTTTTTGAATTATTCGTAATTCATTTCTGTTCTGATATTTCTGGGTAAGTTATTAAATAATTTTATGCCCTTATATTATATATAAAATGATGGTGTGCTGTAGTTGTTCGAAATAGAGGTGTCGTGAGTGTTCCTATGGTGTTATTTCTAGTACTATTATTTGTATCTGTGTAAATATTGTTGCTGATATCCCTGTGTATTTATAATATTGCAATGTTGTTGTATATTTTTGAAAGTGACAGGACTGGAATAAGTTTGAATACATCATTTGTTGGGAAGTCAAGGTTTTTTTTAGTAAAATTTTTAATAAAATTCTTTGTATCATTTCCAGTGGCAACAATGATGATTTATATGAACCTCCCCATCCAATAATATAAATGACATTAAAGAACAGTTTCACTGATTCGCCGTGAAAAATCACAGTTTCTACAGATAGACTCAGCCTAATGCTTAATTAGATACTTAATGCACAAAAATGTTTGTTATGAATGTAGTTTGGCATTAGTTGAATGAATGCAAATATTTTAAAGGATAAACGCAATAACATCAAAAATAAAGTATTATTAGAGAATATTTGTTATTCTTATGTTAAAAACAAAAATATCGTAAAAACATTGTAATACATCGTAAAAATGCGGCAAAATTAGATTCAATGAAAATCATGACAATACGAATACAGAAATGTTTTTAAAATTAGAAAAAATATGTTGTGTAAAGAAACCACGGAATAAATAATTGGTTATTTATCTGCATTGGCATTGAAACTGTATTGTAAAAAAATGTCAAACCTGGGCTAACTGCGGCCGTTGGTTCACGTCTTTTGGATCTATACTTTCAGGTTCGATCATGTTTACTAGATTGCAGAGTAATACACCGTCCCTGAGGGTGTACGCCAGATCCTGAATGGTGCTATGGGGCCAATTTGCTTTGTGATCGTGTCTCAAAAGACAGCATCTAGTCAACCAAGCAGCGCACTGTCTCCACAGTTCTTCGCCTCCGGTCGCCATTTTCGCGGGCAAACACACTCACATAACGTTCATTAAACTTTTTCCGAGTTTATTTTTATTAGAAACCCATTAATAAGTAAGGGTTAATTGATCATTGACACAAATTGATAGCGCGAGCGAGAACAAACACCAACAGCCAAACACCACTTTTTGACAAGTTAATCGGTTCGTTCGTCTTTCTCGGACCCCGTCGGTGTTATCTAGCAACACGCCTATTGGACTAATTTTGATATTCTTCGCGTTGATTGGTGGAAATGTTTCTAGAAAACGCAGTAACTTCGCAATGTGAACATAGCGAAATAAACGAATATTTTGTTCCAGATGCAACATAAACACGAAAATTTGTTTATTGATTTCATATAAGTATTATGGAATTTATCAGTATCCCAAAATAGTTTTAACTAGAGAGATTATAAATATACCCCATTGCTATATGATCGTTCACATCTGGACATAAATAAATAAGGATTTTATATGATGAAAATACATAATTAGATGAAATATAAACTTTGTACCTATTGTTTTCATATTAATACTTGGTTTATCATTTATCAATATGATTGTGCTCTTTTCTGCAAAATTAGCTAATTTTCCATTAAATAATAAAACAAAATAATAATCTACGCAATGAGAGCTATCTAAGAACAGGGATGGGCTTGTTCAATGGTAACTGCTATTTGCAAAGACACTATTGCTTAATAGGCTGAAGGATGTAATTTTGACCATAACTCTTTGCTGACCCATCCTGGAGAACGTCTCACAGACTCATGTAATGCCCACTGTTATACATATAAGCATAATGTATGTAGGTATTTCAGGTTTTTGGTAGACATAAACAGACTCTTAATAATATTATACCTAAATTAATATCTCAATAGAGACGAAGATGGAATATTAAGCGAGAACTGGGAAATAAAGGCACCTATACTTACGACCTGTCATCGGCTGGTTTACGTGATCACTTTATGCGCTTGCTCAAAGTTCACCAATTATGCTTTTTTACTGAGTCTGCTATCAATCCAATTTTTTGAAAGTTCTATATATTTTATTCACATATATTGCGTCCAAGTTTGTTTATTCATTTTGTCAGAAATAAAATACAATAATATATCTCATATACATTTATTTATTTTCCTTACATAATTCATTATCATTTTCATAATATTCTTATTTTAAATATACAAAAAGATTTAATACAAATAAACTGATTTGCATTAATATTGAACTTACAAGATACAAAATATTGTAAATAAAATCTTAATATACAAAAAGATCTAGTACATATAAGCTGATTTTCATTAATATTCAACTTACAAGATTCAACAGACATATATAAATAAGCATAAAATTGCTGTTACTTATAGAATTGTGTGATATCTCTGTGGCTCTTTAACCTAATGGGCCCCATACACGGTACGATCCGTCGTTTCAGACCGAGCGAAACGATGGATCGACAGTGTATGTCAATATCGTTAACGATTTACTTTGTCGAAGACAATATCGGAGATCGCAACAAAAACCCATGCAATCTTGCAAATCGTAACGATAAATCGACAGTGTATGGCTCTTTGCGATCGATCGTCACGATTTTTATCTCAGTCTGACACTGACTACGTACTTCATACGCGCTGCATGTGTGTGTCTTTGACTAGCGCCTCATTCAGACTTACGCCCACCGTGTTAAAAATGACTAAATGGAGCAACGATCATTTGATCGAATTTATTGAATTATTAAAAGAGCAAGAGCTTTTATTGTATTTTAGGTGATACCAGTTTCAATAATTTTAGGTACGTCGGTTCTGTCATTCTCATATAGTTGTGCCAATCTTTTGGATGAAACCTTAATTATTTTAAAATATTTACATGCAAATATTAATTTCGCTTTAATAGCCATTTCTTAACCCACACATTTTTAGATTTTCTATTCTGTTTATTTTTCTGTAGCCAAATTAAATTTACCACCACATAGGTAATGAAAGAAGTTCGTTTTGCATTTTTAAAATAGGGCACGTACCGAATTATTTGGGTTTCTCTCCGTGATGACACGTTTCTATCGTTCCATTTCAAATAAGTAACTGATCGATCGTGACGATCAATCGCTTCGTGTATGGGCAGCATTTTTGATGCGATCGATCGTCAGGATTTCCTTCAGATCGATCGTAACGACGGATCGTACCGTGTATGGGGCCCTTAATATTATTATTAAAAAAAGTTAAATGCCAAACATGGAATATAGGTCATTCTATTCCTTTCCCATCAATCACACCCTACACCAGGCAACATCCTCCCTCTTCTTAAATGCATCAGTGTCAAAAAAACTGAGACTTAAAGTTATATTTTCCAAATTCAAAATTGCCGCTTACAGTCAAAACAATAGACACCTTCTAATACTTTGTAGAAGAGAGAAACTCTCATAATGGATTCTGGGCAAGTCTGGAAACAAAATAGGAATTTTATTGGTAGGTAAAATTCATATGTTGTATCTTTCTGTGTAAGAAGTGATATTTTGTCATCTTTATAAAATTTCATATGGTTGATTTTGTTCAATGTTATATCTATTTGTATCAATTTTATCTAAATTAATACCATATGTTTGAGCTGATTTGGATCTCACTGTGATTATTGATTGATATGATGAAGCTATTTGCCAGTGAAGTGATAAAGCTGAAGAGATTTCTGGGCAAACTATTGAATTTGATACTGATCGTTGCTGTAACTGATAACAAGCAGAGAATAATTCATTATAATACTAAAAAAAAAAAATTGTCATTTTTTAAGCTTATATTCCTATGACTTATATCTTAACACTACACACTCTGTATAATCAAACTGTATTGTTTGGCGGCCAAAATTTCTTCCCAATTGTCTATGGTTAAATAATCTATGATGTTATTATCTATGCTGGCATTTCCATTCTGTTGAGAAAATCTCTGGCCTGCCTGACAGCTGCGTGACTCTTGTTCTCCATGGCCAGATTCTTCAAAGTCTCCATGTACTGTTCCATGTTCTGCTTTGTCGCTCCTGAAAAACCACCTGTAAAGTTACCAGTCTCATATTAAAAATTCTAAAATATTGAAGCAACATGTGGCAACACATACTTAATAATAGAAATTATGATTTTGGAAGAATCAACTATGATAATATTTATGTTCACTATTATATCAATAAAAAAATTGAACCATGTGAATGAAAATCCCTGAATGCATTCTTAGGCTTAGTATCCACATAAGCGCAGTTAACGGTAAATGCAGCGCATAAGATGGATGTCAGTATTCTTTGTATAAGAATTTATCGGCAATTCCGATGCAGTTTCTAGGAGACAAAAATCCGATCCGAACACTGCGCCTATATGGACTCTAAGCTTTATGGAGAATATTTTTACCGTATACATTCTTTAAAGAAAAAATAATATAAACTTGACTTTTCAGAATATGGAACCATTTTTTGACAGATGAAATCATAGAGAAAAATAATATAAACTTGACTTTTCAGAATATGGAACCATTATTTGACAGATGAAATCATAGAGAAAAAATGAAGCATTGTTTATGGAAAACTAATCATAAAGAAAAAATAATAAAAACTTGACTTTTCAGAATATGGAACTATTTTTTGACAGATGAAATCATAGAGAAAAAATGAAGCGTTGTTTATGGAAAACTAATCAGTTCTAAATCTAATCACAGGTTGCAAATAAGTGGTTCTATTAATTATATTACAGTACAAGTCAAGACCTGGCAAAGGTACTCCAGAGAGTCCCCTGGACAGTCTCTCCACCAGTGAGGTGAGATGCCCCCTGAGCATCGTGGTTCTGGCTCTCTGCGTGACCGAGTCTGTCCGCGCCCTTTCTACAGCACCCCTCATGTTCTCAATGTGCTTCTGAAGAATGGCATTCTAAAATAATAATTAATGTTTCATTGTGTACGTTAATTTATTACGTATTTAGGTGGGAGAAGATGATGGACTACAAGATGATGTTTAGATAATTTATCATTTAAAAATGTCACTGTGATGACACAGCAAATGCACGAAAACAAGTTATTTGATCCTAATAGTAGATGATACATACAATTAATTGACTGGATAGAGAACCACTACAAGTGCATTTTACTAAAATATTCTGGAGAACCATTTAAATTTTTCATTTCAAATATTTTTTTACGTTTTTTGTGATAAAACTTATACACCAAGTATAATAATATCATTATGTATTCTATGTTTTACTTAAAAGTGCACTGCTATATCGCCAAAGTATGTTTCTTTAATCTCAAATTTAATAAGAAAATAATAAGAAATTTCAAATGAAAACAATTAGAGTTTTATATGATAGAATGAAACGTGTCTACTATAATTATTTTAAACAAAACACACTTGTTTTTTTAAAGATCACTGGAGAAACTCTCTGAGATCGTGTTGGCGATGTTTAAATAACAAAATATGTGGAATAGAGAACATCATTCGGTCGAGTACATCCAGATGAAGGCATTGGAGGGACCAGGATGGACAATGATAGATTTGCGTATATAGCAGCAAATGAAATACCTTCTGGTTGCCCGGAAGACCACCCAAGAGATGGAAGGATAGTTGGTCTTCGTCATCTCAGGAGGCATAGTTTTTGAGTTAAAGACCATCAGGTCAACTAAACGAAGAAGAAGATGTGTACAGATTAATCAGAATAACTTTTACAAAAATTTCAAAAGAAGAAAAAAACTCCCTTATTGTAGGGAATATCCTGTTTTTAATGCACAACACCAAATGCAATCATACCAACATAATTACGATGTGTGCTCAACTTCTTAACCAAGCATTAAAAATATTAAGGTTATAAATTTTCACCAAACATCTTCAATGAGTTTCCAGTTGCGCAGAGCGCAAATTTGTCTTTTTGCTTTGTTAGTTTATGTGCAAATCACCCCCCCTACTCAGCTAAAAGTTCAAGTTATTTGGTGACAATTATATTAAAATTCGAAGAATATTCTAGATTTGCGTCACATATAATTTATATTTTGTTCTTTATACTAACAATACTTTGGCACAAATAAGAATTAAGATAAAAATAATAAATTCACAACATTGTAATGTATTATATTGCACAATATTGTGAATACACTTATAACACACATAGCGAAAAGTTTTCTTTGACAGACCTTTTTAAATCAAAAAATGATTTGTAATGACAGTGCGGCTTATATTAGTTCTGCATCTAGTCACGACTTGTTCATCATCTTTACAAAATAAAGGAACAGATTTCTAATTTATTTCTCTTCCATAGGTAAGAATTGAAGGGGGCACCGACCATTTGTCCAGAATCCTAGGATGGGCCATGGTATGAAATATGCTTGATAGTAGTTTCTTGTTTTGTCCGACGAGCAACTACTTCGGGGATAAAAAGAGCTACAAGTTCTAAAACATTCCCTATGGAGTGGGGTAGGAGTCTGCGAAATTCTGTTAATGCCTGTTTAAGTAGCTACTTATTATTTAGATATGCAGAAGTCAGAACAATAATAAATGAGTTAGGTATGTTAAAAGATACTAGTTATATACAAATTTCTTCTCCCTCTAAATTATTGCGATGCTTGATTAATTGAAAAACTTATCTGTGTGGCCGTGAATCATCACGGCACTGATACAATTATAGCAAAAATGGAACATAAGTATAAAGACATGTTAATGAAACTTTATCATTTACCTGCTGTTCATAATCGGTGTTGGCCTTTCTCAGTTGTCTAAGTTCCGTCTCTCTGAGTTTATTGTGCTGCAGAAACTGTTCTGTGAAGATGGGGATGTCTGTCTCTCGGAGGTTGGGATCTCCCTGAAGTGGTACTGGCCTGCTGACAGCCTCCTGAGAGCACATCATACCCAGAGGGGGATTCAACACGCTCTGTGTAAACCAGAGACGTTTCATCAATATTTATTATATTTATTTATAAGGTATATCGCCATAAAGCATCATACATAGGGATCATCTGAATCACAAAGTACCAGAGTTTATACATATAATAGTGACATCTACGTAGTAGTAACAGTAACGCAATATAATACATTGCTAGTTTTGAAATGTATACGACTTATAAAATGGAATGGACAAGGGAACTCAACAAAAGTATAATTTAATTTACATAACCAATCAATCTTTTTGACCTGTCATGTCAGATCCACCAGAATTGATGACCATTTAGAAGAAAGCTTCCCTGCCCTGAGCAGTGTGAAAAAGCTCCACCACAGTTCAAATTTATGTCCATACACGGATGTTTTAAAACCAGGAAACCCACCTTTTTCCAACCTAGTGTTTTCTAATATAGTCTTATTTTTATCCCAGTATTTTTCCATAGAAATGTATTTCTAATTTGCGTTTATTGAGTATAATTTAATTTATTCATCTCTACACTTTATATTCATTGCTATCACAAATTATCCCTTCTAAATGACTTCACATTAAACAAATCAAATATAAAGTTATTAAGTCACTGACCGTTGGAGTGACGGCTGCATTCTTCGGTCGGTTGGAAGACAAGATGGATCCCGCTGCAACAGTCATGATGGGTGGTTGACTGTTGGAAGATGTGGTGCCTCCAATGCCAGACACAACTGGCTGAGTTTCTGGCTGTATACCATTTTCTGGAACGATCATAGATAAACTTAAAAATTAAAAGTAACTATTAGATCACAGAATCAGAAATTTATAAAAATAAATAATTATTACTATTGTAACTGTGATTTTGTTATATATATATATATGGTTGGATAATTTATATAGCGCCGTTTTCGTGAAAACTCACCTCAAGGGCGGTGCGTATAAATTTAATATTTGATGTACATAATCAATTCTGGTTGGTTTGAAGAAATTGAAATTTGTAAAAAAATGTGATAAGTTAGTTGCCCAAGAAGCAACATAAATAAAATTTATGAATATTTTAAATTTAAATGATATTCTGTTCATTATTTCAGCTCATATTTTAATGACTTGAAATATGATGTAGAATATTACTTAATGTCAGGTCAGCTTTACTGGCATAAATTAACTATATCCAAGTAAGTCAAACTTCACTATTTAATTATGGTGCCAACCTTGACGTATACAAGCGACGAGACTTTGAAATGATAAAGACTAGAACAATGACAAAGTCCTATGAAGGCAAAATAAATACAGTTGAAATTAGATTGCTAAAAATTTGTAATGGGACAATGCATGGCAAGGTAAGAAACGATGACACTAGGAAAAATTGTTAGATAAAGAAAGATGTTATAAATAGAATGAAAGTGAACACATTGAGATGGTTTAGCCACAGGAGAAGAATGAATGAGGAATGTCAAGACGGAGAAAAGGATGGCACAACCATTTCTTGTGGACGACAATCTGAAAGAGGGAGATTGTATGAGTCATATCAGTTTTAACAGGACACTGGCACATAGTAAAGCATGCCATAAAGCTAGGGCTGGAGGCATACGATTAGTTCAGAGCCTTCCAAGACGAAGAGGAAGAAGGGACTGTGGTCTACTTCCTCTGTTACTGTCCTGCTCTCACTAGAAATAGGAGAAGCTCCTTGGGAAGATCTAATGGACATAGTCTCAGCCGATATCGGAGACGTTATGACATTTATTAGCCACTCAGACTAGTTCAGGGTAGATAAATGAGGGGAGGATGTGATATATTGATATATTTAACTTTCTCTGCGAAACTACTATGTGTATAGCACCTGAGTAGGAAGGTTGGGAGTAGGAGGAGCGGGGTTTGGGTGAATTCTGGTAGAGGAACGATTGGCGGAGGTTTGAAGGGAGTCGTAGCCTTCGGGGTATATGGTGCAGATCTGCTCTCATGTTATATTGAGTTGTATTATTATATCTATACCTTATAATATCATTTGTACAATAAAGTGTATTAATTTACATATGTACGCTAGTTATTTATTATAACTCAAAGTAAGAGTTGTCACAGAGGACAACCGAATTTGTGGTATCACAAAGGGCCAATTGGCCTAAGTGTGTTCTCCTACAGAACTGTCACCTGCAAAAAAAGTGAAGCTTCAATAATAGAATAAATGCAAAACCAATTAAAGTCTGGTATAGTATCAAAGAAAACAAAAGTCCAACTGTACAAGACTCTCATACGACCAGTCTTAACATATGCTACTGAAACATGGACCCTAACAAAGGCCGATGAAACAAGGTTAAACACCTTTGAAAGAAAAATATTGAGACGCATTTATGGCCCTGTATGTGAAAATGGACCCTGGCGTATCAAGTACAACCACGAACTGTATCAGTTGTACTCTGATGTACACATCACCCAGTACATCAAAATATGCCAGCTACGATGGCTGGGTCGGTCACGTAGCGAGAATGGACAAAACCTGTCCACTAAAAAGGATATTCGCTACAAGACCAATGGGCAGAAGAAGCTTCGGTAGGCCAAAACTGAGAGGTTAGATGGAGCAGAGAGGGACTTGCGGACGATGGGCGTTGTAAATTGGCGGCAGGAAGCGATGGTCGGGGAGGGGTGGAGGGAGCTTCTGGAGGAGGCCAGGACCCACGATGGGTTGTAGCGCCACTGATTGATTGATTGATTTTATGAAACAATGCATGAATGTTGAAGCATTTTATGGTACAAAAATGTATCATTTGGTACTCTCTGATTACCCCATGATGTGGAACACGGCGTGAAGGTAAGTGAAAATATACTCTACCATTGTAAGTATCCATCTTGTTATGATTGTTAGCAGCATTTAAGGGGGCAGCAGTCTTGTTAATGTTGTTGACGCCCTTCTGTTTCTTAACTGGAGGCGAGTGGACCGGAGCCACTGTCAATCCCTTCAACTCAGCCGCCTCCTTTCTCTCCAGCTGTTGCTGTCTGAAAGCCTTGTAGGCATCTGATTCTTTGTACACTGACCACTCCTTTATATACCTATACAGTAAAAAAGAAAACGCATTGAATTGCTTTTAGCGTCATCGGTGAGTATTCAACCTTCGTGGAAGCCAGATGAAGATGTGACCCACAATAAGAATAAAAATTATTCAAAAACAAAGTCTCAAATAAATAAGCCATGTTGCTGTATTACATATAAAAATACCATCTGTAATATTATTTCAAACTGATGAATGGGACCTGAGTCTTAATATAAAAGCTCCCAGGTTGTCTGTTTCTGGATACCATTAGTGCTGGGCACTCACAGATCACATGTGAGGCTGTTTCTTCCTCTTGTTGATATTTTCTACAGTTTGGATCATCAGCGATCCCCATTATGTAATGGTGTCTTTTCAGATGATGACAGTGACCAGTCATTGTTCTCTGCTGAGACTTAGAACTTTTCTTTTGTCCTTTTATTTTGGAGGGCCCTTCTATGAATTCTTTCGCATGTCGCTTCCAGAATTCTATATATTGAACTGTCCAGTCTTTGTTCAATCTTTTTAATGTGGTTGCAGACAGGCCAACTGCTGGTTCAAGTCCTATGAAAGGTAGCCCTGATGCCTTTTTGGTTAGCTTATCTGCTGTCTCGTTTCCCTCTATACCTTTATGACCAGGTAGGTACTCATACTAGATGTATTTCCCAAGTCTTTCAAGGCATTTCCCATACCAGTTTTGATGTAACCTAATATGATTCTAGTGCTTCAAAGGCTGTTTGGCTGTCTGAAAAATATAAATGTTCCTGTTTTTGTAGTTCCTATTTATATTCTCACATGCACACTATATATAACCGTAGCCTACATATTTATAGCTCCAGGGGCCATTTCAAACTAGTCTGTATAATCTAAACCTCGTCTCTCTTTTTAAATGCAAATGATAGATACATTCCATTTGTACCAATCCTCATCTTCCTGACATACCAAAACCCCGTTCATACCTACATCCATACCTTGAAAGTGGCAACAATAATCTTGCCAATGTCAGCGGGGGAGTAGGCTATCTTAGTCAGTTACCATACTCGGTTAGCACCGTGTGCATCAATATTACGAAACTCTGCGAACTAATTTGGCGCCGTGAGCATATACCCTTTTAAATATGTTCGCAGAATTCACACATATTACAGACAAGTGTAGAGAAAGAAAAATTATGCAAAAGAGAGTAGAAAGAAAACTGCTGGCACGGAAAGTCCTCTCTCCTCAAAATTTTCCATCTTTTCCAATCCATTTCTTCCGCCGATATAGCACAATATATATTTTTGCTTTTTGAAATGAAACAAACCTCTCCCTATCCTGTTCAGCGGCGTCCAGATACTGCTGCTTCTCTTGAGCCGGTAGACGCCCCCATTCGCTGGCCAGGCGCCTGGTGACTTCGGCAAATCCGAGACGGGGATTGCCAGCTCTTAGTTGCTCACGACGCTCATTTAAATATCTCACATAACCTACAACAAAAAAATATTTTATTATTTTTTATCTAGTAATATCTAAATATTATTGGTAAAATGGATTCTTAAAAATAACACTTGTATAATTTATTTACACAAATTTATAACTATTTTTTAAAGATTTCTATCTCACTTTTTAATTAATTGAATTCGCATTTCCTTTTTAAATAATTGCACGAGTCAATAAAAATAAAATGAGAGTTCAAAATTGTTTTTAATGGTTACCATTACTATTTTTTTATTTATAATCTTTTAGCACATATAGATATGTACACTAGCGACTTATTTCTCTCTACGAAATCTTATGTTAGAAAATATGGTCAAGTACTATGAATATACTAAACTAAATAAATATATACCTAAGTAAGATAGTACAGTAAGATGAATAAATAAATAAGACAATGTCGTGGAGTAATAAGCCCGTCTTGTGCAAGCATTAACTATAATATAAAATAAAAATAAACAAATTAATATTTGACAAAAAATAAACAAAATTTAATAAAATTATATTGTATAAAATAAAAATAAACAAATAAATATTTGACAAAGCCACGGCTTTATTTTGAGTGTAATTTTCTTATCTTCAATGAAATAGTGACCAAAACAGATATGAATAGATGCACAAAAGATTAAATTACCAGTAAGGGGCTGCCTCGGGGCAGTCACATCCCTTGGAGCCTTAGCTTTTCGCTTTTTCCCCTTTCCTTTGGGGATATTTTTTAATTTATCCTTTGCGGTATCCTCTGGTGTTTTTGGCTGCAATTGATCGCTATCTGAGGGAGTAATAGATGGTGCGGAAGGCAACGGTTGATCAGGTACATTTATTTTAGCATTTTCCTGCTCAGAAGCCATATCAAAAAGAAATAATTAGGTATATAAAAATATAAGAACAACGCTCACACCACGCTCCACGCTCGGTGACCAATGGTGACGACACATTTTGACAGCTGACAAAGTGATGTTGCCATTTTCAAATAAAATATCAATATTCTTTACAATATTAAATTCAAAGCCTACTCAACTGTAAGGCCCAACACATTATCGCGCAAAAACAATGATCACGATCCAGATTAATATGGAACAACAGTCCATGAATCAATCAATTAATATGATTGTAATTTTTTTTATTAAAAAAGAGAAAATTACACAGTCAACCTGGATCGCGATCATTGAATTTCGATCACAAATCGTGATCCAGAATGACTGTGTACAGGCTGCCTAAGATAGGATTAAAATATATTAAAGCCATTCTTCCAATATTGAAGCTAACATGAAAAATATCAGTGAAGTAATTATTTAGCCTTTCAGAATCATTAAAAAAAATTGGATTCCCAGTGAGAACTCTCTATATAGCTGCATACTATTGTTTTACGTAATGTCAAAACTACATTACAGAAATTTATTAGATACCTTCGACAGGAAACATTAAGATTATTAAAACAACTTCAGTTGATAAAACAATTATATTTTCATATTGAATATCAAAACATTTGTAGTGATTGGTAATTTTATTAATTTGTTTGTTTAATATTTTGTACCTTCACATCTTACCAAGTTTTCATAATTTCTTGTATTTTCACTGACGATGTTATAAGAATTAAAATCTTAATTGTTATGTATGCAGGAATGAAAAATTTGTGAACGAATGACAGTTTGGGGAAGCGTGTATGACGCATGTGCATGGGTGAGATTTGGATATCCGTAAAGGGCGAGCGGCTGTGGTTTAATCTGGTAATGGCTATGGATTAGAAAAAAAACAGTAGCATTGTCAAGCAGTCTTTAAGTTAATATTGGATGAACTGGATTTTACAATGCATTTTTTAGTCTATTGAGCCAGTGTACAAACAAAAAGATTAATGATATACAAAAATATACTCGTGCTATGATAGATCTTTGTCCAATATGATACCAATATTTTTCACAGTTGTAAATATGAAATGTGTTGATTATGAACAGTCACGTATTAAATCAGTTATATAAACATGTAGATATCAATATATTATGTAGGTATTTCAAATTCTAAATATCTAAAAAAAAAACAATATTTAGTTCGTATATAATATGCTCGTGACATTCTATAGATTATTTTACAGATTCATAATAAACAACTTATTTAAACTACCGTTTATAAGTAAGTGATCCTCTGAAATAAAACCTGTTTCATCAAAGTGTAATAATAATACAATTATCACCAGGTTCTTTCTATGAATACTTTTTTTCTTTATTTTATATATATATAATAACATTTTAAATATAATACATAGTCAACCATCGAAAACCCTCACCGGGTTTATCTGAGGTTGACGAGTTTAGAATTTGTTAGTTTTAGTATACATAATACGATGCAGGTTCCAACCTACGTCAGCCTAGCAACTCAAAGAGCATGCTCTTAGAGCACATAGTGTCGTCATCGGACCTCAACATGTACCTTTTTAAGTGGGTAAAATATTTAGGGTATGTAGTGTATATATACAAGAGCTTATCATTCATATCATTTAGTATTTTTGGCATATTATATTGTATTCGTTTCTGTCGCGAATTCATAAAATCGCGAATAGTGTCTTCGTGTGTTTAAAATCGTCGCGAGCGTTAGTTCCTGCTTATTCCTTGGTCAGATGGCGCTAGCTCGCTGACTCGTTCTCATGGCCTTGAATTTAAAGTGCGCAGATTGCAAATTCGATTGGGTCGCGCACGGTTTGCGCATGCGCAAGATTGGGTTGCAGACAGATCTACCATGGCACGAGACAGTCTCCTTCTCGCTTGGTTTGGAGCCAAGGAGCTCTCTCTCACACTCACGGGAGCAATCGTTCGCCCTCCAAACTTCGGACGGTTCGAGAAAAACCTGTCCGCTGGTTTTCCGCGTTGAAGTACTTTATATTGAAAGACGCTATTTAATTAAAATCATCTGTGATTCGAGGGCAATCTTAGTTTTCGACATTAAATAATATACTGATCAAACACCGATAACATTCCTATACTAAACGCGAGGTAATACCGCGACGAGAAGACATCGCTTTGAAGCGGGTGAAATGGCGGTTAAATGAAGCGACCGTTTATTTAATTTAAACCCGACCCGTGCATTTTAACATCAAAATATGTGGAGTGAGGCATATCCATTCGGTTTCCAATATTGATCACTAGACAATACCGTATTGTCTAGTGAACACCATCGCTTGGTGGCGAGCTAATTTTTGTCGACGGTTATTTCTCCACCATGGCGTTACTTTTGATCGCTGAGGGAATTATGAGTTGTAAAGAAAGACTGAATGGTTAAAAACTATTACATGAGGTTTAACTTTAACCGCAGGTACGATCAATTGGCTTCCATCCAGTGTTTTCTCACCAAACGTGTCGTTCAAATGACCTGTCTGTGAGCTCATTTTTAAAACAGCAGTTGTTGTTCAGGATACGAGATCGTCGGAATGGATACCGGAAAGCACTTCTTCGCTTGAAACCTAGGGGCACCAGGTCTCTCGGGAAGCAGAACGTAAGCGCCAGTCAGGTTCCTTTTCTTTATTCTCTGCTGAATTATGGTGGATACTTTGAAATGAAAATTGATTAAAGGTTCGTTTATTTGTGTGTTTTCCAATTGTTCCCAAGTGCTAAACTCGCAAATATACTTATATGTTATTTGGTAATTTTGTTATTTAACCGACAAATCCTTGGCGGATCCTGTAACCTCCTTGGCGGAGCCTGTTAACCGCTATAGGACGCGTCCCCAGGTGGCGAATAGGAGAATGCTCACCAGATATAGAGGTGATACCCTCCTTCCAAGAGGCTTGGAGGATGAGCTCACTTTTTTCAAGGTTTGTTGCACAAATAAAAAAAAAAATATTTGAATCACTGTCTGACGGTACAAAGGAATGTCAATTTTTTAGAAGTCAGACAGAACGATTAAGTAAACCTAATTTATTGACATTAAAATAAATAAAATTGTCAATAAATAAGGACGCCACAAATTACGAATTGAAATGTTGGACGTCACACGTTAAAAGAAAGTCAATAAAATAAATAATTAAAAAAAAAACACAGCCGAAATACTGTCAGCAGTGAAATTAAAAAATCACAAATATTGTTGTGTTCTGGGGCACACATAATTTTTCTTCGCGGCCATGAGCGTTCTGATGCACCGTCAATACCGGAATGGACTGTCGTTGATGGGCGAAGGGGGCAGGCTATCGGCGAAAGAAACCTCGGGTCCCAGATACCGACAGATGCCGTTGGGTGACTGTCGGGAGCGAACGGCGGCGGGGCGAGTCTCAAGGAGATTCAGGCCGTTGGTCCAGGGATCAGCGCAACTCAACAGCGTTTGGAGCACTTTCCAAACTCAGCACACGGTTCTGATACCCTCCTCCCAAGATGCTCGGAGGTAGAGCTCACCTTTTATCGTCAGAATTTCATGTAGATAAGATGTTCATTTCAAATAATATATTCACATTTTCAAATACAACCCTGGTCCAATAATATTACTTTTCAAACGTCAGAATGTTTATGTCACAAGAAAAAATGATTAAAATGTCTAATAAAATAAATAAATAAAATTGTCAATAAATTAGGACGTCACAAATAAAAATAAATAAGAGTCAATATTGGACGTCACACGTTAAAATGAATTCAATAAAATAAATAACTTTAAAACAAACAGCCGAAATATTGTCACATATATATAGTTTTCTGGGGCACACATTATTTCCTCTTCTCGGCCATGAGCGTGCTGATGCACCGCCAATGCCGGAATGGACCGTCGTCGATGGGCGAAGGGGCAAGGCTATCGGCGAAAGAAACCTCGGGTCCCAGACACCGGCAGATGCCGGTCGGGCGACTGGCGGGAGCGAACGGCGGCGGCGCGAATCTCAAGGAGATGCAGGCCGTTGCTCAACACTTTCCAAACTCAGCACCCGCTTCGGTCCAGGAAAGCGGCTCTCTCGCCGAATGGTGGTGCGCCGATCCATTTTGGCACTCCAGCAGGCTGATTTTGTATAAACACCAGAGGAGAAGAAAGGAGTTAAGTACTATTTTATCTGTGGATTTAGCTCGTTAACACCAATGTATGTATGTTTTTGGTATTTTGTAAGCGAATTTTCTTTAGTTGTCTTAACCCCAATAATATACTCGGGGTTAAAATTATTTATTTATTTGTAGAATAAGAGTTATCTCCTGTCAAATCACGCGACGAATTTACTTCTATATTTTCTACGCACGCGAGTTTGATATTGTAAAATTGACTAATTACTTGAATTATTTCATCCATAATCATTTACAAGGTGTGTATTATTTATCTTGTACAATATTCATACATATTAATAACCAAATTTATTATTTATTTTTGTATTTGACTTGTTTATACATTCGTTGTTATTTTTCGACTTAGGTCTTTGGGGGCTTAATATATCATGAATTTGACGTTTCAAACAAAGAAACATGACATTGTTCTTTGAGTATAATAATATAAAATGTGGATACTAATCACGTTTTGTTTATTTGCAGCATGTCATACTTATTTTTGCGAGCTTTAAAAGACGATGGTCCGTTGGAAATGTCGAACGATGTATTAACCAATGGTATTGACTAAAAGTATGTACCTACAATAACCTATCCTAAATTTGTTCTTGACAACAAATTTCGAGTTTGTTCTTGATAACATATTACTTTGTTATTATGTATATAATGAAATGTTTAAATTTAAATAAATGAAAAAATATTGGAGTTGGTTTTGAAAGTATATTTAAATCAATAAATAGTATTTAAAAGCACATTGTACTATAATATGAAGATAACTAAACATCATATACACATAAAAGTACTAGTTTTACCTGTTATACTGCTTCATATTAATATGCATGGTATTTATGTAGTGCGTTTGATAATTCACTCACATTTTAAGAGCAGATAATTCTGAAACTATATATTTTGTTAGAAAAAATAGGATATAAAGAAAACACAAGCATGAAAATTTTTGAACCATGATCATTATAGTGGTCAAAGTAAATTATTTTATTAACCTTGTTTATTATTTTTACAGATATGTAATTGAAATCTTGCAATCATCAGTGTGTCGCACATGTTTGGAAGCCATATTATGTAATAGCTTTGCAGTATAGTATAATATGGTTAACTGCTGCAGGAATTCTTGAGCCAGACCGAGTTGAGCTGATACTGAAGATCACTTTCTTACTGCTGACATCATATACTATCATTTACTACTTCTACACATGTATGTATATATATATATATATATATATATATATATATATATATATATATATATATATATATATATATATATATATATATATATATATATATATATATATATATATATATATATATATATATATATATATATATATATATATATATATATATATATATATATATATATATATATATATATATATATATATATATATATATATATATATATATATATATATATATATATATATATATATATATATATATATATATATATATATATATATATATATATATATACGTGGGGACAAATACATTAATATTGTACGACTACAATAACAACGTACGAAGGCGATCAATCACGCGCGAATCTTTTCACGTGAAAAACAAAAATAAAACACTGCTGCACACGCGGCGTCCGTCGTCGACAGTCTAATATCTGCAACAAAGAAAAAACAATTTTACTACTATGTATGATGTTTAATTATAAAAATGATAAAAGGCAGACTCAAAATTTCATGAAAAATTATGATGCTCTTTTTTTGTCCATTCTAAATAACAAGAAATTATTTATAAAAAAAATGTTAACCCATGATATTACCCAAACAAACATATTTGCGTGTCAATTTTATTAGAATAATCACTTGCTTAACAAAAAAATCGTATCGTTAATAGGTAGTACCTATAGTTAAAATACTTTTATAACATAAAATTGTTCAAAATTGAGTCGTTTGACGTAACACCATTTCAATTAAAATTTTATTTAAAACATGTTATTTATAAAAAGCATCGAGTAAATAAGCTATGAAATACAAAACAATGAATGAAAATGGAGTATATACCCTGCTAAATATTAATAAAATAAACAAAAAACACACGGTCAGCCGTCAAAATCTGATAAATGCGGGTAAATGTACAAGATTGCCATATGTAAATTAAACTGGACATAGAAATTTTATTTACATATGGCAAATTTATACTAATGTATGGGTCACGCCCCCTTCAGTTTTCTCACGGAGTTAACACCGGAAAACTCCATACAAAATACCAAATTCCGAGATTTCTCGGGAGTTAAGACAAGAGTTAAGACAACTCTTGATGTTTCATACAAAATCAGCCTGCAGGTGTCACTTCCATGGCTGCCGATGTGAAGCGAGCCTAACCGACACCCTTTGGTGCGGTTTGCAGCTGCCTCGGCCGTCCAGTGAGCGCGGTCCGTGTCGACACGACGCGTGTATAATTTCGAGTGTCAAAAATTTTCACCTGTCACTCGTAAGTCACATATATTAGGTTATGTGTTATTGTCATATTTTTTTCAAATTTTATGTATCGTAAATATTAGTTTGTGGTCTGATTTGGCGCCGAATTCAAAATAAAAAAAATAACGCGAACAGGAGAGATCGCGTCAGTTCGATCCAGGAAAGCAGGTCTCTCGCCGAATGGTGCTGCGCCGATCCATTTCGGCACTCCAGGTGTCATGTCCATGGCTGCCGATGTGGAGCGAGCCTGACCGACATATTTGGTGTAGTTTGCAGTTGCTCTGGCCACGAGGGATGCGGACATCCATCCCTCGGCCGTTCGGTGAGCGTGGTCCGTGTTCATACGACGCGTATAAAATTTCGACTGTCATCTGTCACTTGTAATGTCATATATTTTAAGCTATGTGTTATTGTCAATTTTTTTTTTTTTTCACACATAATTTTCATAAATATTTGTTTGTGGTATGCTGATTTAGCGCCGAATCCAAATAAAATATAACACGAACAGGAGAAGTCGTGTCAGAGGGTAGGAGGTAAATAAAATACCTCCCGCGGACCAACAGGTAAAACCCTGAGTGAGCCACTTCCATATATTCGGAGCTCGGGTCACTTCAGGAGCAAGAGCACCAGGCAGGATTCTCTGAAGGGGAAAGGCGAAGAACTAGTAGACTCATATATGATACGGGAGAGCTCCACAGGCTTCCCTAGTTCAAGTTCGTCGGGACTACTGCCAAGACATATTAAGACATTCTTCTCAAGCGACGACAGTATTTTTTTACACATATTTTTTTACATGACAGTAATGCATATTTTTTTGTTCATCTTCTGTATAATGTTTTTTTTTAGATTATTATTTACCCATAAATAATGTACTTAATAATACGAAAGTGTTGTTGATGTGTGTGTGTATATGTAAAGTAAATAAATAAATAAATTAAAACTGATGTAAATTAAGATTTAAATAAAAATAAGTGAATTAAAAATGTCATATTAATGAGATATCACAAATTCGACAGTACCTACTGCAAAACAACGACACAGCGGGAAGACTAAATTTCTGACATAGAAAAAAGGGAACTGGGTGTTCGTACGACCAGAATCGTACGTTTACGTATAAAAACGTAAATCGTACGTTTACGGGGAAAAACGTAACCAGTGCGCGCACTCGATTCGTACGATCAGCAGGCCAAGTCAGTAAAAAAGTCGAGATCCGACAACGTATCGCCGCTCTTCTCGTCATGTTTACGCCCGTGACGACAATTCGTAGTCACTAAGCGCTGTCGAGTTCGTAAATGCACTTATTAGTATTTGTCGCCGTTAGGCTGGCTTGCGGTACATTTTTGAATTATCATTTATGGCAATACACAATATTTTCCCCATGATTTGAATAAATGTCAAATTTGGTTACATAAATTTGTTAAATAAATATAATATGGTCATATTTTAAGCACGAAAGCAAGTTATAAGATGGGTCGATGGCAGAGCGGTTAGCGCGCTGGGCTAGTAATCCAGTGGTCGCGAGTTCGAATCCTGCCTCGACCGATTTCGTTCACTTATAGCACAAGCATTTATTTGCTTATTTTAGGGAACGTAGGAAGATGTATATGTACTTGTTTAACAAGGACATATTCATTTTTTATTTAACAAAAAAAAAAAAAAAATACGATTAAATTAAGTTTCTTTTTTGTTTATTGAATGTTTTGAGAATAATTTTAAAAATTATTTTTAATTATACTTCGATCAATTTATCAAATGTGATGACAGCAGCGTGTTATGTTTTTACTAAAAACTACGCCGAATTTTCTTTAGTTAAGTGTTAAAATACATAGGTGATAAAATAGCTTACAAGAATACTTTCTCAAAACCAAAAATTATTTCAAATCTATACCTACGGAAAACATTTACGGACGCATATTTCCAATAAATATGTAACCCATAGAATTAGTATATTATAATTCTAAAACTTTTGTTACCCGGTAATTAACAATAAAAGAATTACGCGGAATATTTAAGGGGTTTGAAGAATCTCTTAAACGGCGTTGTTTAACCCGTTTATATAATTATTCTCAAAATATATATGAAATTCGGCATTGTTTGCGTAAAAAATGACATTCAATTCAACATGGCGGCGTTAGATCTTGTCACTCGACTCGATGTCGACCCAATCTCGCCGTCAAATAAGTGGGCGAGAACGATTCGACGCGTTATATGCTTAGTGACTACCAAAACTGTCAAAATATCGATTAGTCGATATTTTGACAGTTAATCTCGACATTTATCGGTCGAGATCTACTTACAGACTTAGCCTGCAGTATCAGTAGATCAGCAGGCTAAGTCAGTAAAAAAGTCGAGATCCGACAACGTATCGCCGCTCTTCTCGTCATGTTTACGCCCGTGACGACAATTCGTAGTCACTAAGCGCTGTCGAGTTCGTAAATGCACTTATGAGTATTTGTCGCCGTTAGGCTGGCTTGCGGTACATTTTTGAATTATCATTTATGGCAATACACAATATTTTCCCCATGATTTGAATAAATGTCAAATTTGTTTACATAAATTTGTTAAATAAATATAATATGGTCATATTTTTAAGCACGAAAGCAAGTTATAATACGATTAAATTAACTTCTTTTGTGTTTATTGAATGTTTTGAGTGTAATTTTAAAAATTATTTTTAATTATATTTCGATCAATTTATCACGTCTATGACAGCAGCGTGTTATTTTTTTACTAAAAACTACGCCGAATTTTCTTTTGTTAAGTGTTAAAATACATATGTGATAAAATAGCTTACAAGAATACTTTCTCAAAATCAAAAATTATTTCAAATCTATACCTACGGAAAACATTTACGGACGCATAGAATCATCATAGAAGTATAATGTTATAATCTAAGTACGGACGCATATTTCCATTAAATATATAACCATATAAAACTTTTGTTATGCGGTAATTAGCAATAATGGAATTACGCGGAATATTTAAAGGGTTTGAAGAATCTCTTAAACGGCGTCGTTTAACCCGTTTATTATTATTCTCAAAATAAATATGAAATTCGGCATTGTTCGCGTAAAAAATGACATTTAATTCAACATGGCGGCGTTAGATCTTGTCTCTCGACTCGATGTCGACCCAATCTCGCCGTCAAATAAGTGGGCGAGAACGATTCCACGCATTATCTGCTTAGTGACTACCAAAACTGTCAAAATATCGATTAGTCGATATTTTGACAGTTAATCTCGACATTTATCGGTCGAGATCTACTTACAGACTTAGCCTGCTGATCAGTATCGTACGTTTACGTACGATGCAAATTCGTATCCAATGTGAGCGAGCCCTAAATGTTATTATATTGCATTTATCTACATTTTTTTTTTTTTTTTTATATACATATATACATATGGTTTTGTCTACAAGATTGACTAATATTGTTTATGTTTTTTTTTGTAGCATGATACAGTTATTTATATATTTGATATATTTATAAAGTTTCATGTCATTAGAATATAGTATAAGCTCTGAATGCTTTTCCATACTTTTGATATAATTTATTATTTTGCAATATCAAGCAAATTGAATAATCTTTAAAAACTAAAGTTAAGTAATTGAAATCTCATTATGAAATCATTTGAAAAAACTCCATAAGAACGTACAACGTGTTGTATATAATAATATTATTGCACTCCGTGTTAATACACACTTTAATTTGTTCTGTATATTGGGTATAAAATTCTTTATAAATAATAATGATCATGCGTAAATATGAACACAAAAACAAACCATTTAATGATTTCGTAAAATATGAAATGGAAAGTTCATTTCATGTGAAATTACGTACTTTTTTAATTATAAATGATGGAAACATACTTTACTAACCTTCTTGTGCAGTAAAATTCGAACTGAGGCGTAATAATAGTTAATACCAAATATATATATATATATATATATATATATATATATATATATATATATATATATATATATATATATATATATATATATATATATATATATATATATATATATATATATATATATATATATATATATATATATATATATATATATATATATATATATATATATATATATATATATATATATATATATATATATATGAAATTATTATTATCTTTGGGGTTATCCCGCGTCAAAATCAGATCCTTGGAAGGATCTTTCGTCAACCGACGTTTCGCCTGGATCACACCAGGCATCTTCAAAATAATAATAATTTCATATTTTCAAATACCCGTGAAAACCTTTCTAGTAACATATATATATATATATATATATATATATATATATATATATATATATATATATATATATATATAGATCCCACTACACTTTTTGCGTCCGCCAAATATCCGACGGATCGGCGTCCACCACTTCAACATATTATTTTAGTTTTATCTCACTGAATTTAGCGTTATTTGTAGCTCACAATCATTGTAGGCATAAGGTTTTTCTTATAAATTTCAAAATATAAATATTCAGTTTTATCCTGTTTTGGTACGTTTGATACGTCTTTTTCAAACTTGCGTCCAAGTGTATATTTTTTGTATATTTTATATATGTCTTCCTATATTTTTCACGTCCATTTTTTTATCTTTATTACTGCTTCCGGAGTATATTTTTTGTATATTTTATATATATATCTTCGTATATTTTTCACGACCATTTTTTTATCTTTATTACTGCGTCCGGTGTATATTTTTGTATATTTTATATATATCTTCATACAGTTTTCACGTCATATTCTTCTATCTTTATTACTACTTCCGGTGTATATTAAAAAACTTTCGTATGCATAATTGACATCGTTCTTGCGTCCATGTGTATATCATTCGATATTTTTTATTATTTTTTAACTTTATTACTACGCCGACCGCCGTGGGACAGTTGGTAAGCCGTTCGGTTTCTGTGCGGGCGTCCTGGGTTCGAATCCCAGCAGAGGAGATATTTATTTAAATTCATTTCTCACGCAAATATTGATATTGTATATTTCTACGTGGTTAAACCATCGGCTTCGCCCAAAATCTGACCTTCGGAGACTTGAAACCATAGATAAAATCCTGCAGATAAAATCCCATGTAGGATAATACTGATAAAATCCTGATTTCGGTGAAAACATAATAATTTACAATCGTATTTATTTTCTTATGAATCATGATGCAATAATAATGTAAGTACCTACTTAGGTACATATTTCACTACGTACAATAAAATATATTATAGGCATAGAAAATAAACTGTCACCAAGCTTTAAAATATTCTTTTACCCTTTATATTAATTTAATTTTTAATATAGATGCCGGTGTGTCAAAAATATGCGCAAGTCGAGCTTCTTTTATAGGATAATGCACACCCGCTCTCACCTGCCGATGGTAACCCCACATTGTGTGGATCGCATTGAGGATCAATCCATGATAGTGTACAGTATAATACCAATGATTAACAATAAAATGAATGAGTTTGTTAATATTTTATTTATTTACATAAGGTACAAAAGAATATCATAATTAAACAATAATAGTAGGTATTCAACATTCATTTCGAAATGAGTGTTGTATACTATTCAATATCACATTCTAAATAATCATGGACAATCATATATATTTTTACTAGTTGCATGTAACTCATGAGATCCAACTGTCGATAGCGATAGTATGTATAGTTGAAGAATAAGTACCAAACTATAAACACTTAAATCCAAATTATTGAATATTTTAAGATATATTGTTTTCTATACAACACATGTAGGTATGTTTGTCAAGATAGGAAAGTATGGAGGTCAGTCCTTTTATCCTACCCAGAATATGAAATCAGCATGATGGTATGTGTGTATGTTCGGAGATTTAAGTATCAAACTGTAAATACTTACATATAATATTGTGTATAGGCGACTGCCATAGAAATCGTATGAAGCGATGTCTTCACTAAATTCAATTTATATAAATTTGAGATGTACTACTTCAATGTTACTATGTTTTATAGAAAATTAAATTATCTATTTGGATTGTTTCGGCTTTTTTCGATATTTTTAAAAACTTAGGAAATATAGGCAGTTAATCACATATATTTAACATAAAAAAATGTTTTTCTTAATAAAAAATGTTTGAGAAACTCTGGAATTTATTTGAAAAAATTCGTCTGAGATTTTGTATTTGTATATGTTCGTACCAATTTTCAGCGTTCAAGCTTTTATGGTTTCTGAGATATATGGAAAAATAATGTATAAATTCAAAAGTTGATACAAAAATATCCTGACTGAATGATACCCTGACTGAAACAAAAATTCAAAATTCTGAGTATAAAAGTTTGGGCTCAATTTTTTTTAACAATTTTTATAAAAATTGAATTTAGTGACGACATTGCTTCATACAATTTGTATGGCAGTCGCTTATACACAATATGTAAGAAGACTTAATAGTTTGATAGGTACTTAATATCCAAACATACATACAGAACCATCACGCTGTTTTCATATTCCGGGTAGGAAAAGAGGACTGACCTCCATACTGTCCTATCTTGACATACATACCAACATGTCTTAAAATTTTCAATATTTTGTATTTATGGGTTTATAGTTTGATTCTTATTCTTCAACTATACATACTATCGCTATCGACAGTTGGATCTCATGTGTTACATGCAACTAGTATAATAAAAATCCATGATATCATTCCATCATTTTAAACTCAGATTGTCTATTTTAAAGTTTTAAAAATGATATAAGAGGAACTTAATTTGGAGATGTGGCAACAATATCACGAGGTGCACTTTTAAGTGGAACACAGAATAACCTTATTAGGAAATGGCGTGATAGTTATGAATGCAAATGTTTTCTTTCTGCACACTGACGATGGACAGTCTGTTAATAGATGCCCATGTATAAATTTAATGTAATCAAAAAATTACCTTAAATTTATTTAATAAATTTAAAGCAGATCAAAAGTTATAAGGGGAAACGGACTCACACACACGCGCACACACAGACACACGAAATGTTCTACTCCGAATTCTGAGTAAATCCGTGTATGGAACATATATGCTGCGAAGCCTCTATGTTGGTGTTTCATGACTTCAAAATTGGAAAAGCCGTGAAAAAAGTAGACCCTGTATACAATTCTCGCGTATCCTGGCTTGAAACATTGTCGATAGGTATGTTAAGAGAACAAAGTTCTCTTGAACAAATCGACAGTTGAAATATGTAATTAAGATAAACGCAAAAAAACAATAATAAACTAGTTGCATGTATTGTAATACATGAGATCCAACTGTCGATAGCGATAGTATGTTAGTTGAAGAATAAGTACCAAACTATAAACCCATAAATACAAATTATTGAATATCTTAAGATATTTTGTTTTCTATACAACAGATGTAGGTACCTATGTATGTCAAGAAAGGACAATATGGAGGTCAGTCCTTTTTTCTAACCAGAATATGAAAACAGCATGATGGTATGCTTGAAGATATTATATAGAACATAAGATATGCTGCGAAGCCTCTAAGTTTGTGTTTTTTGCATGTAATAAGTCCACTACGACATACAAAATGTTCCTAATTCGCGCATCTTGGCTTAATACTGTCGATATGTTTAGATAAATAAAGTTAGTACAACGTCTGCCGGGTTTCGCTAGTTAAGTAATATTTTAAAATTTTGTTGAAAGTATCATTATTATTTTATTTTCTTGGCAAATACAGGATACTGTGGTGGGTTCGATAGAGAATGTGTAACAAGAGTTAAGCTAAACGATCGCTAATCAATGTGTTATCTGATCTGCGTGACGAACGGGAAGTCTATAATACAAGCCTAAATCCCTTTTACGGAAGTGTAGAAATTTTGTTTACCACTGACAAATTTCTATTTAAGCCGGGACGCGGCCGATCTATGGATTGAAAAAAGGTTAAGTAATTATACGCACTCCTCAAAGTTTCACTGTAAACCATTGATTTCAATAATATACGCAGTAAATGAAATGACCCTTGACTTGTTACGTACAAATACGCGGCCGTCGATACAAAAATTGGATAGACCAAGATAATGCACATTTTTTATTTAACACTAGTATCCGTAGGTTATAATATTATCTTTGAACACTAGTTGCATCGTTACATGTATCGTATGAGATCCAACTATCGATAGCGATAGCATGTATAGTTGAAGAATAAGTACCAAACTATAAACCCTTAGATTATATATAATTCTATGTATAAACCCATAAATCCAAATTATTGAATATTTTAAGATATTTTTTTATACAGCACATGTTGGTAAGTATGTCAAGATAGGATAGTATGGAGGTCAGTCCTTTTTTCCTACCCAGGGAATATAAACAGCCTGATGGTATGTTTGTATGTTTGGAGCTTAGATTATATATGATATGGAGATTAATTATCAAACTATAAAGTCTTCCTTGATATCGTGTATAGGTGACTGCCATACAAATTGTATGAAGCGATGTCTTCACTAAATTTAATATTTACTAGTTGCATGTAACACATGAGATCCAACTGTCGATAGCGATAGAATGTATAGTTGAAGAATAAGTACCAAACTATAAACCCATAAATACAAATTATTTAATATTTTAAGATATTTGTTTTTCTATACAACACATGTAGGTATGTATGTCAAGATAGGATAGTATGGAGGTCAGTCCTTTGATCCTACCCAGAATATGAAAACAGCATGATGGTATGTACGTATGTTTGTTTGGAGATTAGTATCAAACTATTAAGTCTTCTTAGATATTGTGTGAAGGCGATTGCCATAAAAATTGTATGAACCAATGTCGTCACTAAATTCAATTTTTATAAAAATTATTAAAAAAAAATTGAGATGTGCTAATACCATTTCAATATTTTTTATAGAAAACTAAATTATCTAGTTGGAGTGTTTCGGCTTTTCTTGACATTTTTAAAAAAATTGGAAATATAGGCAGTTAAACTCATAAATTTATCATAAAAAAAATATTTTTCTTAAATCTAACTTTTATGGTTTCTGAGATATATGGAAAAATAAACCAAAATTTCAAAAGTTGATAACCCCTGACTGATACAAAAATTCACATTTCTGAGTATAAAAGTTTTATAGGCCTATAACTGTTTATATATTCTAAAAATTTGGGCTCTGTGAATTGAGCGGACCAAAAGTTATAAGGGGGAGACAGACACACACACACCACACACACACACACACACACACACACACCACACACACACACACACACACACACACACACCCTCACACACACACACACACACACACACACACACACACACACACACACACACACACAAAACTCACATAAAATGTTCTACTCCGAATTCTGAGTAAATCCATGTATGGGAACATATATGTTGCGAGGCCTCTAGTTGGTGTTATTAGCATGCAAAAAGTCCACTACACCATACAAAATTTTCCTTCGTACACGCATCTTGGCTTAATAATGTCGATTCATTAAGAGAATTGAATTCTCATGAACGTTGGATAAAATATTGTTTAACTAGTCGCATGTAACACATGAGATCCAACTGTTGATAGCGATACTATGTGAAGTTGAAGAATAAGAATCAATCTATAAACCCATAAATCCAAATTATTGAAAATTATAACACATGTTGGTATGTATGTCAAGATAGGACAGTATGGAGGTCAGTCCTCTTTTCCTACCCGGAATATGAAAACAGCATGATGATTCTGTATGTATGTTTGGAGATTAAGTATCAAACTATTAAGTCTTCGTACATATTGTGTATAGGCGACTGCCATACAAATTGTATGAAGCAATATCGTCACTAAATTCAATTTTTATAAAAATTGTTAAAAAAAAATTGAGATGTGCCAATACAATGTTGATATTTTTTATAGAAAATTAAATTATCTAGTTGGGTTGTTTCGGGTTTTTTCGATATTTTTAAAATATTGGAAATATAGGCAGTTAAACTCATAAATTTATAATAAAAAAAATATTTTTCTTAATAAAAAATGTTTGAGAAATTTTGGAATTTTTTTGAATAATTTAATTTGATACTTCGTATTTTTCTATGTTCACACGAATTTTCAGCGTTCTAGCTTTTATGGTTTCTGAGATATATGGAAAAATAAACCAAAAATTTAAAAGTTGATAACCCCTGACTGAAACAAAAATTCAAAATTCTGAGTAAAAAAGTTTTGTAGGTCTATAACTGTTAATATATTCTGAAATTTTGGGCTCTGTAAATTGAGCGGATCAAAAGTTATAAGGGGGGAGGGACACACACACAGACACGAAATGTTCTACTCCGAATTTTGAGTAAATCCGTATATGGAATATATACATTTATGAAAAGATTTGACAAATACGACTAGATCAGGGGCAAGTCCGGCCAAGAAGTGAAATCCTGGATATAATTATATTAGATATCTTAAGATATTATAGAATCCATATGAAAATTATATCCTTGATATGGGTAATCGTGAGGGTTTTGATTTCACCGATTGACGGGACTTGTCTCCTTGAGTTTAAAATACATTAAATATCTGTTGTGCATAAAAATAATACAACTTAGTGCAGAATATTTCTTACCCAATAAACTTTCAGTTTCTGATGTAAGTGCGTATTTTTAAATAACAAACCCGCATTCATGACAAAAAAAATACCTGATGTTATTGATCACATGGCTATTCTCATGATTTTACCATCCAAATACGTGGACAGTATGGAGGTCAGTCCTCTTCTCCAACCCGGAATATGAAAACAGCCTGATGGTATGTATGTATTTGGAGATAAAGTAACAAACTATAAGGTCTTCTTACATAATATATTGTGTAATGTGTATAGACGACTACCATACCATACTTAGGAAGCATGTTTCAGCGTGATGGAAGATTGGAAAAAGATATTGAAAGGAGAGTAACGGCAGGTAATAGAGTGAACGGTGCATTAAGACCAGTAATGGCAGACCCAATTATTTCGAGGCAAGCGAAGCTCGCGGTACACAATGGTATCGTCGCACCGACTCTAATGTATGCTAGTGAGACATGGACATGGCAGAAGACGCATGAAAGTAGAATTAACTCGGTTGAAATGAGGTCACTAAGACGAATGTGTGGTAAAACGATGTATGATAGAATAAGAAATGAGGATATTAGACGAGAATGTATGATTGAAAGAAATATCGTAAGTAAGATTAAAATAAATGCCCTAAGGTGGTTCGGCCACATAGAAAGAATGAAAGATGACCGTCTGACAAAAAAAGTACCTATACAAGTCTGATAAAAGAGGAACGAAAAGTAGAGGTCGGCCAATAAAAAATTGGCACGATCACATAAATGGGATTTTGAAAGATGGTGATGTTAGAAGTAAAAATAATAGAAGAGCGTGTATGAGACGATGTATGAACGTGAATGAGGCGAGGAAGGTATTTCAAGAGAGAGGAGTCTGGCATTCGGTTCTCTCTGCCTACCCCAAATAGGGAAATGGAGTGATGGTATGGCTATGGGACTACCATACAAATTGTATGAAGCGAAGTCGTCACTAAATTCAATTTCAATAAAAAATGTTAAAAAGAAATTGAGATGTACTGCTACAATGTTAATATTTTTTATAGAAAATTAAATTATCTAGTTGGGGTATTTCGGATTTTTTCGATATTTTTTAAAACTTTGGAAATATAGGCCGTTAAACACATAAATTTATCATAAAAAAATATTTTTCCTAATAAAAAATGTTTAAAAAATGTTGTTTGGTTATTTTTAAAAAACTTATTTGAGATTATGTATTTGTTTATTTGTGGTACCAATTTTCAGCGTTCTAGCTTTTATGGTTTCTGAGATATATGGAAAAATAAAGTAAAAATTCAAAAGTTGATAACCCCTGACTGAAACGAAAATTCAAAATTCTGAGTATAAAAGTTTTGTAGGCCTATTACTATTTATATATTCTGAAATTTTGGGCTCTGTGCATTGAGCGAATCAAATGTTATAAGGGGGGGGGGGGACACATAGACGTCATGACACACAAAATATAGATAAATAAAAAATATCAAATTGATGTTTTCAAAAAAATTCTACAAATTCTCAAAAATTTTTTATTAATAAAAATATTTATCATGATAAATTTATGTGTTTAACTGCCTATATTTCCAAAGTTTTTAAAAATATCGAAACAAGCCGAAACACCAAAACGAGATAATTTAATTTTATATAAAAAATATTAACATTGCAATAGTAAGTAGGTACGCGCATCAGAGTAACAATAAACAAATTGATAGTATTATGAACGATGTAAAAATAAAAGTAAGTAGGTACGCGCATGAGAGAGTAACAATAATCAAATCAACATATAGTATGAACTTTGTAAAACTGAAAGTAAGTAGGTACGCGCACGAGAGAGAGTAGGTATCAATACATATATCGACAGTTGTATGAAGTCGTAAAAATAAAAGTAAGTAGGTACGCGCTTTTTCAAGGAAATATTTAAAATGCGTTGAATTGTATTCATTTTATCGCGAAGGTCACAGAGACATGGTAGAACAGTATTGGGTGCAGACGCAAGACGATCGGAGCCATATATATAAATCACCTTCAAAATATACTCCGAACAAATCTCCGTGCGGCCAAGGTCAACATGTAATATTTTGCCGCGGATGCAAAACGATCGGTGGCTTAGTAAAAATATACACCTTCAAAATATACACTGAACAAATCTCCGTGCGGCCAATGGTTGAACTAATAATATTCATTTCAAGATATTTTGATATTTTTTTTGCTTCCATGTAAATTTTTGCCAGTTGATTCTCTATGGTATAAGCAACAGAATGGTAGTTTTTGGCGTGAAAATTATCTTGCGTCCGTATACCGGACGCGAAAAGTTGGTGGACGCAACAACCCTATACGAATTTCACATAGGTGACGCAACAAGTATTGCGGGATATATATATATATATATATATATATATATATATATATATATATATATATATATATATATATATATATATATATATATATATATATATATATATATATATATATATATATATATATATATATATATATATATATATATATATATATATATATATATATATATATATATATATATATATATATATATATATATATATATATATATATATATATATATATATATATATATATATATATATATATATATATATATATATATATATATATATATATATATATATATATATATATATATATATATATATATATATATATATATATATATATATATATATAAATGTTAACGCTACCAGCAAATTTTGACAAAAATCACCAAGAACACAAGAAACGTTCATGTGACGCGAACTAAACATTCAAATTGAAAATCGCTATTTTGGTTTCAAGATGGCGCTGATATGTGGTTTCTAGCAGCGCCATCTTGAAAAACGTGTGCCACTTTGTGTCTTTCAAGATAGCGTTGAAGAGCCATTAAAGTAATAATAATATGAATATTAGTGTTGCCGTAAGTAGAATGACAACATATTTTTCTTAACAAACGATGTTTTTTGCAATATTTCATCTATGAGCAACACAATCGAGTTTGAAGGCTACGGGCGCTGTAGCGCTGTAAATAAATTGTGTGCTTACTAAAAAGGCGATCTGAAATCGGTTGGTCCCCGTCTTCAAGATGTCGAACAAGTCCATTGGAAGTAAAATCCAAGGACTTGAAGAAAGATTAAGGGCCGAAAACGAGCAAAGAAATAGAGATGACCATTTGTTGAATAATGCCAGTGGAACAGCTCATCCGAGGAATGCAGGTGCGAGGCGTCCGAGGCCCAGTAAGTGTATTGTTTTCCGTCAATTTCGCCATATCTATGACAGTCGATTTGCACAACACTTATTTCCATTATTGGACTATATTGTTAATTTTCATTTTATAGACTTTCTCGCCAAGATTTTGATACAAATTCATATGGTTTTTTGCATTTTACATCGCTGTAGTAATAGGTCACCTTGGATTTATTTAGAATATTACCCTGGAATAGAGATTAGTGTGTTTAAGGGAAAACGTTCGTTTTCCTTTTGTTTGATTGATTACGCACATATTTCTATGTTGCTTTCCCATTTCAACATTCCATATTTAGACAACACAAGTTTTGTTAATGGAAACACGCTTAACGTCAATTTAGGTAAATGTCATTTTCATCATGGTTTAGTGGGACATAAGCATGATATAAGTGTTGGTTGTTTTGTTTTGATATGACGGATTAGGAATTTCGTTCTATATTCAAATATCATTATTATGTTTTAATCTATGCATTTAGATTCAAATTTACGAAAAATATTTTAGAATGATAAAGTAAGTACCTACCCAATATATTTGATAAACTTATTATTATTATTTAATGATTGGTTATAATTTAATTTTGTTTTCAATGATTGTTTAAATTATCAATATCAAAAACGACCATAAACAAGCAAATTAATAATAAAAACTACTACTTCTATATTATAAAAATTTAATTCATTTATGCCTGGTTAAATAAAAATAATTAATGAGGAACGAAGCAAGTATACAAGGCTCATTAAAGAGATATCTTTATGGTAAATGTTTTATTGAAATAGGGAATGTATCAAGTCAAAACAATGAAAGAGCATGTTTGAGACAATGCATATAAAAGAAACAACAATTATACATCAAGAGAGGTGAGTATGAGAGGCATCTTATACTCAAGTCACATGAGTCGCAGACAACTGCTTAAGGGAGTTGGACAGAGCCAACAATGTGGCTTACTAAAGCAAGGCTTTGGTGTGAGTGGTCCTATAAAGTGGAATGGATTGCCTACAGATGTAAGGCGTTGTTTGGTAACCGGAGGAGTTACCACTAAGGTGTTGTGTCCAACTATAGTGAGTCACCACTATAGCGGGTGTGCGCTTATTACCAATTTGGCAGGAGACCAGTGTAGGTCAATTAAGATAATAGTAACCAGAGGGGTTTACTATATAACAATAGATACCTCAGTTAGGTTCTATGTTTTAAGACTCCAGAAGGGAATTTAATACTCAATGAACTCCTTGTTGTGATGTGTTGGAAGAGAGGTCTCCAGAACAGAGAACTGTTCACTAAATAGAGTGTGAACTATATTTAGTAATATTAAAATTTCCAACAAGTCACAATCAAGTAAAAGTAATTTAGACAGGGTAAATATAGAGAAGAGATGAGAAATAACAAACTGAAATGACAACTTACAAATTTGTATTTTAGAACGAACACAGTTTTTATAAATTAATAAAAATAACAATTTCACACGGAGTAGTAATTTAGCAGGTCGATGTTTTCACTAAGAAGTTTGACAAGTAAAGAGATGGTGTATCCCCTGTTGTTTTGTTTATATACCCCATTGTTTGGGTAATTAGGGGTCATTGTACTGTCGCCTGGTAAACAGCCTTTAGGGGTATGTCAGTATGAAAACTTATTAATTGTTGCATGCAAAAGTGAAAGTGTCACCTTTAAGTCATTACCCTTTCTTAATTGTTTTGATTGATTATTTTCTTGTGACAGAAATACCATATATTTGATGTAGGTATTTCTGCCACAGATGTTTGCAGTTCTCATAACAATTTTTTATTTCAAATTGTGATAATGATACCCAAATCTTTTTGTTAATTCACTGTCTTTAGATATGTTCCATCAAGACTGTATGTTAACCCCAGGTTTTTGGTGCCAACATGTAAAACATTACACTAGTCTACGTTCAGCTTGATCATCCATTCCTGCAGGCCAAGTCAGTAAAAAAGTCGATATCCGACAACGTATCGCCGCTCTTCTCGCCATGTTTACGCCCGTGACGACAATTCGTAGTCACTAAGCGCTGTCGAGTTCGTAAATGCACTTATTAGTATTTGTCGCCGTTAGGCTGGCTTGCGGTACATTTTTGAATTATCATTTATGGCAATACACAATATTTTCCCCATGATTTGAATAAATGTCAAATTTGTTTACATAAATTTGTTAAATAAATATAATATGGTCATATTTTTAAGCACGAAAGCAAGTTATAATACGATTAAATTAAGTTTCTTTTGTGTTTATTGAATGTTTTGAGAGTAATTTAAAAAAATATTTTTAATTATATTTCGATGAATTTATCAAGTGGGCTGACAGCAGCGTGTTATTTTTTTTACTAAAAACTACGCCGAATTTTCTTTTGTTAAGTGTTAAAATACATATGTGATAAAATAACTTACAAGAATACTTTCTCAAAATCAAAATTTATTTCAAATATATACCTACGGAAAACATTTACGGACGCATATTTCCAATAAATATATAACCATATAAAACTTTTGTTACGTGGTAATTAGCAATAAATGAATTACGCGGAATATTTAAGGGGTTTGAAGAATCTCTTAAACGGCGTCGTTTAACCCGTTTATATAATTATTCTCAAAATAAATATGAAATTCGGCATTGTTCGCGTAAAAAATGACATTTAATTCAACATGGCGGCCTTAGATTTGTCTCTCGACTCGATGTCGACCCAATCTCCCCGTCAAATAAGTGGGCGAGAACGATTCGACGCGTTATCTGCTTAGTGACTACCAAAACTGTCAAAATATCGACTAGTCGATATTTTGACAGTTAATTTCGACATTTATCGTTCGAGATCTACTTACAGACTTAGCCTGCTGTATCCACGTGAATATGTTATTTAGATCCTCCTGCAGTTGTACATGATCTCTTAGGCTGTGTTTCTCGAACAAAGATTAAAGTAAAAGTATAGTTAAAATACTTTGATTTCATAAAATTGTTCAAAAGATACATTTTTGAAATTAAAGTATTTCAACTATACTATTATCGTTACTTTTGTTGAAACAAACTAGCCTTAGTAGTTTAGAAAACAAATTTGTGTCGTCTGCAAACAATTTTGCAGGAGAATGAACAGTCAATGGCAAGTCTACAATGTGCATTATGAATAGGATGGGTCCAAGAAACGATCCTTGTGGTACAGAACTCATTACTGGCTTAGAGTTCAACAGGAAATTCATAACCCTCACCTGAAAACATGTCAGTGAGATAACATTTGATCCATTTGCGTAGTTTGCCTCGGATCCCCAGGTGTTCTAATTTGAGAAGCATTTGTCTTATCGGGACAGTATCAAATGCTTTTTGGAAATCTAAATATATTATTCTTTATTTATTCATGCGTTAACACATACAAGTTTTGCACAACACTACTAACACGTACAATGGGGCGGTGTGGTTCAACCAACTCGAAACAGATTTGAGACTGGCAAATGAATTTAATTATTTCAAATAAAAAATAATGTTGACTGATTTGTGAATTGCATTCACTTAATTTTGTACAGTTAATAATTCTGTAGATATAAATTTTTATTTCTTTATTTTTAAATGTCTCTTTTACACACGAGTGCTTGCACTCTGGTAATGAGCAACATTATTACTGTGTATCTGTTTCTGTATTTATGATTGTATTATTTAAATAAAATAAAAAAAATAACGTAGGTATACAAGTGACAAGAAATTATCTCCTTTTCTCCCTATTGACTTTCACTGAACTGGTTGAGATGTCCAGAACGAGTGGACTATAAGGTATGCCTGATGGTGTTTAAAGCTCTGAACGACTTGGCTCAACACTACATTCAGGAATTGTGCCAGAGGAATGTTCCATCGGGGAAGCAGCTTACGCTGAGATCGTCTGAATCACAGAGTACCAACTCTTTAAAAGAATTGGACAGAGTCAATAAGGCGGCTTACTATGATCACGGTTTTAGTGTGAACGGGCCTTTAAAATGGAATAAATTGCCTCTTGACATACGTGGAGCTCAGAGCATTGACACCTTGGGTAGACTTCTTAAGACTGCCTTGTTTCTGTGTTTCCAACAAATAAGCTACAGCGCCCTTGGAGTGATCTTGTATCACTAAACGGCGCTTTATAAATTCTTCTTCTTTTCCAACCAGTCAGCTCCATTATTAGTACTCCTATTGTAGACATTGTCTTATTTCAGTGAACGCCATGTCGAGCAGAACTCGCCCAAGCCACATGGTGTTCCCAGCGGCCGCGCCAGCCTCCCAGGAGTCCATAGAGACCATGAACAGGCTGGGAGAGATGAGGAGCAGCCTCACGATAGACGGGCGCCAGTACCCCTCAGACTTGCGAGATCTCCAGCACTTGGGCGAACTCGGGAACGGCACGTGCGGACACGTAGTCAAAATGCTGCACTCGCCTTCCAAAGCAGTCATTGCAGTCAAAGTAAGATTTAACATGTATTGCAATAAAACAATCGTATTTCAAGTCGTAGCGTCTAATTTTGTAGTTGGTATTATTTGAGGTTATTTAAAATTTGACAGATAATAACCACAGAAAAAGTAAAATATGTCTATAATTGAAGATTTTGTAACTGACATGTCATATTGCACTGTAATATGGAAATGGATTCAATCTCCCCTTGACATTAATCTTGAGTTTAACAAACCCAATGAGTTGAGGGCCGACTGTAATATCGGCCCTATGATATTTTATGACAAATTTTAACATCTCAATAGAGAAGAACCAATTCCTCAATAGATGGCGTTACAAAATAAAAGAGTTTCTTCGTCACTTCATAGATGATGATGGTGTTTTCAACTAATTTTCAAAAAACAGATTTTCATGATTAAAATATGTAGAATTTTCAAAAATTGGATTGGTTCAACTCCACTACAAAACAAACTACACTGGTTGAAGTGTCCAGAGTGGATTTACTACAAAATTTGTTTGACGGTGTTCAATCCTTTGTATAACCTGGCACCACAATACATTCAAGAGCTGTGTCGGATAAAAGAGCTATGTGAGAGGCATCTCATACAAGTATTTTGGATCACAGAGTAACACTCGCTAAAGGAGTTGGACAGAGCCAACAAAGTGGCTTCCTATGATCGATGCTTTAGTGTGAGTGGTCCTATGACGTGGAATAGATTGCCTCCAGATGTCCGCATTGCACAGAGCATGAGCACTTTCTCTAAAGGACTGAAAACAGCTTTGTTTCGTAGAGCAACATAAGACAGAATATAAGCACCCTTGGAATGATCTTGAATCATTAAACGGCGCTATATAAATTATTTATATTATTATTATAGGGAATTCAATAAGAAGACACAATTGCTGAACGTGGTGCAAGGCATAAAGCGATCACGTAAACCAGTCACTGACATGTCGTAAGCCTTGAGTTTCTGGTTCTCCTATAATATTTCAACTTCGTCTCTATTGAGATGTAAGAAATTTGTCATAAAATAGAATGTTCTTTGATGGTTCATAATATGAGACATAGTTCGTTCAACAATAAGGTTCACCGCCATGTCACCCATGTGTCGTACTTCCTTTTACAAGATCCTGCACACCTGTCGCTGGTTACCCCACGTTGTGGGATATGCTGTGATGATATAAATGAATGAATGAAACAGTAATTTGATTTAATAAAACAGTGAATAAATAAAATGTATTATTTCAGCAAATGCGCAAGTCTGGCAACTCGGAGGAGAACAAGCGCATCTTGATGGACTTGGACGTTGTCCTGCGATGCGATGGATGCCCTTACATAGTGAGGTGTCTCGGATGCTTTGTCACAGAGGCGGACGTGTGGATCTGCATGGAACTGATGGCCAGCTGCTTCGACAAGATACTCAAGAGGAGAGGTGGACCTGTGCCTGAAGAGATATTGGGAAAAGTCACAGTTGCGGTAAGTTATCTTAATTTGCAACCATATGGGCTACTCATGACACATTCTTAATATATTCTTATCTTGCCTTAACCTTTTTAAGACGAGCGTCATGTATAGATGCCCACGGGCCGTGTGCCTAAACACCGAGCATCATCTATACATGCCCTCATGGCTATACACAATTGTGAACCTTCATATCTCAGTAAATTCATACTTGATTGAGACGAAAATTGGACGAATATTACTCCCATATATTATTTGACTTCAAGACATCTGTCGGTGAATCAACAAAACAATTGTTAAATTATTTTAAAAAATTAAGAACTCTAAACACTGAAATTCATCGATCATCACCGGCGAAATTCACACTCTCCTGCGCTTTGTAAGGATCTAATACGCATGCACGTAGGAAAGAGGGATACTGCGCCAGTTCATTTTGTTGTTTCGCGCTCAACATTCTGCTTTGAATTCGAGATCTTTTTATGATATATCTACATCGTTAGATTTTTTTTACCGTTATTGTATTCAATTAAAACGAGATTTAAAAAAAAATCTGTGTGTGACGCGAAATACTGTCCATCCATAGGTAATGCGAGTACTTGTACCTATCCGTCTTGATTGGGTTAATATTCAAAATGTATAATAAATCAGTACTTGATCATAATCTTGTCTTTATATTTTACTCTTCATTGAATCATAAAAAAATTGTTACACTCAATGTTTAATTTTAACCTCAAATATTTAAGTCTGCGGCAAATATGTACATTTGTCGCAAGTACATCTTGTCGTGCAATTTACACTAGGATTAGGTCAGTAGCCTACTAGAATATCGACAACATTACAAATCTCAAGAGGTACTTATCTAGGGAGGAACATTTGAGAAACATTACAAATCTCAATAGGTACTTATCTATGGAGGAACATTCGAGAAACATTACAAATCTCAAAAGGTACTTATCTAGGGAGGAACATTTGAGAAACATTACAAATCTCAATAGGTACTTATCTAAGGAGGAACATTCGAGAAACATTACAAATCTCAAAAGGTACTTATCTAGGGAGGAACATTCGAAAAACATTACAAATCTCAAAAGGTACTTATCTAGGGAGGAACATTCGAGAAACACCATGTTCATTGACCTGGCATGTGTAATATGCTCAATTTTTTTGGAGACAAATTTTAATGATTACATGAAAATTATTCGAAACACAATTGTTTAAATGCGCAATTGTACGAATAACAATTTTTCGAAAATCAGTTGTCAGAATGACAATTGTCCGAAAGCAAATTATTCGAACTAACATTTGTTAGAAAACCAAATTGGCTGAATTTAATGAAATATTTGTTGCCAGTAAAATATATTCGATGTACGGGCTATTTCACCACCTCTGGATAAAGTTCTAGATAACTATCCATAAGATAAATTTATCTTAAGGATAAATAAAGCGAGCGTTTCACCACCTACAAATTTCTTACAGATTGTTATCCGACGGATAAAGGGTGGCAACGTTGTAATTTCATCTATTTCAATGGTCTTGTCTATGGGTTGATAAAGCTGTCACATTGTAAATCGTAAAAAGTCGCAGTAAACAACGGACAACGGTAAATAAACACGCGGTCAAAACGAACACGTGGACACAAAACAAGATATTTCAAATATTTTGAGAATGTATAAAAGAGAAAGAACTACGAATTTCTGAGAGGATGACATCAACGTGATGGTGGATTTAGTTTGTCAGCATAAAAATGTTATAGAAAATAAGATATAAGAAATAATAATTCCTTTTATGAGTCCTAAAATGTTGTGTGCAGACGTTTTCGTCAATCTAAACCTCGCCTTGAAATAAATATTGTCGAACTCCGAAAAATAATCTTTTCGCATTTGGAATAAATCTCTGACGCCGATTTTGTCTCGTATTATGTAAAAATACGATATCATCGTCGATTTGGTCATAAATTTCGATCATTTAAAAAATAACTTATACTCAGTTTAACTTATCTATCACTTATCGCGAACCTATTCCGCTAGACAACATATCTAGAACTTTATCCATGGGATAGAGCTATCAGAGAGTCCTGAAACGCATTTTTCGGCTTATCCGTTAGATTTGTGTTAGATTGGCTATCGGGCACTTTATCCAGAGGTGGTGAAATAGCCCGTAAGACTATTATTTATTACTTGTTGTCACCTAGTATATTATAGTAAAAATCTATGGTTTATTCCTCTTACAATGCTACCAACATGACGTCATAAAAATTCGAACAATTGTAATTTCTGATAATTGTGTGTTTGTAGAATTGTTTTTCGAATAATTGTCATTCGTAAAATTGAGCATTCGAATGATTGTTTTTCGAATAATTTTCCTATCACCGTTTTAATGGAGTTGGTTACAGCAAAGAAGATTTACAGTTTGTTTATAAATCATATCTTAAAAACATGTATATATTTTTTTTAGACTGTAAAGGCGCTGTCGTACTTGAAGGAAGAGCATGGTGTGATGCACCGCGATGTGAAGCCGTCCAACATCCTCGTTGATGCCAAGGGCTGCATCAAGCTGTGCGACTTCGGCATCAGTGGTCGGCTCGTCGATTCCAAAGCCAAGACGAGGAGTGCAGGTTGCGCCGCGTATATGGCGGTCAGTATTTCAGAGAATACGTAGCACTTAAACATACGCAGTGTAATAAAAACTATTCCATTAACAAAGCAAATGCTTGTGATGAATGAAATCAGTTGGGACAGGGTTGGAATCCTGTGTAATCCGGCGCACTAGCCACTCTGCCACCAACTCATCTAATCTATATTTACCTAATTCACAGAAAACCAAATTCGACTTTCATCTAAAGCAGCCCATTCACGATCGTGCCATTCAGCGTCGTTCCATATGGACCGGCTCCATTTGGAGCATTGTAAAATTTTCATCACACTCAACGGGTGCGACATCGAGCCATCAAAATTAGTATATGCAAGGGGTTGGCGCTTTCGCATTAATAAGTTCTATTTTTTTTTAATTTTCCTATAAAAATGAGTTATAATTTTGATGATGAGTTTTATACAACTGCTATATAGCGGTTTGTTTATATATAAATAGAAAAAAAACAAAAAGAAAATGTTGTATTTTCGCATTCACGAGAGTGTCAAACAGTTCGGCGCAATGAGATGGCACAATGTACCGCTGGTTTTCACACTCACGAGCATGCCGTGCCGACAGGATGCGCCGCGCCGTTTGTCGCGGTACTGCAGAGTTTCGATCGTTTGGAATTCCATTTTGGTGTGTCAGGCCAATTGAGCTGCGCGGGATTTGGCATTCACGAGCGCATTTTGGAGTGATGGCAAGCCATTTGAAAGGATGGCACGATCGTGAATGGGGGCCTTAAAGGGTGTGGTTAGTCACACCTAGGCTTATCTAAAGTAATAAAGCAATCAAAATGTTAGTGTCTGTGTGTGTGTATGTGTGTGTGTGTGTGTTTGTCTCACGCCTTCTGAAAAACCAAGAGCATTTAAAAATCTAATTTATGTGCGAACGTGTACCTGTATACCTGATGCAGTGTCACGCTAAAAATAATGCGATAAAAATGTTGAATTTTAAAAATATTTCAATAATTATTTTTTTCATACAAAATTTTCCAAGTCGTATCTGTCAAAAAAGTGTACATTTTGCACGCAAATATCTGTTAGTTTAAAAGTTAGAAGTACGTATTTACACGAAAAAAATTTACTTTCAAGTATAACTTAGCGTTTAAGTGAAAAACATGGTGAATATTTTGTATAATTATAATGTTTAACTTATTTTTAAAGTAAGCGTTTTGTACATAAATGCCGCCATTTTAATATCTTTTCATATAATATTTCATTTTCCTAACGAATGAATATGTTCTTGAAAATAATAAACCTTTGAAATAAATATAATTATGAAATAATAAAATGAAACACAAGACATTACAGCAAGTTTTAAGACGTATATTGTTAAAGTCTGTTAATTATTAGTAAAGATATAGGCATAATAAAATTGCATAATTTGTATATAATATTTGATATTTCGGACAATTTTCATTTTTATAGCATCGAACAAACCAATGTAGGTACCTACATATTATTCAAAAAATGTCTACAAACCATTTGATATTTTTTTACATGTTCTATGGTTACTATGGTAACGGACACATTCTGATATTCAAATAAAATTTGTTATAAATCGAATTCGAATTAATTTAGAACATCATTGTAGGTAGGTACCTACATACCTAATACTACTTAAAAACCAACAATATACTAATTTCGTATAGGAAAATTATTACACTATCTTAGGTTAACTACAATACACATGTCATTCAATCTACAAACTATTTCCTATAGTGAAATTCTTCTTTTATTTAAGTAGACCTTTGGGTGATTTTTTATACAAACTATTTCTTGGAGTTTAATTCTTCTTCCTCTTCTTTTGTCATTTGGGACATTTGGGACAGTTCATAAATAAACTATTTCCTATAGTCTAATTTTTCTTTTTCTTAATTTATGTAGACCTTAGGTGAATTTTTATACAAACTATTTCCTATAGTCTAATTCATCTTCTTCCTCTTCTTTTATGTAGCCCTTTGGGTGAGTTTTTATACAAACTTATTCCTATTATCTAATTCTTTTTCTTCTTATTTTATATAGACCTCTGGGCCAGTTTTGATACCAACTATTTCTTTTAACGTATTTCTTCTTTTTCTAATTTTATGTAGACCTTTGTTGAATTTTGTATAAACTAACTTCCTATAGTCTAATTTTTCCTCTTTTACATATGTAGACCAAGGGAGAGTTTTCATACAAACTTTTCCTTTAGTCTAATTCTTCTTTATCTTCTTTTATGTTGACCTTTGCGTTAGTTTTTATACAATCTATTTCCTGACGTATAATTATTCTTCTAATATGTAGACCTTTGGGTCAGTTTTTATACTAACTACTTTCTATAGTCTAATTCTTCTTTTTCTTATTTTTTGTAGATCTTTTGGTTAGTTTTTATACAAACTATTTCCTTTAGTCTAATTCTTCGTTTTCTTATTTAATGTAGACGTTGGGTGAATTTTATATAAAATATTTCCTATATTTCAATTCATCTTCTTCTTCTTTTATGAAGACCATTTGGTCAGTTTTTTATATAATACATTTACTATTGTGTAATTCTTCTATTGCATCTTTTATGTAGACCATTGGGTCAGTTTTTATTACAAACTATTTGTTATAGTCTTATACTTATTCTTTTTTTTTCATTTAGTCTTTTGGGTTAGTTTTAAGTCTTATAGTCTACTGTATAGAAATATTATAAACAACATGCACACTTGACGAAAATACATAAAACGAATGGGATGTGACCATCACTAGAATCTTCTCAATACTTTTTTTCAATCGAAATTTACACCATTTATTATATCATCATATATTGCTTAATTTTCAATAACTACATATTTGATTTTGATGACAATATAATAAAAAATCGGGGTTGTGGCCATTACTGGACTCTTCACAACGTTTATATTCAAATTAAAAACTATTTAAGTCTTCTTCTGTAATGTAGATCAGTTTTATTGTGCAAAAATATAATAATCTATAGGTATGCACACTTGACGAAAAATATAAAAACGAATGGGATGTGACCAACACTAGAATCTTTTCAGTACTTTTGTTTATTTAATTTTTAAGCCATTTCCCATCATCCAAAATTACTAAATATTTAAAACACATTTGCGTTCGATGACAATATATAAAAATAGGGGTTGTGGCCAAATGCAAACTCTTTACAACGTTGTCTCTTTATAATCAGTCATATTTAAAACCATTTACCATAGTCCATGCGTGCAGAAATTGTATGTACCTACTTATATATAAAAACAAATGGGTTGTGGCCATCACTTGAACATTTTACATCGCTTAAACTCAATTAAATTTCAAACTACTTTTCATACTACGAATTAGCAAATATTTTTTGTGACAATATTATATAAACGATTGCTTAATCCTTCACTAATTTACATTCTTGGCCAACGGCGGGACATAAAAGCTAGTTATAAATAAACTAAGAACAAGTTTAAAAATAAGAACAAGTTTAAAACTAAAAACAAGTTTAATAATAAGAATACGTTTAAAACTAATAAGTTTAAAATTAGGAACTTTAATGCATTATTGTTTTAAGCTATTTTTTGGGTATATAGTACAGTATCAATAAACCGGCACTATTGTAGGTAGAAGGATGCCAGATTAGCAGAAAATCACTTGAATGTAGGTAAAATTAATTTCAATTTGTGTTATTTATTTGCGTCCCTTTCTGGGGTGGCCCCCGCTATTCACTCCATCTCTTACACCCATGTATACTTTTTTGGTCAGTTGTTCATCATTCATTCTTTGAATATGTCCAAACCACCTCAAGGCATTCACTTTCATTTTACTTATAATATCCTTCTTTATCTTTATCTTGTGGCGCTAACATATTCTAACATTCCCTCCCTGTTCCATCTTGTCACATATACAGTCCACTACTCATCCACAAAACCCTTCCAACTGAGGCAGGGTTTTTTCTGCCACGGACGCTATCGAAGCGTTAACAGTCTCCTTATGTCCTCATTTTTGCATTGTCTCCTTATGTCCTCATTTTTATCTACGTATACTTGTTTTGTTTCTCCTTACAGCCAGAGAGAATCGACCCACCCGACCCTCAGAAGCCAGACTACGACATCAGAGCCGATGTTTGGTCTTTGGGAATATCCCTGGTGGAACTGGCAACGGGAATATTCCCTTACAGGGACTGCCAGAATGATTTTGAAGTACTTTCTAAGGTATGTATTTCTATATAGGTTCTTTGAATTACTTTCTGTTTCCCGAGAGAGACGTGTGTTGATAGTTATTGAACTAGTCAAAGGGGTTATAGAAAATTAAATTAGGTTAATAATAATAAAAAATAAATATAAAAACAATATAAAAATAAAAATATATATCCTGCGCTGAAACTGAAACTAAGCGCATGATATATATATATATATATATATATATATATATATATATATATATATATATATATATATATATATATATATATATATATATATATATATATATATATATATATATATATATATATATATATATATATAGATCCCACTACATTTTTTGCGTCCGCCAAATATCCGACAGATCGGCGTCCACCACTTCTACTTATTATTTTAGGTTTATGTCAGTGAATTTAGAGCTATTTGTTGCTCACAATCATTGTAGCCATAAGGTTTTTCTTGTAAATTGAAAAATATAAATATTCAGTTTTATCCTATTTTGGTACGTTTGACACGTCATTTTCATACTTGCGTCCATGTGTATATTTTTTGTATATTTTACAAATATCTTCCTATAGTTTTCACGTCCATTTTTTTATCTTTATTACTGCGTCCGGTGTATATTTTTTGTATATTTTATATATTTCTTCATATAGTTTTCACGTCCATTTTTCTATCTTTATTACTACTTCTGGTGTATATTAAAAACTTTCCTATGCATAATTGACATCATACTTGCGTCCATGTGTATATTTTTCGATATTTTATATATTTCGTATATTTTATATAGTTTTCACGTCCATTTGTTCTAGCTTTATTACTACGCCTTCTGTACACAGGCGATTTCTTAGTGTGTACATAAGTGCACTACACTGCCTTCTAAAATTAATAAATATATATTATATCCAAAAAACTTATTCAAAACACTTGCCAAAATACGTTATAATGGTACCTAGTAACTTTGTTAGTAGATGCGTGTTTGTATATAGCGCCAAAATTCGTATATTATAGGATTGTGTGCATAATTTATATGAACGTAATTTTTCTACATATATTATTATCTCATAGTAATACGAAATTTTGCCGATCCGTGATTGTGAGCGACACAGATAGCGCTTCATTGGTATGTGTTAGAAAAGGACAGAACACTGTCCCGGTCCGTGCTTTGCTCCAGACATGCGTATTGAAGACATAAATACTGTCCATAATGAGTTAACATCAACATGCGTACTAACAACATTTTACTTATTATTTGTAAGGATTATTTTACATTAACTTACGTACAATGTTATGACAAACATCTGTGGTGTGATGGTGAAGTTTGTCTGAATGTTCATTAGTGTCAGAGTAAAATTAAAAACATCTTTTGTAATATCAATAAGGATATTAAAAAAAATATATCAATTAAATTGCTCGTTCTATATTATAGGGATGTTTATTTCAATGTCGATGGACTGATATTATCAATTTAACAACTATGTTTTTTTAAATACCTACGATGTTTAGAAACATATTGTGAATTATTGTTCAATTTATTGACAGCTTACTGTTGAGTCCGACGGTGTTTTTATACGCAGTTTTGAAGAAAACTACATTATTATAACATAAGACCATCTCAATATTTTTTCAACGATGTTACACCAACAAACATTTGATCTCCTCTATCGTAGAGTTTTATACAATCGTGTAATCGAAAGGCATGCACAAATTTAAGAGCGTTGAATTTTTTTTTAAATTTTCATATAGATATCAACCGGGAGTATAACATCTAGGATTTTATGAATCTTTTATATATTTTGAAGTACTCGTATATTATACAAATAACAAAAGTTTTTATTTGATTTTTTTGTTGTGATATATTTAGTCAAAAGATAATTTTGTGTTGAAAAATGTTGGGGAAATTCATTATTTAAATATTATATAAAACACACTACATAGGTACCTACTTTGTTTAATGTCACTATTTATTAGATGAAGTACTTACGTACTAGGTACATCATATAAATTTAATATGTACCCAAACATTATTTCTTTCAAAATAAATTATAGAATAAAACAAAATTCAAAGGCTCGCCATTGAAAAAATATATATAAAATTTTAAAATAATAATAAATACTTCCTTGCACCCTGTGCATGTGGCCATTTCATTGCTATTCGACAATTTCATCTAATTTATTTACCTAGTGTTTCCAGCCCCGATAAGCAAGAGTTACGTGAGAAATAATTTTAAATAAATTTATAAACATGAATGTAGATACCTACATAATATATTATAATATTGTGTATAGGCGACTGCCATAGAAATCGTATGAAGCAATGTCGTCACTAAATTCAATTTATGTAAATTTGAGATGTACTACTACAATGTTACTATGTTTTATAGAAAATTAAATTATCTATTTGGATTGTTTCGGTTTTTTTTCGATATTATTAAAAACTTAGGAAATATAGGCAGTTAAACACATAAATTTAAAAAAATGTTTTTCTTAATAAAAAATGTTTGAGAAACTCTTTTTTTTTTTGAAAAAACTCGTTTGAGATTTTGTATTTGTCTATGTTCGTACCAATTTTCAGCGTTCAAGCTTTTATGGTTTCTGAGATATATGGAAAAATAAAGTAAAAATTCAAAAGTTGATAACCCCTGACTGAAACAAAAATTCAAAATTCTGAGTATAAAAGTTTTGTAGGCCTATAACTATTTATGTATTCTGAAGTTTTGGGCTCTGTAAATTGAGCAGATCAAAAGTTATAAGGGGAGACGGACACACACACACACACACCCTCACACACACACACACATGCACGCACGCACGCACGCACGCATGCACGCACGCACGCACAAGCACACGCATACGCACACAAAACTCACACGAAATATTTTACTCCGAATTCTGAGTAAATCCGTGTATGGAACATATATGCTGTGAAGCCACTATGTTGGTGTTTTATGACTTGGAAAAGCCGTGAAAAAAGTAGACCCTGCATACAATTCTCGCGTATCCTGGCTTGAAACATTGTCGATATGTTAAGAGAACAAAGTTCTCTTAAACAAATCGACAGTTGAAATATGTAATTAAGATAAACGCAAAAAAACAATAAGAAACTAGTTGCATGTAATACATGAGATCCAACTATCGATAACGATAGTATGTTAGTTGAAGAATAAGTACCAAACTATAAACCCATAAATCCAAATTATTGAATATTTTAAGATATTTTGTTTTGTATACAACAGATGTAGGTATGTATGTCTAGATAGGACAGTATGGAGGTCAGTCCTTTTTTCTAACCAGAATATGAAAACAGCATGATGGTATGATGGACGACATTATATAGAATATGATATTTGCTGCGAAGCCTCTAAGTTTGTGTTTTTTGCATGCAATAAGTCCACTATGGTAGGTATACAAAATGTTCCTAATACGCGCATCTTGGCTTAGTACTGTCGATATGTTTAGATAAATAAATTTTCTTAAACAAATCGACAGTTGGATTACATAAACATCAACCATTATACACAGTTAGTACAACATCTGCCGGGTTTGTAATATTTTTAAATTTTGTTGAAAGTATCATTAACAGATTTTTAATTATCTCAATAGAGACGAAGTTGGAATATTTATTGTAGGAGAACCGGGAAATCAAGGCACCTACAGGGCTTAAATATCATTGACTCCCGACAGAATAAAATCCAATGTTTGCGCATATGCAATAATACAAATATTCGAAAGTATCATTATTATTTATTTTCTTCGCAAATACACGATACTGTGGTGAGTTCGAAAGAGAATGTGTAACAAGAGTTAAGTAATACGATCGCTAATCAATGTGTTATCTGATCTGCGTGACAAACGGGAAGTCTATAATACAAGCCTAAATCCCTTTTACGGAAATGTAGAAATTATGTTTACCACTAACGAATTTCTATTTAAGCCGGGACGCGGCCAATCTATGGTTTGAAAAAAGGTAAAGTAATTATACTCACTCCTCAAAAATTCACTGAAAACCAATGATTTAAATAATATACGGAGTAAATGAAATGACCCTTAACTTGTCACGAACAAATACGCGGCCGTCGATACAAATATTAGATAGACCAAGAGACTCGCGATTTTTTATTTAACACTAGTATCCGTAGGTTATATTCTCTTTGAACACTAGTTGCATGTAACACATGAGATCCAACTGTCGATAGCGATAGCATGTATAGTTGAATAATAAGTACCAAACTATAGACCCTTAGATTATATATAATTCTATGTATAAACCCATAAATCCAAATTATTGAATATTTTAAGATATTTTTTTATACAACACATGTAGGTAAGTATGTCAAGATAGGATAGTATGGAGGTCAGTCCTTTTGTCCTACCCAGAGAATGAAAACAGCATGATGGTATGTATGTATGTTTGGAGATTAATTATCAAACTATTAAGTTTTCTTTGATATCGTGGTATAGGTGACTGCCATACAAATTGTATGAAGCAATGTCGTCACTAAATTCAATATTTATAAAATATTGTTAAAAAAAAATAAGATAGACTACTACAATGCTAATATTATTTATAGAAAATTATATTATCTAGTTAGGGTAAATCGACTTTTTTCGATATTTTAAAAACTTTGGAAATATAGGCAGTTAAACACATCAATTTATAATAAAAAAAATATTTTTTACCACACACAGACACACGAAATGTTCTAAAATAAATAAAACTAGTAGCATGTAACACATGAGATCCAACTGTCGATAGCGATAGTTGAAGAATAAGTAGGTACCAAAATATAAACACTTAAATCGAAATTATAGAATATTTTAAGATATTTTGTTATCTTTACAACACATGTAGGTATGTATGTCAAGATAGGACAGTATGGAGGTCAGTCCTTTTTTCTACCCAGAATATGAAAACAGCATGATGGTATGTATGTATGTTTGGAGATGAAGTATCAAATTATTGAGTTTTCTTAGATATTGTGTATATTGTGTAGATATTGTGTACCATACAAATTGTATGAAGCAATGTCGTCACTAAATTCAATATATATAAAATATTGTTAAAAAAAATTCAGATACACTACTACATACAAATATTATTTATAGAAAATTATATAATCTAGTTGGGGTATTTCGACTTTTTTCGATATTTTTATTTAGACCCTACATACAATTCTCGCGTATCCGCTTGAAACATTGTCGATATGTTAAGAGAACAAAATTCTTTTGAACAAATCGACAGTTGAATCAATATTAAAGAACTAAAACACTGAACGAAAATCAATATTCGATTGAAATCTTGACTATTATAAAACTAGTTACATGTAACACATGAGATCCAATTGTCGATAGCGATAGTATGTATAGTTGAAAAATAAGAAGTACCAAACTATAAAATCATTAATCGAAATTATTGAATATTTTAAGATATTTTGTTTTCTATACAACACATGTAGGTATGTATGTATGTTAGATAGGACAGTATGGAAGTCAGTCCTTTTCTCCGACCCGGAATATGAAAACAGCATGATGGTTTGTATGTATGTTTGGAGATTAATAAAATATATTATAGGCATCGAAAATAAACAGTCACCAAGCTTTAAAATATTCTCATATCATTTATATTAATTTAATGGATGGATGGGTCGATGGCAGAGCGGCTAGCGCGCTGGGCTGGTAATCCAGTGGTCGCGAGTTCGAATCCTGTCTCGACCGATTTCGTTTACCTATAGCACATGCATTTATTTGATTTTTTTAGGGAACGTAGGAAGTTGTATATGTACTTGTTTAACAAGGACATATTCATTTTTTATATTTAAAATAAAATATATTAATAAAGATGCCGGTGTGTCGACAAAAATGCGCATGGCATGCTTTTTTATAGGATAATGCACACCCGTTCACCTGCCGATGGTTACCCCACATTGTGTGGAACGCAGTGAGGATCGATCCATGATAGTGTACAGTATGATACCAATGATTAACAATTAAATGAATGAGTTTGTTATTTTTTTATTTATTTACATAAGGTACTAAAAATATAATAATTAAACAATAATAGTAGGTATTCAACAATCATTTCGAAATGAATGTTGTGTACTATTCAATATCATATTCTAAATAATGATAGACGACAATTTATTTATTAAATAACTGTAACACTGAAAGATAATTAATATCAATATGTTAAGTTAATTTTTAATCAACAGATATACATACATATTTAGAAAATAAAACACTGAACGAAAACCAATATTAACATACGATTGAAACCTCGACTATTTTATATTATGAACATTCGATTGAAACCTTGAACAACTTAGGAACTCAAACACTGAACGAAAATGAATATCAACATTCGATTGAAAACTCGTCTATTATAAAATAAGATGATTTTTTAACCAACAGATTTTTAAAATTAGTTGCATGTAACACATGAGATCCAACTGTCGATAGCGATAGTATGTATAGTTGAAGAATAAGTATCAAACTATAAACCCATAAATATAAATTGTTTAATATTTAAAGATATTTGGTTTTCTATACAACACATTTATTTATTTATTTATTTATTTAGGGACAAATACAGTCTTAAAATACTAAAATAGTATAATAAACTATAAAATAAAAATAAACAGACCAATTACATATGTCCACAGATATTAAATATGAAACATTTTAAACATCATTAATTTAAATATAACTAAGATGTATGTTTGCCTGTGACGGGAAAGGAAGGGAAGAGAAAAAAAAGGATGGGAAAAGGATTGTGACAGTTAAATTATGTATGTATGTCAAGATAGGATAGTATGGATGTCAGTCCTTTGATCCTACCCAGAATATGAAAACAGCATGATGGTATGTATGTACATATGTTTGGAGATTAGTATCAAACAATTAAGTCTTCTTAGATATTGTGTGTAGGCGACTGCCATACAAATTCTATGAAGGAATGTCGTCACTAAATTCAATTTTTATAAAAATTGTTAAAAAGAATTTGAGATGTGCTAATACAATGGTTATATTTTTTATAGAAAATAAAATTATCTAGTTGGGGTGTTTCGGTTTTTTCAATGTTTTTAAAAAAATTTGGAAATATAGGCAGTTAAACTCATAAATTTTTCATAAAAAAATATTTTTCTTATTAAAAAATGTTTGAGAAACCCTGGATTTTTTTTTAAATACTCATTTGATATTTTGTGTTTGTCTATATTTATACCAATTTTCAGCGTTCTAGCTTTTATGGTTTCTGAGATATATGGAAAAATATACCAAAATTTCAAAAGTTTATAACCCCTGACTGAAACAAAAATTCAAAATTCTAAGTATAAAAGTTTTGTAGGCCTATAACTTTTTATATATTCTGAAATTTTGGGCTCTGTAAATTGAGCGGATCAAAAGTTATAAGAGGGGACGGACACACAGACACACAAAACTCACATAAAATGTTCTACTCCGTATTCTGAGTAAATCCATGTAATGGAACATATATGCTGCGAGGCCTCTAGTTGATTTTATTAGCATGCAAAAAGTCCACTACGCCATAAAAAATGTTCTTTCGTACACGCATATTGGCTTAATAAGGACGATTCATTCAGAGAATTGAATTCTCATAAACGAATCGACAGTTGGAAAATTAAATTATCTAGTTGGGGTTTTTCGGTTTTTTTCGATATTCAAAAAAATGGAAACATAGGCAGTTAAACTCATAAATTTATCATAAAAAAATATTTTTCTTTACAAAAAATGTTTGAGAAACCCTGGAATTTTTTTGAAAAAACTCATTTTAGATTTTGTATATGTCTATGTTTATTCCAATTTTCAGTGTTCTAGCTTTTATGGTTTTTGAGATATATGGAAATTTTCTATAAAAAATATTAACATTGCAATAGTAAGTAAGTAGGTACGCGCATCAGAGTAACAATAAACAAATTGATAGTTTTATGAACTATGTAAAAATAAAAGTAAGTAGGTACGCGCATGAGAAAGTAACAATAATCAAATCAACATATACCTAGTATGAACTTTGTAAAACTGAAAGTAAGTAGGTACGCGCACGAGAGAGAGTAGGTATCAATACATATATCGACAGTTGTATGAAGTCGTAAAAATAAAATTAAGTAGGTACGCGATTTTTCAAGGCAATATTTAAAATGCGTTGAATTGTATTCATTTTATCGCGAAGGTCACAGAGACATGGTTGAAGAGTATTGAGCGCGGACGCAAGACGATCGGAGCCATATATATAAATCACCTTCAAAATATACTCCGAACAAATCTCCGTGCGGCCAAGGTCAATATGTAATATTTTGCCGCGGATGCAAAACGATCGGTGGCTTAGTAAAAATATACACCTTCAAAATATACACTGAATAAATCTCCGTGCGGCCAATGGTTGAACTAATAATATTCATTTCAAGATATTTTGATATTTTTTTTGCTTCCATGTAAATTTTTGCCAGTTGATTCTCTATGGTATAAGCAACAGAATGGTAGTTTTTGGCGTGAAAATTATCTTGCGTCCGTATACCGGACGCGAAAAGTTGGTGGACGCAACAACCCTATACGAATTTCACATAGGTGACGCAACAAGTATTGCGGGATATATATATATATATATATATATATATATATATATATATATATATATATATATATATATATATATATATATATATATATATATATATATATATATATATATATATATATATATATATATATATATATATATATATATATATATATATATATATATATATATATATATATATATATATATATATATATATATATATATATATATATATATATTGTGGGGATTGAGGAGGCAAGCCCCTCTGGCTTGCCTATATAAATCCCCACCAACGACGAGCCAAGACAGTTCTCATTTAACATTCACGCGGGCCAGTCATTTCCAATAAACAATGTAACCCAATCAGCAGTTTCAATATCATCCCACTATAGGTACCCGTCATACATATATCCATAGTGGTGACCCCGACGTGATATATACCTATAGTGGGAACAGTGTTGATGTTTAGAAATTTTGTAATATGAGCCTTCGTGAACCGTGGACTTGACAACGAATCCGTCCTACACATTCATCACAGTGCAAGCTTGCAAAAATAAACATCAAGCGATAACACCGCTGTGAGAATTCAATACTGCTGACACTTACTTTGTTTTGTCGTGAGAACTCATAATCTGAGAAGTGACAACTGCTCCATCGTGACGTCCACCACGCTACCAGCAACTCCCACCTGCGAACTTTTCTGCATCCCGTCAAGCTAAATCCGCTTGACCACGACAGCCCAAGCTGCTCGCTTTCATCTCATCGCCTCCACGACAAGCCCAAGATGCGCGCTCTCGTCTCATCGCCTCCACAACAATCCCAAGTAGCTCTCTCTCGTCTCATCGCCACTACGACAAACCCATGCCACTCGCTTTCGTGTCATCGCCATCATGACAAGCACAAGTAGCTCGCTCTCGTCTCATTGCCACTACGACAAACCTAAGCCGCTCGCTCTCGTGTCATCGCCATCATGACAAGCACAAGCCGCTCATCCGTGTCTCGTCGACATGACAAGCCGATACCACTCATCCTTTTCTCATCGACACAACAAGCCGAAACCGTTCACCTCGCCTCATCGACAGGACAAGCTGCTTGAAGGAAATTTCTCTCAACCTTCGTGCTCCTGCCAGACATGGACTCATATCTTTGCTGACACACGTAAGAAATCTTACCGATTCACAACCATGATGGATGACCTAGTGCGCACTTTACAGCTCCTGCAAAAGGAAGTAAAGTCACTAACAAGCATCCTCATCAGGCTATACTGGAATACCATTCCAAAGCTGTAAATCACTTGACACGCCGTAAGCAACAAGCAAAATCAACAACACCATCTCGCTCATAGATTTCCTCTCCAACACCTTTTCCTCATCTGGAAGACGTCCTGCAACTACCAGTACGTTTTGCAATACAACCCACTCGAGAAGTCCAAGATCCAACGTAGGATCAAGCCAAAAGCAAAGAAGAGCACGACCAAGCAACAATTTCTCTGTCCGGCCTATACAAACACCGGAAG